>CM031376.1:516657-924867 GCA_018208015.1 Medicago ruthenica
TATAGTTCCCAGGCCACTTAGTCTCTTCCCCTACCTCCCAACCACCATAATTAATGTCCTAGCCGTTTTTATCTTTTATTTTCGCACATTATTACTTCTGTACACATTCCATTTCCAGTTTTATTCCTTTTCTGCAAATTTTTCACTTTGTACTTCTGCAAATTTCTGCAAATCTTGCACTTGTATCACTGTATCTCACTCAATCCACCCTTCAGGTATGTTTTTCGTCAGTCTCTGTTACTGTTTATATGCTTTTTACTTGATGAATGTGCTTGCATGCTGATTACTAAATTTAGGGTTTAGGGTTTTAAAGTTTTTAAACTTAAGATCATGCCCTGTTGATATACCCATGTTTATCTGTAGATTAAGCCATTATAAATGAACTAGAATCACTTAGAAAACTCTCCATTCATCCTCTTGTTTATTAAATTCGTATTTTGAAAAACCTAAATGTAAAAATTCAAAATAATTTAGGGTTTTTGATGATGAGGAAGTTTAAGTGATTGTTAATCATTTATATTAGCTTTAAGGTTAATTTCGCATGCTACAAGTAGGTTTTAATCCAGAAAAATAAAAAATTTTGAAAAGGGTCTTCCTCGCTACAGTGCGCTTGTAGCGCAGGAAACCAGCAAAAACTGGGTTCGCTCGCTACAAGCGACCAAGCTGTCGCTGTAGCGACGAAGCCCAGAAATTGTTTTATTTTTCTTTTGATTTGATCCTGACTTGTATCCTACTTATTTTTTTGTCTGTTTTAATCCTTGTGTAGGAATGGCACCAAAATCCTCATCCAAAAGACAAAGGAACGTTGAGAGTTCATCATCTCGACCAAGAGCCAACCCTCAACCGCATGACGCGAGCCGCTTCTTAAGTTTGAGGAATCAAGAGCGGTATGAGGAGCTGAAAACAAGGAGAATCTGGTCTGAGAAGCAATTCCAGATTTCAGAAGAGGGAGAATACGGAGGGATAGCACACATGCTCAATGAAAGAAAATGGGGGATACTGTGCACTCCGCCGAGGAAGATAAACTACGATATCGTGCGGGAATTCTATGCAAATGCGATCCCAGCAGACCCTTCAGACGAATTCACGTGGACGACATATGTGCGAGGGCGCACCATAGCCTTTGATCGGATGTCCATAAATGCGTACTTGGGTAAGCCTTTGGAGCTTTGTGAAGAGGATAATCCACTAGCACCAACCATGCTTTGTGATTTTCATGAACACCAAAGGAGCGGGACTTGGGATCACGAACTGATTGCACGAGACATCTTCCAGGAGGGGAAGCATTATGATGTGAGCAAGGCTTCGGGTAAGCCTTTCAGAGCCTTTCGTGAGGATATGACCACACCTGCTCAGGTAGTCCTTACCCTAATTCTGTATAATATCCGGCCTAAATCACACACCTCATCTACCACACTCAATGTTACACCCCTTCTCCACTATATCCTTAGCAACCGTCAGGTTGACGTTGCAAGGCTTATAGCCAATGAGATGAGGGTTGTAGCTGAGAGCGGCATCCTACCCCCAGACAAACCCAAATGCCCACTGACCTTTCCTGGTTTGATTATGGGACTTTGTAGAAGGGCTAGGATACACATGCCCAACCAGGTAGATGAAGAGATCAAGAATCCTATTGATGACAGGTACATCAATAGGTATTGCTCCACCCCCACACCTCTTGCCCCACCTTCTTCCTCAGCCGGACCTTCCACATCAGCCGGTCCTTCTAGTGTACCACCACCACCACCACATCACCCTAGCCACCCTCAGGGCCCGACCTTTCCACCTCTGGATTTCTCTAGTTGGGACCCCTCTCTGGTTAGCTCTTTTCTCATGGCACAGAATGCGTCTAATCACCGTGCTCTCACGACTATCCAGAGCCACTTGCATGACAGCGGCCAAAGCACATGGACGCCAACCTTCTTCTCAGAGCATATAGCTTGGCCTGGGGACAGGCCTTTCTTTCCTGGAGGGGCAGCTGCTGCAGATGTTGGTGATGAGGATGCTGGTGATGATGGTGATGACGATGCTGATGTTGATGACGACCTTGGCGATGACTCCTCGGCGGCTACTAGGAGCATTGACCGTATGGCAGCAGACTTGATGGATTCTGAAGATTATGATTCAGACTGAGCTGCAGATTTTGTTCTATCACTTCTTTCATTTTATTTATTAAGCTTTGTACTTTTATAACATTTTATTATGCTTTGTACTTTGTTTTGATTATGTTTTTTTTGTACCATGGATAATGTTACCTTTTGTTTTATGTTATTTTATTTTGGGTATTACATGTTTAGTATAGTTTATGCTTTATTTATGCTTTGGTATTTATTTTTGGTAAAATTTTTTGAAATTATCCCAACAATGTTGAAAGAGAGATGAAAGATTCAAAAGCCAGTGCTTGAGCTTAGAATCATTTGAGTGATAATGATAGAATGAGTGTTAAAGCGCGCAGCTAAGGTACTCGTTTTCTTGTTTTTCTAGGTATATTCTTGAATGTGAATAAGTTCTTTACACACAAGTTAATTTATTCAGTTTTACGCAAGCATATGTTTAGTTTTGAACCAATATAGAACTAGCCAAAATGTGAGGTATCCTCAACCATTGTATATTTATGCAGGAGACCAACATTTCATGTTTAACTCAGTTAGTTTATGTTAAATCTGTTGTTGTTTTAATTTGTATAAAAGCATTGAAGTGATCAAGGAAATTTTTTGAAATTGAGTGAAATACTTGACCAAATAAACCTACCCTGTGAGACGTGTGAGTATCTGTTAACCCATCTGAGCCTATTGAATCAGAATTGTTAACTGTGAACTGTCAATTTTAATAAGCTCAATTGCTTATTTAAATTGCCGGAGTTTGTAAAAAAATTCAGTTCATAGTTAACTCTTTATTGAATTCTGATAGTTGTTTTCTTGTGAACCCTTATCCATCGTTTTTATTGACCTTTGCCATAATGATAAAGGAACATTCGATTAGGGTGTCATTGAAATAAGTTGGGGAGAAAGGGAGGTTATGTTTATGTCAATGCAATGGTGAATGTGATAATTGATCTTGACAACAAGAAAAAGAAAAGAAAAAGAAAAGAAAAGAAAAAAAGAGAGAAAAGCAAACCAAGAAAAAGAAAAGAAAAAAATGAAAAGGTTTGCAATAATTCAAAGAAAAAGTTGTTAAGATCAATCAAGAAAAGAAAAGTATGTAATTCACCAAGAGTTGTATTGGAAAAAGAAGGAAGTTTGTAATTAGATTGAATGTTCCTTTTGCTTGGCCATTTGAATTCAAATATCCCACATATGACAATTCTTTTGTAACCTAGCCCAATTACAACCCTTAAAGACCTTTTGATCAATGCCTTTTATGCTTTTGGAAATGATAATTAGATGGACACATAATTTAATTGGAATGTTATCATGTTTGTTGGATGAGTGTTCATACCCTCACAATAGATTTCAAATTGTTCATATACTTTATATAGAAGTGTGTTAGGTTTGGTTCAAATTTAAACATGTTGCTTGTTTAGGATTGTGTGATTTGATTCTTTGTGTTTAGAACTAGTTCACATTTATAGTATGTATCTTGTTTAATGAGAAACTGAACTTTAGCTTGCGCAATCACATTTGAATCACTCATTTGATATTTATTTCTTCACACTTTTGAATCCTTTGCTAATTGCTCAATACTGTGGTTTAAAAGCTATGAAAATTTCCTTTTGATTCTTTGGTTTGAGGACAAACCAAAATGTAAGTTGGGGAGAGTTTGATAAGTGCCTAAAAGTTGTTATCTTTTGATACAATTTAGGGCACTTATGATTACTTGTTTTACAAGTTACCTTAGGATTAGAGCATATTTGTGTTAAAAATGCAATATTTGTGATCCTAAGCCTTACCCCATGTTATTATGCAGGAAATACATGCTTGGACCTGATTGATGCAAAGAAATGAAGTTTTTCTTGATGCCATCGCTACAAGCGCAGAAGCCATCGCTAGTGGCGAGGATAGGCAGGGATTTCCATGAAGCCATCGCTTGAAGCGCAGCATCCATCGCTAGAAGCGAGCCTAGGCAGGGATTTACAAGAGTTCATCGCTTGAAGCGATGAACTGGACGCTTGAAGCGAGCCTAGGCATGGATTTTTAAGCTTCCATCGCTTGTAGCGACAGACCTTGTCGCTACAGCGACCAGAGGGCGGTTTAATGCTTGGTGATGACGTGGAGCTCTCCCATTGGCCGGTTGACTTCCTCGCTACAAGCGACAGGCTGGTCGCTTGTAGCGAGCGTGCTTTTTCTCAGCATATAAATATGTTTGAAGCTCTTTTTTTCAGAGATATAGTTTTTTATCAGATTTTTCATCTTCCAGAGCTCAAAATATTTGTTTTCTAAGAGAGAGAATAGGCATAGAAGGAGGTATACTTCAAATAGCAAAAGGATTTGGATTGAAGAATACATTAAGAAGCTTTGAGAAATCAAGCCTTAACATATCTTCATCTTCCTTTCTTGTTTTGCAATAGTTATCATGACAATGATCAACTAATCTCCTTTGTTGGGATTAATAGGTAATCAATCATTCCATGTTGTAAACTTTTGATTTATTAAATATATGATTCTAGCTTTTTTATATACCATTGAATTTGTTCTTGCTTTTCACTCTTATATTTGATTTAAATGATGTTGGAAAATACTTTTGAATCTAGTTTAAAATGATATTCTATCAAGATAAGAAATTCTAGAAATGGGATTTGGTTTTGATAATTACATTAAAGTATTGGATCGTAAAGCTTTCGAATCGTTTAATAGATTGAGAAATCATCGATTAAACGATACGATCGATCTCACGACGTCATTTGGGAAATCAATGACGTTGTTGAGCAATACGTGATAATGTCATATATAAGAAAAAGCTAGAATCCGTATTTATGATCAATCGAATATAAACGATGTTTGATTGATGAACGTTAATCCTAACACCTTCTATGTCCTATTACTCTACTATTTATTTATAATGCTTTTTAAATGTTGAGTAGTGTAGTAAAGAAAAAGGTTAAACCCTAACTTAAGACGATAATCGACGTTGAACGGTTTATGATATCAAGTTAATCCCTGTGGAACGATATAAAAATTATACTTGCATTTGTGCAGTTAACATACATCCAACTTGAGTTAAGTCACGTGACGTTCCTTTATAGGTCAGACAACACCTCTTTCTTCATTTCACATCTAAAATCTCTAAAAACTCTCCCAAATCATCCAAATCCCCAATTTCTTCAAGTTCACATCAACCAACACTCCAATAACAAGTAAGTTTTCATAATCAAGTACCATTGAAATTTTATGTTATATGTTACAATTTTCCTCTTAAATTAGAAATTTTTTAGTTTTAGGGTTTGTTTAAATTTTGAATTTTTTGGCAAGAAATGATACAATGTTTACATGTAAATGACATATGTTGCTTAAATGTTTAGTTGTTTGCATGTTTATGTTGATATTATTTAGTTTTAGGTTTTATGTATAATTTTCACTCCAAGTGTTTGAATGAGCTTTTCATTGATTGTTTTTAATTTCTAATGGTGTAGATATGAAGCAATGGCCAATTTGTTCAACGCTCAAGTATGCTTCAACGGTGGAAAACCTAATTTGTTCAGGGTTCGCGACGATGTCACGTTAAAAGATCTAAAGGATCAACTGGATGAAATCAACCAACGACTCAACCACGAAGACACAAGGTGGGTGGAATACCTTTGATATGAACGTCCATCGTTCGACTCAAAGGACAGATTTACGTTCAGTCGGCCAGAGTTAACAAACGACAACGATGTGAGGAGCATGCTCTTGATATTTCGTCAGCACAACATGTTCCCGGCAATCGAGATGGATGCTACGTTGCTGAGATCACCTGAAGATATTCTAAAGAGTTTGATTGGTCAAATGAAGATGTTTAGGTAGTATTATTATGTTGTGTCATTATTTTGTTGGATTTTAGTTTAATTCTTGTTAGTTTGCTGAAGATGTTGGCATTGAAGTGTGTTATAGTTAGCGTAAAGGTTTGCAAGTCTCTTTCAAAACTCACAAGAATAAAGAGAACATAACATGTATTCTGCCGAATCAACTATATAGGTTCTAACTGCAGTAGATAATATAGTCACAAGAAAGGAGGGGGAGGGGGTTTGAATTGTGACCCTTTTTAAAATTTAATCTTGTACTTAAAAAATTACTTCTCAAGTTGATACTTGGAAGAATAAAGTTAAACAGACTTCAGAACGTTCTGAAGTATTAGTTACAGAATAAAATATTTAAGTTAAGTATTGTGTGTGTATTGTATATGCAGTAATGTAAAGAGTATAGAGAAAGAGAGAAGAAGGACACACAAAATTTTATAGTGGTTCACCCAATGTAGGTTAGTCAACTCCTCACAATCTTGTGAGAGTTTTCCACTATGATGCTTGAGATACCCTCTCAAATCCTGCACCTTACAATCTTGTTCACTTGGAACGGTTACAAACTATATTCTCTAAGCCTCAGCAGGCTCTCAACTTTCTGTACTAAGTCACACCAGACTTTGTACTATGTTACTCAACCTAGACTTTAACACCCTTAAAACTAGATGAGATTTGCTCTTTTACAATTGAGATGAAGACAATCAGAAGAGAGGGGGGAGAGAAGATGATTATCTTTGAAAAGATAATTTGAGATTGATTCACACTCTTGGAGATTTTAATCATCTTTAGAGTTTGATTGTGAAATCAATTTGCTATGAAGCTTTTAAACTCTTTTTGTAAGATGTTTAATTATGCTTTTAAGTTGTGTGTTGTGAATGAAAGCCTTCAATCCCTTTTATAGAGCTTCTTGACTTCTTGTAGCCGTTAGGAGGTATCCAATGGTCTTATGCCATGTGTCCTAGTGACTTAGCAACTTTTGGTTGAGAGTCTTGTACTTCAGAATGTTCCTGGGTTTATCAGAATACTTCAGAATGTTCCTGGGTTCATATGGATGAATGCCAGATGAATTTCTGGGTGATTCCTATGAATGTTATATGAAGATCTGGGTTGTTGATGAGCTTTTGTTATGCGTGCATATTTCATAATGTTCCTGAGCCAAAAGCTTTGCAGATCTGTCTTGGATTGTGTGCAGGAGAGAGGAGAGTGGAACTGTCACTTCATGCCCATGCTTTAGGGGATTTTGCTGGTCTTGTATAGTACCAAATCCCTTAGGTGTCGAAATCTCATGGATTCTGACTTTGAGATTGCTATATATCTTGCTTTTGCTTCACTTTGCCAACCACTTTACTGTGCTGTCAGAATTAAAGCATGTGTTGTATTGAACTTTCTGAACTTCAGAATATTCTTTTGTTTTACTTAGGATGATTTGTAAGACTTCCATTTGATGTAATCAAATCCTAATAGTAAAACATCAATGAAGTGCAGTATGTACAACATCTAGGATGATATTCCAAGAGGAATATTCCTAATGTTTTGTACTTCAATCGTTCATAAGTCTTCAATGAACAATGAATATGCTTTTTGCCTTTATTCCAAATAGACGTCATAACTTCTTGATTGATCCAAGTTATTGTACTTTTATGGGCATCTCATTTATGTCACGTGAGCCTTGAATGTTCATGCATATGTTCATGAATTTCTGTGCTTGTTCTTGATGATCATGACATTAACTTTCTGAACTCTGTCCAACCTTCTGAACTCTTGTTCAACTTTCTGAACTCTGACTGAGTTCTTTCTTCTTAATGATCTTCAATTCCTTGTATCTTGGTATGGTTCATACTTTGTTCCTGTCTTAATTAAACACTCAAGAACACAAATTAAATACCAAGAAACTAATCAAAGTCCATTAATCCTTTAATCATTTAGGGTTTGTTATCTTTAAAATCAATTAGGGATTTTGCCTCAACACTAACATCGAATTCCTTCGTATAAGATGAGTGGGACATAAGGGAATGCACTTCTAAGATGTTGTTTTGAGTTTGATCATGCTCCTTTGTCAATTGAAACTTGTCAGTTGGCAGGACAGTGGGATTAAGTTCAAAAGAATATATTGGAATGCACTCCTTTATGTCCCTACTCATCTTATATGAGGGAATTCGATGTGATAACTTATATAGTTGATCTGGGATAATACATGTGTTGTGTTCTCTTCATTCTCATGAGTTTTGAAAGAGACTTGCAAATTTTTACACTAAGTATAAGACATTTTAATAGCAACATTTTGAGCAAACTTTCAAGAATTTAATTTCAATCCAACATCATGATGATACTTAACATCCTTAGAGAGAATGTAATGTAATGTAACGTAGATGAAATTAAAACTAAATAAAATTGTGTATTTTTGGAATTGATTTCGCATACTTGTGTATTTTTAATTATGATTTATTTTGGATCATGAATGAATTGATGTTTCGAAGACATGACATGGTTTTAAAAAATGAACATAACATATTTTATGTTTGGGATCTTAAAAAAAATAGCATCAAGTTACTTAAAACCAACATGACTTAACTCACATTGGCATTGTACTTATGTGAGCTAACTCACGTTGTACCAACGTGACTTAACTCACGTGGACTCTACCGAACGTGACTTAAGTCACGTTGAGGGTGTTTTTGTCCGAACATATGAGGACGAGCAAATTCTATGGGTGAAGAGCAATTTTCCAAGTAAAAATAGAAAATAATTTTTTTAAAGTAACCGGACCATAAAATCTCTTTATTGCACAAGGAGCGAAATTGTAGACTAAAATTGAACAAATTTTTTTGACAAAAACTAAAATTGAACAATTGTAACTTAAAAGAGACAAAAACTATAATTAAGAAGACTCCAGAGAATAAATATTCACTATTTGATACACATATGTGTTGTATCTTATCTTATCATAAACGCTGAAATTAAGCATTTTGTGTATCTTCCTCTTTTTGACGCATTATATATAATTTATCCTGTGAATTGCCTTTTGCATGTGTATCATTTTTGGTATAATAATTTATATGTATGGTCCCTCTATATAATTTACTTTTATACCATATGTTTGTCCTTTTGAAGGCTTTGGACTCTTTATGCCTAATCATGCACCGATTCCGCTTTTCTATAAGCGCTTATTTAACTATGTATGATACACAAATTTATTTCACACATATTAAAAAAATGTATAAATAAAAGAAAAATAATAATAATTTAACATGTTAACCTCGTGAAATGTTATATAGTCACGATTAATATAAAAAAAATTGAAGAAAGAAAATAGAATATATTAAAAAGAAGTAAATGATATCAAGTTTAATCACAAAGTGTGTCTATTAAAAAATCGGAATAACTAAATACAATAAAGATAAAAGTCAACAAGCGGTATTACTCGATGGAGTAACTAATACAAAGAGACATATTAAACCATCAGACATCGAAATCAAAATATAAAATTAAACACTTACACCTGAAATGACCACCATCAATATTAAATGCAAATAATAACTTGGGGTACGTAGGATGGAAAAAAAAAATGTAATTAGTATTACAATACAATTTCTTCCACTAAAAAATATTACACTAAAAATTAAAAGTAACACAATTTTAGATTGTTTTTTTTAATTAATTTAGAGATCGATTTCACCTTTCACTAGTGGAGGACTGCAAGTGAAGTTGAAATCACAGTTAAATCTTATATGATCCAACACAAAAATTATCAACATAAAACTTAAAAACAACCCTCAAAAAATAAAACATACATGTACACTTCAAGAGATATCAACTTAGATTCCCTGCTGTAACTGCTTCACGTAGTAGGTGATCTTAGCTGTAGACAAGTCATTAAACGGTTCAGATTGGTTTGACCAGTTTTCACACAGTTTGATCTCAGCCACCAATTGAAGATCGGACGGCCGAGATCTGTTACAGCAGGACGCTGTAACAGCACCAAGCCAACCCTGAGTTTATAATTTGGAAGACTGAAGTATTTGAATCAAATTTTTATTTATCATCATGCTTGCCTTGATCAGGGGCCGCACTTACTTCCATGGACCAAATTTCTTGCCAAGTCAAGTCATGAATATTACTAGTGACGGGTTTAAAACGTGTTGAATTTAAGTTCAGTTTTTTTTTTTTCTTTGAGAGTTGAGACGGTGATAAAAGAGTCAAAATGTTAGTAAATAAAAATATTTTACTCGGAAGGAGTGAGTATGAAAATAATTGGAGTATATACTATAAAAATGAGTGATTATTCAATTTCCCCTTCAAAATTGTAGGGAATGGTCTTTACTTCCTAAAATTTTCGAATTGCCAAATTTCTCCCTTAATTAGGGTCCAATAATCTTGTATTGGCCAAATAAAAATTTGGTGGTGGTGGTGGTGAACATTCATATACAAAACTGTTAATTACTTAATGTATTTGTTTTAGTAGCAATATGTATGCCTCCACTATCATTTACCAATTTGGAAATTGCATGGCTAAACTTGCAACACTCACTCCATTAGTAAAGACGATCACTGGCTGAACGTGTTGTCAGTTGTTCACTCGACAGACTGATTTGGTATTTTATAATGATATGCCAAGAAAATAAATTCTACTATCACTATCGTTTCCCCTTCAATTCATCACTTATCACTTATCTTTAACTCTAGACACACTCACTTAAAGTAGTGGGAGTATTATTATCTATCAATGTAAGTTAGTGGATTTCATAAATAAATAAAAATGTAAATTAGTGGTAGTCCCTTAATTTTCCTAAATTAGCTTAAAATAATCGTGGATATCCCACTTAATTAGTTTTGAGCCCACTTAATTAAGGAACGTGGATATAACTCAAACGCATGGCGGCTTTCGTCCAACTTTTGTTTCAATACATGCCCAAATTTTCAGTAGTTTATTTTATTGTAAAGAAATGATGATGATCAATTTCTAACTATTTTTATTTCTCTTTTGTTGTGAAAAAAAATGTGGGGGGGGGGGGGGGGCATTCTCCATGCAATGTTAAGGAAAATCATGTGAGGGAGGAGGGGAGTAGAGTGTCGTGTTGGTGGAGGGATATAGGGATGATTCGGGATGGTGTTGGTTTTGAGGGAGGGAGTTGGTTCGAGACGAATGTGTTTGAAAAGGTAGGTAATGGAGTTCGCAAGTGCTTTGGGACAGATAGGTGGTTAGGAGAGGTCATGTTATGTGTTCGGTATAGGAGCTTGTTTGAGTTAGCCGTGGATAGAAAGGTTTCAGTGGCAGATATGAGGGAGTTAGGCTGGGGTGAGGAGGGGGAGGGTTGGAGGTAGCGGCGGCGTCTGTGGGCGTGGGAGGAAGAGTTGGTTAGGGAGTGCTCGTTGCTGCTTTCTCTTGTTCACTTGCAGGAGGATACCGTTGATTTGTGGCAGTGGCAGTGGCAGTTGGACAGGAGTAGTGTTTACTCTGTTCGTGGTGTGTACCAATTTCTTACTAGTCATCAGGTGCTCATTTCAGATGTAGATCCCGAGTTGGTGTGGCATAAGAAAGTTATTCAAAATAGGTTGCCTACTAAGGATAACTTGGTTAAGCATGGTGTTCTTAAGGCTGACGATCATTTTTGTATAGTAGGTTGTGGTGAGATGAAATTGATAAATCATTTGTTCCTTCATTGCAGCTTTTTTGGTTCTCTTTGGTATTTGGTTCGTGGCTGGTTAGAGTTTTCTTCAGTTGATCCTCGTGTTGAGATAAAATTCCTTTTCAGTTTTAAAGATGATAAATATATTTAAATTATTTATAATAAGTTATTATATAACGTGCCATTAAGTGATTCAAATATAAGGCAGAACAAGAATCAAGTTGCTGAAAGACATTCAGTGTCTGAAAGACACACAACGTCTGAAAGACACAGTGCGTCTGAAGACCTGCGTCTGAAGGTCAACGAAAGTCAGCGTCTGAACAGTGCGTCTGAAGGTCAACGAAAGTCAACGTATGAACAGTGCGTCTGAAGGTCAACGAAAGTCAGCGTCTGAACAGTGCGCCTGAAGGCTGCTTCTGAAGGCTGCGTCTGATGAACAGTGCGTCTGATGAAAAGTGCTTCTGAAGAGTGCTTCTGATGAACAGCTTCTGATAAACACCTTCTGAAGGTTCAGAGTCTGAAATCTGAAGTGTAAAGGAACCTTAAAGACTTTCATTCTGAGGGGGAGCTATAAATTCAGAACTTCTTTAAGTTATTAACAAATTCTGATTATTTTGTCTAACTTATGTTTTTTGAGTGTCTCTTTTAGAAACAGGAAAAGTATTCAAAAAGAACTCTTTCTACAAAGCCATCAGTTGATGTTCAGTCATATATTTTTTGTTGATTATGGATTTTAAGGCACCAAGTGAAAATCAAGAAACACACTATATTGGAACACAATTACAATGGTGTTGTTTTGACAAAAGCAGACAACTTCTATACAAATAAATGGAACACAAAGAAGGGAACTTTTTTTTTGCTTGCCCACAAAAACTGCCAATTATCAGATCAAGTAAGAAAGCCAGTACAAATAATATGAACGTTCTGACTGCAAGTAAGGATTGAGGAATAGAGAGGTATACACGTGTAAAAGACAGTTTGAAATATAGCTGTAACCTACATCAGTTAAAACCTGGCCAAGTTGATTTAAACTGCACCACACGCGGGAACAATGAAAAAAAGAAAAATTGAAGAAGTTATATACAGTAGTTACACGTGAGAAAAGGAGCGTATGATGAACAGCTGCAAAGCATAATCTGCCTATAAATAGCAGGCTCATGGCAAGACAACAACACACTGATTTTTGAAGAAGCTGAAAGCAAAATACTCATATATTCAAAGCTCTCTTTTATTCTTCAATTTTAAGTTTGCTAAAATTGCTCTTTTGTTTTGAGCTCTGTTTTAGTATAGCAACACATTTTCATTCTGTTCAAGTAAGATTTTGTTTCTTACTGGTGTAGTACCCTAATTTTGTCCTACGCATTTTAAAACAAAAATCAAAAAAAATCAAAAGAGGGGAAAAAGTCAAAAGTCAACAAAAGTCAACAGAAAAGTCAACTTTTCAAAATTGAGGACTTCGCACTGCGAAGTCTGCGATTTTTCTGCAGATTTTTGGTTTCTTTGATTTAATTCCAGAATTTGTTGCATGTAATTTCCATATTTATTTTAAGTAGCATTCATGGCTAATTGGGCCAAGCAAAGCCAGAGTTGAAGGACTTGCCATTAATGTCAAGGTTGGAAGCTTTTTCTTCCAACCTAGCATGTGACAAGCAAGTGGGCTTGCCCTTGGGCAGCTCTAGTCCCTCCCAGGTGACCTGCTAACCACCACAAGGTTGCCAGCCACCTGCTTGAGGACTTTCCTCCTGCTTGCTCCCCCAAAAACCAGTCAAACCAGCTGGATTTTTCACTTGAAAAAGCCATGATTGCCTACTCTGTTTTGCAGCAGCTTTTCACCCTCTCACACCAGCCAATTATAGCCTTTTTTATCCCTCAATCTCTGCACATTTCAGTGCACGTTTTTATTGACCAACCATTGAGATTGCAAGGATTGATCCCCAAGCATTAGCCAATTGCAAATCAGCTTTGTTCTTCATCATTACCTTCTAGAATTAGTTGAATTTGTGGCTGAAATCAGGCTGGATCTTGCCCCTTGGTACAAGGCAAGGTTGCCTCTATCCATTAGCATTTAATGCAAAGGGATTCAGCTTGATCTTAGCCACAAATCAGCTGAATTTTGGGATTTTGTAATGATGACAAAGATTTGGTTTTGGCCTATAAATAGAAGGCAATGCCCAAGGATTCAAAGAGAATTAACACAGCATTTTCAAGAGCAGAAACTCTACTCATTTTAGCCTACAAACCTCCACAAATAACCAGAAAAAATCAATCCAACACAAAGCTTACAAAAGTTCAAGTTCATCACAAATCTTCAAAACCTTTGTGAAAGCCTTCAACCAAATCAAACCAAGTGCAGCTGGAGCTTTGCTAAGGAGTTCTGTAAGTTTCTAAGCACTTATCTTGCATTTATAACTGTGTTTGCATAGCTATTTTGGCTCAAACTTTTTGATTCTAAAAAACCCCTTTTGAATTTCAAAGAAATCCCAAGGTTTTCAAAACATCAAAACTGGTTTGTCCAGCCTTTTTCATCCCAAAAACTCAAAGTTTTTCACCCACCTATAAGGTCCTGAGTGTGTTCAGAAGTTGTTTCTGAACAAAAGTTCAGAAACAGCTTCTGAACCCAAAATTTCGCATGCTTCGCAGTGCGAAGTCATGGTCGCAGTGCGACCATGACAGAACTCAGAACCTGAGTTTTTGTGTCAAAATAACCAATTTTTGAGGTTCTAGCCCCAGAGCTCAGAACCTAAGAGTTTTTAAACCCATGTTCTTCAAACCATAACAAGGATTTTGCATAATTTTGACAAAATCACAAGTTCGTATGACCATTTTGTGGATAACTTGCAAAGCAAGTTATGTTCCCAAACTTTCAAAACCACATGAACAAACAATCTATGTTCATCATTTCAATCCAAACTTGAACAATAAATATTGTTCATGATGTTCAAAACTCAAAGATGAACATACACCGTTTACGTTCGCATTTTCACAAAATGAGACGAACTTGCGCGTTTTTTTTAGCAAATTTGCTAAACCTTCCCATTTTGGGTTTTCAAACCAAATGTTTTGTAACACCTTGGGATTTCTAAAAGATTCAACCCAAAAACATGAATGAAAAAGGGATGGTGTGACGTATGTCTCTCCATCGCCCCGATTGTACGAATGCGTGACGTATGTCTCGTCGTTCGGACAATCGTCATTCCTTTTTTCAACATGAACAACCCTAACCAATCCAAATCTTGGCCCCTTGGGGTCAATCCAAACCTTTTGGTCCCCCGTTGGCCATTAGACTCAACCCCTCGACTCGTTTAAGTCCACTCGGTCAATGTTTGACTTGTATGAGTCCATTGTACCTCTCTTGGTCCCATAGCGACCAATTTCAACCCTCTACCCTAACGGACGTACCTTTTAACAATTCTAATGTGATTCACGAACAAACGCTTAATAAGTCTCCAAGAGCGAGCATACAAGCTACGTTTAAATCGCAAGAATTCGGTTAAAACATCGTCCATTTAAAAACAACCAACACATGTACGTTTTTCTACCAAAGAACTACGTACGCTTTGAATTCTCCGACTACCGGGAGATACGTAGGAGCAAGATCGACATCTTGTCAAGCACAATAATAAAAAACTTTTTTTTTCTTTCTTTCGTTTGTTTTTATCTCTTTCCCCCCTTTTATTATATTTTTGACATAAATGAACATGCACGCAAAGTATTTAAAAAACAATTCAAGCTTTAACCAAATAGAAGGTTCCCGTTGAGTACAACGGACGTGAGGGGTGCTAATACCTTCCCCTTGCGTAACCGACTCCCGAACCCGACAATGGTTGCGATGACCTAATCCTTATCCTCATCGTCAAAAGGGTTTTATTATCGTTTCCCTTTACAACAAAAAAAAAACTTAAGGGTTTATCAACGTTCCCTTTACACAAAAACTTTGGTGGCGGCTTCACAAAGGCCCTCCGAGCGTTCGAGGACGACCTCGGAGGATTTGCGCGTCTTTTTTCCCGAGAAAAAAAACGAGGTGCGCACAGCTGGCGACTCCACTGGGGACCCTGTTCCCACTAGCGAGTCAAGCCTAACCTATTTGGTTTAAAGCCAATTGTTTTATTTTCTTTGCGTGCCATGATTGTTTATTTTATTCATACATGCTATATTTATGCTTTATGTTTATATCTGCTTTATCTGCTTTATATTCATATCATATATATCAAATGCGGGGGTTACTTCAGTGATGTTACTCCACATTGTTCGGGTTAATGCCGGACGTGTGAGGCTCTCTACCCGAGCTTGAGAAAAAAACTAAGTTAGAAGGAGGTTGTGTGCGGAAGCCCGCGTTGACGTATGTCCGTGAGGTAGGATGTCCAACCCCGCTTAGATGAGATTTTCATGTGGAATTAATTGAAGTCATGTCGACGTATGTCCATAGACAACCCTAATTCCATGTGAGGTCTATGACTCTAAGGACCTCTTCTTAGGAGATTTCACCATTTAGAGCCTACATGTGAGGATGGGGGGAAGTTCCGAACCTTCATACACCAAACCCTTGCATATCATTACATTTGCATTCATAAAAAATTTTTTGCATAAAAAAAAAGGGGAAACGCATATTTTGCATACTCATAAGCATACATACATCCACATGCATCTTCATGCATTTTTTTCAAAAAAAAAACTCATTCATGCCCATTAAAACAGTTCAAAGCAATCATAGCCCGAAAACCCCGAAAGCCCTCGGTCCAAGAACCAGATATTCAACACTCGTACGGAACACGAGCTAACAAACAAAGGATCATGGACAATTTGGAACAAACTCAAGCGGCTTTGAGAGAAGAGGTTGATGGAATGAAGGGAAAAATGGATCAGATGCTAGAGTTAATGCAAGCTCTATCGGCACGAGAAAGTAACCCTCGCCCAACAACGGATGCATCCAATGTGCAATGGCCTCCTTATGGTTTACCTGTGAATTATACCCCACCCTTCGAAAATGAGGGTCAAGGACCACCTCCACCACCGCTCACAATCCCCGTAAGGAATGAAGAGCGTCGTCCTCAAGGAACTTCCACTACTCAGCATGAAGTAATTCCCCATGATGTGGAAAATAGCCAGCTAAGGCAATCTGCTCCCGACACCACCCTCCAAGACAATGATACCACCCAAATGTATCGAGTTTTGGAAGAAAGGTTGAAAGCTGTCGAAGGGTTCAGCTCATATGGTGCCCACAATGCCTTGGATATGTGCCTAGTGCCCGATGGGTAATTCCTCCGAAGTTCAAAGCACCGGACTTCGAGAAATACAAAGGAATTCAATGCCCTCGGAACCATCTAAGGATGTTCTGTAGGAAGATGGCGGCTTACGCAATGAACGAGAAACTCATGGTGCATGTGTTTCAAGATAGTTTAAGCGGAGCGTCCTTGGATTGGTACATGCAGCTCGAGCGTACCCATGTCCAAACTTGGAAGGATCTAGCCGATGCCTTCCTAAAGCAATACAAATATAATTTGGACATGGCTCCAAATAGGATGCAACTACAAAACCTCCTACAAAGAAGCAATGAGTCCTTCAAGGAGTACGCTCAGCGGTGGAGAGAACTAGCTTCTCGTGTACAACCACCACTATTGGAGAGAGAACTTGTCGACACCTTTATGGGCACACTTCAAGGTCCATATTACGACAAGATGATTGGAAGCACGTCTGCCGGTTTCTCCGATCTAGTCATGGTCGGTGAAAGAATAGAAGACGGAGTGAAGAGAGGAAAAATCCAAGGCTCTTCAGAAGCTCAAAGTGGAGCTAGAAAGCCCCCCAGCAACTTTCACAAAAAGAAAGAGGGGGAGACAAATGCCGTTCTAGTGGGACCATCCTACCCACCACCAAATCAAATGCCTCACTACCACTATCCTTATGTGGCAGCAGCAACAGCTCAAGGGCGTTACTCACCTCAAGTAATTCCCGCAAATCCACCTCGACAACCAGTAGTGTTGCCGCAGCAAAATCAACAGCAACAACAACAAGGCGGGTACCCATCAAAGAATCAAGCGAGCTCAAGGAACAGTTATTTTAATAGGCAGTTTGATCCTGTACCTATGTCTTATGGTCAAATCCTGCCATACCTAATCCAAAAGGGTATGGTCGAGACAAGACTACTACCACCAATGTCGCCGCCATATCCACAGTGGTACGACGCAAATGCCAAATGTGATTTCCACGCAGGATCCGTGGGGCACAATGTCAAAAACTGTAGAGTTTTCAAACACAAGGTGCAGGATCTTATTGACAAGAAGCTGTTATCCTTCAAAGAGGAAAGTCCCAATGTGAAGAACAACCCATTGCCGGGGCATACGGGTCCCTCTGTGAATGCGGTGGAGGAACAAGAGGACTTCGGTCCAGTCAAAAGGGTATCCAATGTTAAGACTCCCCTGTCGACCATAAGGGAGCGTTTAACTGGCTTTGGACTGTTCGAGGAAATGCACGCCAACTGTGAAGCCTGCAAGGTCAACCCGAATGAGTGCGAAGAGTTGAAGAGCTGTCTTCAAGAGTTAATGGACCAAGGTTGGATCCAAATTGGTTATATAAAGGATGGCACGGACGTTGCTACCTTAGAGTCTAACGGCCCAAAACCTCTCGAGATCCCATACCAAAGGAGAGAGGTACCAATGCCAATACAACCCATAACATTCCACGTACCTGCACCCTTCTCTTTTGAAAGCACAAAGAGGGTACCATGGAATTACCAACCTGTGGCCTATGTGGAAGGAAAACCACTAGCCAAAATTGAGCCCAGCATCACTAACATTACCGGTGTTGGAGGAATGACCAGAAGTGGTAGAGTCTTCGCTCCGAAAGAACTCGGGAAGATGCCAGCCGTACTACCAAGAGAACCGCTCAAAGAAAAGAGCGTGGAGGAAAAAGAGACCAAGCGGGGCCTTCTCAAAAGACAATCCCGCAAAAAGAGGCCGAAGAGTTCCTAAGGATAATACAAAAGAGCGAGTACAAGATCATTGACCAGCTAGGTCAAACTCCCTCCAAGATCTCCATGATATCCTTACTACTCAGCTCGGAAGCACACCGAGAAGCACTACTGCGGATCCTCAGTGAGGCACATGTCACCAAGGACATTCCGGTGGACCAATTTGACGGGATAGTCGGAAATATTACCTCAAGTAGGTACTTGGGTTTCAATGGCGATGAGCTACCCAACGATGGGCACATTCATAATCGCGCCTTACATATCTCCGTGAAATGCATGGACCACATCCTCTCAAGAGTGCTAGTGGACACGGGGTCATCATTGAATGTCATGCCCAAGACTACCCTCCTCAAACTATCATGTGAAGGGACCGTAATGAAGCCCAGCGCTTTGGTCGTAAAAGCTTTCGATGGGTCAAGAAGAGCCGTTATAGGGGAGATTGACTTGCCAGTCCAAATCGGACCTAAGGTTTTCACCATAACCTTCCAAGTCATGGATATTAATCCAACATACAGTTGTCTTCTCGGACGACCATGGATCCATGCAGCCGGAGCCATTACCTCTACCCTGCACCAGAAACTGAAGTTCATCATTGATAACCAAATGATTGTAGTTTCCGGGCAAGAGGACATGATGGTAAGCCATCTCTCATCTTTCCGTTATATAGAAACGGATGAAGAAGCTGTGGACGTCCCATTCCAATCTTTGGAAGTGGCGAATGTCGTGACATTGAGCTCGAAGCCCAAGGAAGAGGCTAGGACAGCCATGTCATCATGGAGGGCGATAAGAGAGGCCCTAGAAGAAAGCCGACCCACCGGATGGGGCAAGTTAGTGGACATACCGGAGAAGAAAAATCGCTTCGGGTTGGGGTATCATCCATCAGCCGAAACTTTCTCAAAGCCGCCAAAGCAAGGGATCCTCCCCATTTCGGAAACATTCATCAGCGCGGGGTTTATCCATGAAGATCAAGTGGCTTTACTCGAAGACGTAGACGAAGACGTGCCTGATTTGGTGTACCGTTGCGCTTCGGATGAAGCTTTGAACAGTTGGAGGGCTATCGCAATTCCCGAGATCATTACCAGGATCAAGTAATAAACCGTGTTTGTTTGTTTTTAAAAAAAAAAAAAATCATTTAGCTCTGCCCAAGGCAAATGATTAGTCGTGTGGGGCCCCCATGTTTTAAAAGTTATTTACAATCATGAATAAAAACACTCTTTTATGTTCATTTGAGTCTTTTTCTTTTTGCATTTGTTTTAAAAAAAAATTTTCTACAAAAAGCCTAAAAAAAAAAAATCATACTCATGCAGATCTACAAATCCACCCTCCAAAAACAACACTGCCTTAAACCCTTATGACTTTGATTGCCCGATTAATCAAACGGAAGATGATGAAGAGGACGATTATGAACCGCCTGAAGAATTGTCTAGACTTGCAAATCAAGGGGATAGGGTGATACAACCTCACCAAGAATCAGTTGAAAAGGTCAACTTGGGGACCGAAGAGGATAAGAAAGAGGTCAAGATAGGAGCCTCCCTGCACGAGGATGTGAAAGGAAAGTTGATCAAGCTTCTGCAAGAGTACGTGGACGTATTCGCTTGGTCATATCAAGACATGCCGGGTTTAGACCCTAACATCGTTGTACACAAGCTGCCACTCAAGCCGGAATGCCCGCCAGTGAAGCAGAAATTGAGAAGAACTCGACCCGATATGGCTCTCAGATCAGAGAGGAGGTCAAAAAGCAATTCGATGCCGGCTTCTTAGCTGTAACCAAGTATCCAACATGGGTTGCAAACATTGTGCCAGTTCCGAAGAAGGATGGCAAGGTGAGAATGTGTGTGGATTATCGGGACTTGAATAGAGCAAGCCCAAAGGATGATTTCCGCTACCACACATCGACATATTGGTGGACAACACAGCCCAATTCTCAGTCTTTTCCTTTATGGATGGCTTCTCGGGATATAACCAAATCAAGATGGCTCCAGAGGACATGGAGAAAACTACATTCATCACTCCATGGGGGACATTCTGCTATAAGGTAATGCCTTTCGGATTAACAAATGCCGGGGCAACATACCAAAGAGCAATGGTGATTCTTTTCCATGACATGATCCATAAGGAAATTGAGGTCTACGTCGACGATATGATTGCCAAATCCCAAACGGAGGAGGATCATCTAGTCCATCTACAAAAGCTTTTCGAACGCCTAAGAAAGTTCAAGCTGCGCTTAAATCCTAACAAGTGCACATTTGGCGTTAGATCCGGGAAGTTATTGGGCTTCATTGTCAGCCAAAGAGGTATTGAAGTGGATCCTGATAAGGTAAAGGCCATCCAAGAAATGCCAGCGCCAAATACCGAGAAAGAAGTCCGGGGTTTCTTAGGAAGATTGAACTACATCGCCAGGTTCATCTCACACATGACAGCTACCTGCGAACCAATCTTCAAACTACTAAGGAAAAACCAAGCCGTTCATTGGAATGAGGATTGCCAAGAGGCGTTTGACAAAATCAAACAATACCTGCAAGAACCACCAATTTTAATACCTCCGGTTCCGGGTAAACCCCTCATCTTATACCTAACCGTACTTGAAGGATCAATGGGTTGTGTGTTAGGACAACAAGATGAAACGGGAAGAAAAGAGCACGCAATCTACTACCTAAGCAAGAAGTTTACTGATTGTGAAACAAGGTATACTTCACTTGAAAAGACTTGCTGCGCTTTAGCATGGGCTGCTCGACGTCTAAGGCAATACATGTTGACCCATACAACTTGGTTGATATCGAAGATGGATCCCATCAAGTACATCTTCGAAAAGCCTGCCCTCACAGGGAAGATAGCCCGTTGGCAAATGCTGCTGTCTGAGTACGACATCCAATATGTTGCTCAAAAAGCCATCAAAGGGAGTGTTTTATCCGAGCACCTTGCTCACCAACCATTGGAGGATTATCAGCCCATACAATTCGACTTCCCGGACGAAGATGTCGTAGCTTTGAATGACGAAGAAGTCACAAGCGATGATGAAGGGCCAGAACCAGGAGCTCAATGGAAGCTCGCTTTCGACGGCGCTTCAAATGCCATGGGGCACGGTATCGGAGCAGTTTTAATCTCCCCAAGAAATGGATACCAACCCTTCACAGCAAGGTTGTGCTTTGACTGCACCAATAACATGGCAGAATATGAAGCATGTATCCTGGGCCTCGAAGCAGCAATTGATCTAAGGATCAAAAACCTTGAAGTATACGGTGACTCAGCCTTAGTCATCTATCAGGTCAAAGGAGAATGGGAAACAAGACATCCCAATTTAATTCCCTACCAAGCCCGGGTTGTAGAATTGATCAAGCATTTTGATGAAATCAACTTCCACCACATACCTCGAGAAGAAAATCAGGTGGCAGATGCTTTGGCTACATTATCATCAATGTACCAAGTAAATTTCTACAACGAAGCACCAATCATAAGGATGGATCGTAGAGACAAACCAGTTGTATGTGCATCAGTCGAAGAAGGACTTGACAACAAACCTTGGTTCTACGACATCAAGCGATACCTCGAAGAGCAAGAGTATCCAGAAAATGTCTCGCACACCGACAAGAGGACCCTCAGAAGATTGGCATCCCAGTTCTTCCTCAGTGGAAATACCCTCTACAAAAGAAATTATGACATGGTCCTGCTCAGATGTGTGGATAAACATGAAGCGGACATGCTCATCAAAGAAATCCACGAGGGATCTTTTGGAACCCATGCTAATGGGCATGCAATGGCAAAGAAAATCTTAAGGGCGGGCTACTATTGGTTAACCATGGAAGCTGATTGTTTCCACTACGCCAAGACTTGTCACAAGTTTCAGATTTACGCCGACAAGGTGCATGTACCACCAACTCCACTGAACGTCATGACTTCACCTTGGCCTTTCTCTATGTGGGGCATAGACATGATTGGAATGATCGAGCCCAAAGCATCAAATGGACATCGCTTCATCCTCGTTGCCATCGACTACTTCACCAAATGGGTAGAAGCAGCTTCGTATGCAAACGTAACCAAACAAGTGGTAGCCCGATTCATCAAGAAGGAAATCATTTGCCGTTATGGTACTCCCCACAAAATCATCACCGATAATGGGGCAAACCTGAACAACAAGACAATGAAGGAGTTGTGCAAAGATTTCAAGATTGAGCACCATAATTCCTCCCCTTACCGACCAAAGATGAACGGTGCGGTAGAAGCAGCCAATAAGAACATAAAGAAGATCATCCAAAAGATGGTGACAACATATAAGGATTGGCATGAGATGCTTCCCTTTGCGCTACATGGCTACAGAACAGCCATTCGCACTTCAACTGGGGCAACCCCTTTCTCCTTAGTATACGGCATGGAAGCTGTTCTCCCTGTAGAGGTGGAAATTCCTTCGTTAAGGGTCTTGATGGAAACCAAGCTAGAAGAAGCTGAATGGGTCCAAACAAGGTTCGACCAACTGAATCTCATAGAGGAGAAGCGTCTGACGGCAATATGTCACGGACAACTCTATCAAAGGAGGCTCAAGAGAGCATTCGACAAGAAGGTCCGTCCTCGAGAGTTCAAAGAAGGAGACCTAGTGCTCAAGAAGATATTACCTATCCACAAAGATCCCCGAGGGAAGTGGACTCCCAGCTATGATGGGCCGTACGTGGTAAAGAAAGCTTTCTCAGGCGGAGCCCTGATCATCACCACTATGGACGGAGAAGAGTTCCCACTCTCAATAAACTCCGATGCAGTCAAGAGGTACTATGCCTAAGAAAAAAAAAGAAAAAAGCTCGCTAAATCGAAAACCTGAAAGGGCGGTTTAGGCAATAGAGAGCGTCCTGCTAGATTGAAAACCTGAAAAGGCGGTCTAGGCAAAAATTAAGGACATCAAAAAAGGAAATACACCCCGGTGGATTGAAAACTCGAAAGAGCGGTCCAGGCAAAAGTTAGGGGTTAACAAAAAAGGGAAAGGCAATGACTGCAACATCCAAGCTCCGGACAAGATTCAAGAGGAGAAGAATCGGTCTCCTCAGCATCTTCCAACAAACAAAAATCTCGAAGTCATAAGGGAATAGCATGTGTTGTGCCAAAACCAACCATTTTCTTTTTGCTTTTTTCTTGTCTTTCTCTATCTCACTTCTCACTTTGTGTATTTTTACCCATTCAAGAGGTCAAATCTGCATTGAATAAATTTCCTTTTTATTTTATGTTCTCAGTAGCGCATAAAATTTTGTTTTATTCATGATGAAAATGCTTTAAAACATGGGAAATAAACAAAAGAATTTTTTTCCAAAAAAAGAGAAAAAAACAAACAAACATTGCTTTATTTTGAATCTTCGTGAATTCTGAAGAATTGCGGTAATTCCCACCAAAATATTGCACCAAAGGACTTATGCTCCTTAGCAAAGGCAAGTATGTAGCTCGCGGCACACGGAGCGCAAGAATCCCCAAGGGTCAAGCGGAACAAAAATCCCCAGTAAACACCCTAGACATTCAAACACCAAACAAGGCTGGATATCGATCATGTTTCCAAAATGATCCTTTATCCCCATAAGCCAAACCTCATTGATACTCCCCAGGGAGTCTCAACCCCAAACAAAAGTCCAATCATTATTGGCAAACCCACAAATTTTCGGGCTTAGGCCCGAACTACACCGGTTTTGATCCCATTTGGGTATGTAGGCAAAGGACCTCGTCCTTCCAAACCGACCAACCAAAAAACAAACAAAACACAAATTTTCGGGCTTAGGCCCGAACTACACCGGTTTTGATCCCATTTGGGTATGTAGGCAAAGGACCTCGTCCTTCCAAACCGACCAACCAAAAAACAAACAAAACACAAATTTTCGGGCTTAGGCCCGAACTACACCGGTTTTGATCCCATTTGGGTATGTAGGCAAAGGACCTCGTCCTTCCAAACCGACCAACCAAAAACCAAAAAAAAAAGAGAAAGCCCAATCGTTATTGGCACAACCACAACCAAGACCGACTTTGCTCGGCACCCCACCAACATCCCACACATCATAGCATAATGAATGCATACATATACAAATCATTCATACACATGCATTTCATATCATGCCATGCATCCTCAACAACGATTCTCCAGTGAGTATCACATATTCACCAACATCCATCAAACATTCAACCAGGGGCACCTATTTAGGGTAAGACCACAGCTCGTTAGGAATCGACATTCAGAAGCAGTGCCTGAATAAGATCACCTAGCTTAGGTATCCACCTCTAGAAGCAGTACCTAGAGTAGATCATTTCCATCTTAGGTATCGACCTCTAGAAGCAGTACCTAGAGTAGATCACCTCCCCCAGTGTATCGACCTTCAGTGTTAGCGGCTGAATAAGATCACAGCTCGTTAGGAATCGACATTCAGAAGCAGTACCTGAATAAGATTACCTAGTTTAGGTATCGACCTCTAGAAGCAGTACCTAGAGTAGATCACCTCCATCAATGTTCGACCTCTAGAAGCAATACCTAGAGTAGATCACCTCCCTCGACATTCCACCTCTAGAAGCAGTGCCTAGAGAAGATCACCATCCTTAGGAATCGACCTCTAGAAGCAGTGCCTAGATAAGATTACCTTTATCCCCCAGTGGATCTACCTCCAGTGTTAGCGGCTGGATACGATCAACCTTTTCCAACCATTGCATTTGCATTTCGCGAAGGACAAAATTCGGGTCCTTCTTTTTACTTAATTGATCTCCGCAAAGAGTTCATGAGATGCCCTCGGCACTCACGCACTCTATGCGAAGACACAATTAAGTAGGGGCAGCTGTAGTACCCTAATTTTGTCCTACGCATTTTAAAACAAAAATAAAAAAAAATCAAAAGAGGGGAAAAAGTCAAAAGTCAACAAAAGTCAACAGAAAAGTCAACTTTTCAAAATTGAGGACTTCGCACTGCGAAGTCTGCGATTTTTCTGCAGATTTTTGGTTTCTTTGATTTAATTCCAGAATTTGTTGCATGTAATTTCCATATTTATTTTAAGTAGCATTCATGGCTAATTGGGCCAAGCAAAGCCAGAGTTGAAGGACTTGCCATTAATGCCAAGGTTGGAAGCTTTTTCTTCCAACCTAGCATGTGACAAGCAAGTGGGCTTGCCCTTGGGCAGCTCTAGTCCCTCCCAGGTGACCTGCTAACCACCACAAGGTTGCCAGCCACCTGCTTGAGGACTTTCCTCCTGTTTGCTCCCCCAAAAACCAGTCAAACCAGCTGGATTTTTCACTTGAAAAAGCCATGATTGCCTACTCTGTTTTGCAGCAGCTTTTCACCCTCTCACACCAGCCAATTATAGCCTTTTTTATCCCTCAATCTCTGCACATTTCAGTGCACGTTTTTATTGACCAACCATTGAGATTGCAAGGATTGATCCCCAAGCATTAGCCAATTGCAAATCAGCTTTGTTCTTCATCATTACCTTCTAGAATTAGTTGAATTTGTGGCTGAAATCAGGCTGGATCTTGCCCCTTGGTACAAGGCAAGGTTGCCTCTATCCATTAGCATTTAATGCAAAGGGATTCAGCTTGATCTTAGCCACAAATCAGCTGAATTTTGGGATTTTGTAATGATGACAAAGATTTGGTTTTGGCCTATAAATAGAAGGCAATGCCCAAGGATTCAAAGAGAATTAACACAGCATTTTCAAGAGCAGAAACTCTACTCATTTTAGCCTACAAACCTCCACAAATAACCAGAAAAAATCAATCCAACACAAAGCTTACAAAAGTTCAAGTTCATCACAAATCTTCAAAACCTTTGTGAAAGCCTTCAACCAAATCAAACCAAGTGCAGCTGGAGCTTTGCTAAGGAGTTCTGTAAGTTTCTAAGCACTTATCTTGCATTTATAACTGTGTTTGCATAGCTATTTTGGCTCAAACTTTTTGATTCTAAAAAACCCCTTTTGAATTTCAAAGAAATCCCAAGGTTTTCAAAACATCAAAACTGGTTTGTCCAGCCTTTTTCATCCCAAAAACTCAAAGTTTTTCACCCACCTATAAGGTCCTGAGTGTGTTCAGAAGTTGTTTCTGAACAAAAGTTCAGAAACAGCTTCTGAACCCAAAATTTCGCATGCTTCGCAGTGCGAAGTCATGGTCGCAGTGCGACCATGACAGAACTCAGAACCTGAGTTTTTGTGTCAAAACAACCAATTTTTGAGGTTCTAGCCCCAGAGCTCAGAACCTAAGAGTTTTTAAACCCATGTTCTTCAAACCATAACAAGGATTTTGCATAATTTTGACAAAATCACAAGTTCGTATGACCATTTTGTGGATAACTTGCAAAGCAAGTTATGTTCCCAAACTTTCAAAACCACATGAACAAACAAGCTATGTTCATCATTTCAATCCAAACTTGAACAATAAATATTGTTCATGATGTTCAAAACTCAAAGATGAACATACACCGTTTACGTTCGCATTTTCGCAAAATGAGACGAACTTGCGCGTTTTTTTTAGCAAATTTGCTAAACCTTCCCATTTTGGGTTTTCAAACCAAATGTTTTGTAACACCTTGGGATTTCTAAAAGATTCAACCCAAAAACATGAATGAAAAAGGGATGGTGTGACGTATGTCTCTCCATCGCCCCGATTGTACGAATGCGTGACGTATGTCTCGTCGTTCGGACAATCGTCATTCCTTTTTTCAACATGAACAACCCTAACCAATCCAAATCTTGGCCCCTTGGGGTCAATCCAAACCTTTTGGTCCCCCGTTGGCCATTAGACTCAACCCCTCGACTCGTTTAAGTCCACTCGGTCAATGTTTGACTTGTATGAGTCCATTGTACCTCTCTTGGTCCCATAGCGACCAATTTCAACCCTCTACCCTAACGGACGTACCTTTTAACAATTCTAATGTGATTCACGAACAAACGCTTAATAAGTCTCCAAGAGCGAGCATACAAGCTACGTTTAAATCGCAAGAATTCGGTTAAAACATCGTCCATTTAAAAACAACCAACACATGTACGTTTTTCTACCAAAGAACTACGTACGCTTTGAATTCTCCGACTACCGGGAGATACGTAGGAGCAAGATCGACATCTTGTCAAGCACAATAATAAAAAACTTTTTTTTCTTTCTTTCGTTTGTTTTTATCTCTTTCCCCCCTTTTATTATATTTTTGACATAAATGAACATGCACGCAAAGTATTTAAAAAACAATTCAAGCTTTAACCAAATAGAAGGTTCCCGTTGAGTACAACGGACGTGAGGGGTGCTAATACCTTCCCCTTGCGTAACCGACTCCCGAACCCGACAATGGTTGCGATGACCTAATCCTTATCCTCATCGTCAAAAGGGTTTTATTATCGTTTCCCTTTACAACAAAAAAAAACTTAAGGGTTTATCAACGTTCCCTTTACACAAAAACTTTGGTGGCGGCTTCACAAAGGCCCTCCGAGCGTTCGAGGACGACCTCGGAGGATTTGCGCGTCTTTTTTCCCGAGAAAAAAAACGAGGTGCGCACAACTGGCTTGTAAAAGAAAAGGCTTGTTGAAAACAAGTGTGTAACCCAAGAGCAAGTAAAGCTCATTGTTAAGAAAGATAAAGAGCAAGTAAAGCTCAGTGTAAAGAAAGATCAGGAAGATCAAGACAAAAGAGGAGTTGTGGTTAAGTTATAACTCAACTACCTAGTGAAAAATCTCACATATTTGTGGGGACTGGAAGTAGCCAAGTTTGGGTGAACCAGGATAACTCTCTGTGTTTTCTCTTTCATCTCTTTTGTTTGTTTCAATTTTCACACACTCATCACATGTTGTTGTTGTTATTATTATTATTATTATTATTATTATTATTATTATTATCTTTCATTTACTAGCTTGAAATTTTTAAAAAGGGAATTTTTAAACAGTTCACCATTCAAACCCCCCTTTCTTGTGAAAATATTTTACTTCAATTGGTATCAGAGCTTGGCTCTGAGACCTTAGCACTTAACAGTGTAAGAGAAAAAGATTCAGAAAAGAAGGATAATGTCTAGAGTAAAATTCATGTCTGAAGGAGATTCAGTCACACGACCACCTCTCTTTGAAGGGGCTGATTACTACTTTTAGAAAAGCAAAATGGAACTGTTCTTACAATCTCAAGATAATCACATGTGATCAATAGTTGAAAATGGAAACTATATTCCATATGATGATGATTTAAACATCAAAAAACAAGAAGATTGGTCAGAAGAGGAAGGTAAACGTATCCTATTAAATTCTAAAGCTAAATTGTTTCTAACCATGGCTTTGAGCAGGGAAGAATATGATAGAACACAGGAATGCAAAACTGCCAAAGAAATCTGGGATACCTTAAAAACTCATCATGAAGGAACCAGTCATGTGAAAGAAACAAGAATTGATATAGGAGTGAGAAAATTTGAATTATTTGAAATGAAAGAAACTGAAACCATAGATGAAATGTATGGAAGGTTTACTATCATTATGAATGAATTACGATCTCTTGAAAAGAATTTTACTACTCATGAAAGAGTAAGGAAAATTCTAAGATGTCTTCCAAAATCATGGAGACACATTGTAACTGCAATAACAGAAGCAAAAGATCTGACAAAACTTAGATTAGAAGATCTAATTGGATCTTTAAAAGTTCATGAAGTTCTGTTACAAGAGGACAAATCCTCAAACAAAGGCAAAATGATTGCCTTAAAAACCAATCAAGTATCACAAAATCAGGAAGATGAAATAATTTCTGATGATCAACAACAAGAGTTTGATGATGAAGAAAGTCAAGATCAAATCATTCTTCTCACTCGCAAACTGCAAAGAATGATACAAAGAAGAGATCATCACAAAAGAAACATCCCAACAAGAAGAGAAAACTCAAAAACAGATGTTGACAAAAGTCAAATTATCTGCTATGGATGCTACAAACTTGGACATTACAAATATGAATGTCCACTGAACAAAAGAAAATCAAACAATCCTCAATTCAAACAAAAATCACTACTCACTTGGGATGATCAAGAAGAATCAACAAGTGAAGATGAACAAGCAAGTCTATGTCTAATGACAAGATCAGACAATGAAGAGGTAAACTTTGAACCATGTTCATCTTGTGAAAAAATTGAATACTTGTTTGATAATCTTTTTTATAACTCTCAAATTCTAGAACAAACTTGTGAAAAATTGAGAAATGAAAATCTTGAACTAAAAAGGGAAAAAGAAGATCTAAAAAAATTAAATGAAGACCTTCTTAAGAAAATTCACTCAAAGGAAATTTCTGAAATTAAAAATGAAACTCATGAAGAAAACATTATTCTAAAGAAAAATGTTTTGCAATTAAAGGATGACATTTCCAACTTTGTTAAATCAACTGAAACCTTTCAAAAAATTATGGGATCACAAGTGAGTGTTTTTGATAGAGCCTGCATAGGTTTTAACACCAATCAAAAACAAAAACTTTATGAAAATTTTTTCATTCCTGAAAAAATTACAAAAAGGAATGAAAGATACAAATGTACATATTGTAAAAAATATGGGCATCTTGAAACTTTTTGCTTTAGAAAAAAGAAAGAACATGCCTTGCAATGATCAAGATTTTCTCATAAATCAAACTCTGTTAAATTTAACAAAGAAGGATCCTCTAAAAATAACACTAACCATCAAGGACCCAAAAAGATATGGGTACCCAAGTCATTCCTAACTACTGCTGCAGGAATGCCTAATGACAGTCAAGAAAAAGTCTTGGTACTTGGACAGTGGATGCTCAAGACATATGACTGGAGATAAACAAAGTTTTCTCTCCTTCATAAAAAGGGAAGGATGACTGGTGACCTTTGGAAATAATGAAAAAGCTCAAATCAAAGGTATAGGTGTTATTGGTAAGATTAACTCCGCAAAAATTGAAAATATTCAATATGTAGAAGGTCTTAAACACAATTTAATCAGCATCAGTCAATTGTGTGATAGTGGTTTTGAAGTAACATTCAAACCTCACACATGCGAAGTAAGACAAGGATCTTCAGGAAAAATCTTATTTACAGGATCAAGAAATAAAAATGTTTATGTTTTATACTTAGATGAACTCCCTGCAGAATCCTGTTTTATATCTCTTGAAAAAGATAAATGGATTTGGCATAAGAGGGCTGGGCACATAAGTATGGAAACAATTTCCAAAATATCAAAACTTGATCTAGTAAGAGGACTTCCTAAGATTAATTTTGAGAAGGATAAAATATGTGAAGCCTGCATCAAGGGAAAACAAGCTAAAAGTAGCTTTCATTCAAAAGATTTTATTTCAACAAAAAGACCCCTTGAACTACTGCACATAGATTTATTTGGACCTATCTCAAGAGAGAGTCTTGGTGGAAAAAAATATGGCTTTGTCATCGTTGATGATTTTTCCAGATTCACGTGGGTTTTATTTTTCAAACACAAGAATGACTCTTTTGAAGCTTTTCAAACTTTTTGCAAGAAGGTTCAAAATGAGAAAGAAACCAATATTATTTCTGTAAGAAGTGATCATGGGGGAGAATTTGAAAACTCAGCCTTTGAACATTTCTTTAATGATAATGGAATTTCTCATAATTTCTCTTGTCCTAGAACTCCTCAACAAAATGGAGTTGTAGAAAAAAAAATAGAACTCTTCAAGAAATGGCTAGAACTATTCTAAATGAATCCAATGTTGAGAAATATTTTTGGACAGAAGCCATAAATACATCTTGCTATATTTTAAATAGAGTTTCAGTTAGAAAAATTTTAAACAAAACCCCTTATGAACTCTGGAAAGGAAGAAAGTCAGACATTTCTTATTTTCATATCTTTGGATGTTATTGTTACATTTTAAACAACAAGGACAACTTAGCAAAGTTTGATTCAAAATCAGACAAAGCTATATTCCTTGGTTACTCCACTTCCTCAAAAGCATACAGGGTATTCAACTTAAGAACAAGGATCCTAGAAGAAAGTATGAATATTAAATTTGATGAATTTGATGAACTTGAGAATCAATCAAGAAATATTGAAGAAGAAGAAGAAGAAGAAGAAGTCCAAAACAATTCAAATTCTGAAACCTCTTCTCAAAGCCCTCCAAATGAAGAACCCCATCAAAATCCTCCTAAGTCTTGGAGAATAATTGATTATCATCCACATGATCAAATCATTGGAGAAACAACAGATGGAATAAGGACAAGAAGGTCTTTTCAAAACAATGATATAGCAATGATATCTCAAATTGAACCCAAATCCATAAAAGAAGCAATCATTGATGAATCATGAAAGAAGAATTACTTCAATTTGAAAAAAATCAAGTCTGGAGTCTTGTACCTAAACCTCAAACTCAATCTGTCATTGGAACACGATGGGTTTTTAGAAACAAACTGGATGAAGAAGGAAAAGTAACTCGAAACAAAGCTAGATTAGTAGCACAAGGCTACAATCAACAAGAAGGCATTGATTATAATGAAACTTATGCCCCAGTTGCAAGATTGGAGGCTATAAGAATTTTACTTGCATATGCATCTCATAAAAGCATAAAACTCTTTCAAATGGACGTAAAAAGTGCTTTTTTAAATGGCTTCTTGAATGAAGAAGTCTATGTGCATCAACCTTCAGGGTTTGAAAATTTAGAAAAACCAAATCATGTGTTTAAACTAACCAAAGCTCTATATGGACTTAAACAAGCTCCAAGAGCCTGGTATGAAAGGTTAAGCACCTTTTTAATTAAAAATGGTTTTTCTCGAGGAAAAATTGACACCACACTTTTTAGAAAAATAAATAAAAATGATTTATTAATTGTACAAGTGTACGTTGATGACATCATTTTTGGTGCCACAAATGAAAAAATGTGTGATGATTTTTCAAAACTCATGGAAAGTGAATTTGAAATGAGTATGATGGGAGAACTTAAATTCTTTTTGGGCTTACAAATCAAACAACACAAAGATGGCATTTTCATTTGTCAAGAAAAATACATCAAAGATTTGCTTAAAAAATATAAGATGAATGAAGCCAAAATTATGACAACTCCTATGCATCCTTCCTCAAGCTTGGACAAAGATGAAAATGGAAGAGATTTTCCTGAAAAAGAATATAGAGGAATGATTGGATCTCTCTTATATTTAACTGCTAGTATACCAGATATTGTCTTTGCAGTAGGTCTGTGTGCAAGATTTCAAACTGCTCCAAAAGAATCGCACTACACTGCAGTAAAAAGAATTTTCAGATATCTTGTGGGGACCACAAATATTGGCCTTTGGTATAAAAAGGGATCACATTTTAATCTTGTGGCATATTGTGATGATGACTACGCCGGAGATAAAATAGAAAGAAAAAGTACAAGTGGCGCATGTCAACTTCTTGGTGAATCCTTGGTCAGCTGGTGTTGTCGCAAGCAAAATACTATAGCAATATCCACAACAGAAGCTGAATACATTTTCGCTGCAAATTGCTGCTCTCAGGTATTGTGGATTAGAAATCAATTAGAAGATTTCTCTCTCAGGTACGCAAACATTCAAATACTTTGTGATAATACTAGTGCTATTAATTTATCTAAAAACCCAATTCAGCATTCTAGATCAAAACATATTGAAATAAAACACCATTTTATTAGAGATCATGTAATTAAAAAGGAAATTGAACTTTCTTTTATTGATACTAAAAATCAATTAGCAGACATTTTTACTAAACCTTTAGTAGAAGACCGTTTTTTATTCATAAAAGAAAAATTAAAAATTATAAAAAATCCCTACATTAACTAACTCTCCCTATTTTTTTTTAAAAAAAAGGAGGGAGAATGTTTTGTTAAACCCAACCAAAGACTTTTCTTCTCCCACACGCGCGCTTTGCCTCCCAATCAGCCTTCACAGACCCTCACACGTCCCCAACTCTCAACCAACCAACCCTTGATCTTCTCCTTGGAAGCCCAAACAATCATAGCAATGATTTCACCTTTCTGCTACACGCCAAATCAATCTGAACACCCATAAACTCATTGTCTCACTCAAACCTTCTTCATTAAATCATCCTCTTGTTCCTTTCGTCTGCGCAAACTTGTATACCCTTCTAAAACTGAAAATCTCCAGAAAAAACAACCAAGAAGAAAATGAAATCCAGCAGAAGCTCTTCACCACCACTGCCTCCATCTTTCTCTTACTCATCTTCTACCTCCGTATCTGAACTTAACCCAACCACTATCTCATCAAATGACCCCATTTCTTACTCTCCTCCAAAAAGTATCACATCTTCAGTTCCAATCAAAGCTGCAACCTTTGATCAATTCTACAACCCAAGAAAAACCACCTCTCTTGAACCCAGAAAATCAACTCGTCTTTCCTTGAAACTCCACAAAGTCTCAAACATTACTCTAAAAGACGAACATAACCATGCATTCAGAGACAAAGCTTCTCTCCACTCTACTACCCCTCCAACACTACCCATAATCACTCCCACTCCCATTTTCAACTATGACAACTCAGCAATCTTTGGCTCTGATTGCCTCCAAACTTTTTACGCAATCCTTCAGCTTCCTTTGACACTTTTGGTCTTCCCAAAGCTCATCCCTCCAACACCCTGCCTAAAATACCATCTGCCTTTAGCTCTTTTGAGAGTTTCAAATCCACAGGTACATCTGCTCGTATGAAACTTCCTTCTCCAACCAAGGAAATTCTGGTCCCTGCCTCCAATGATCGTATGGAACATATATATCTTATGCAGCTTCACTTATTTGAGTGGTTTACAAATATCTTTTGTCCTCACTTTGGTCTTTCCCCTCCTACACCTGTGCCTGGTGTCTTTCCTCAGCCTCCTGCACCTTAAACCATGACATCACTTTTTGATGAAGCCAAAAAGGGGGAGATAGTGTGTACTATTTGAATTAAAATATAATGTGTACTATTTCCTTTTAAATGTTATTTTGTTTCCATGTTTATCTTTATATGCTATTGTAATTTGATCAAGCTTTTTGCTTTTATTATCATCAGCAACTTTATTATGTGTAATTGTTTTATTACAACAAAGTTACATTTTGATTTTGATCACTTTCCTTTGAATCTAAAATGCTAGAATTAAGGGGTAGTTTGTGATAAAACACTAAGTATCTATCTACATTTTACACCCTCAAATATTTACAAAATTGAGGGGGAGCTAAACCACAATTCCTTATTATAAATATTAATTCAAATATATTTTGTCATCATCAAAAAGGGGGAGAATGTTGAGATAAAATTCCTTTTTAGTTTTAAAGATGATAAATATATTTAAATTATTTATAATAAGTTATTATATAACATGTGCCATTAAGTGATTCAAATATAAGGCAGAACAGGATTCAAGTTGTTGAAAGACATTCAGCGTCTGAAAAACACACAGCGTCTGAAAGACACAGTGCGTCTGAAGGTCAACAAAAGTCAGCGTCTGAACAGTGCGTCTGAAGGTCAACGAAAGTCAACGTATGAACAGTGCGTCTGAAGGTCAACGAAAGTCAGCGTCTGAACAGTGCATCTGAAGGCTGCGTCTGATGAACAGTGCCTCTGATGAAGAGTGCTTCTGATGAACAGCTTCTGATAAACACCTTCTAAAGATTCAGAGTCTGAAATCTGAAGTGTAAAGGAACCTTAAAGACTTTCATTCTGAGGGGGAGCTATAAATTCAGAACTTCTTTAAGTTATTAACAAATTCTGATTATTTTGTCTAACTTATGTTTTTGAGTGCCTCTTTTAGAAACAGGAAAAGTATTCAAAAAGAACTCTTTCTACAAAGCCATCAGTTGATGTTCAGTCATATATTTTTTGTTGATTATGGATTTTAAGGCACCAAGTGAAAATCAAGAAACACACTATATTGGAACACAATTGCAATGGTGTTGCTTTGACAAAAGCAGACAACTTCTATACAAATAAATGGAACACAAAGGAGGGAACTTTTTTTTTGCTTGCCCACAAAAACTGCCAATTATCAGATCAAGTAAGAAAGCCAGTACAAATAATATGAACGTTCTAACTGCAAGTAAGGATTAAGGAATAGAGAGGTATACACGTGTAAAAGACAGTTTGAAATATAGTTGTAACCTACATCAGTTAAAACCTGGCCAAGTTGATTTAAACTGCACCACACGCGGGAACAATGAAAAAAAGAAAAATTGAAGAAGTTATATACAGTAGTTACACGTGAGAAAAGGAGCGTATGATCAACAGCTGCAAAGCATAATCTGCCTATAAATAGCAGGCTCATGGCAAGACAACGACACACTGATTTTTGAAGATGCTGAAAGCAAAATACTCATATATTCAAAGCTCTCTTTTATTCTTCAATTTTAAGTTTGCTAAAATTGCTCTTTTGTTTTGAGCTCTGTTTTAGTATAACAACACATTTTCATTCTGTTCAAGTAAGATTTTGTTTCTTACTGGCTTGTAAAAGAAAAGGCTTGTTGAAAACAAGTGTGTAACCCAAGAGCAAGTAAAGCTCATTGTTAAGAAAGATAAAGAGCAAGTAAAGCTCAGTGTAAAGAAAGATCAGGAAGATCAAGACAAAAGAGGAGTTGTGGTTAAGTTATAACTCAACTACCTAGTGGAAAATCTCACATATTTGTGGGGACTGGAAGTAGCCAAGTTTGGGTGAACCAGGATAACTCTCTGTGTTTTCTCTTTCATCTCTTTTATTTTGTTTCAATTTTCACACACTCATCACACGTTGTTATTATTATTATTATTATTATTATTATTATTATTATTATTATTATTATTATTATCTTTCATTTACTAGCTTGAAATTTTTAAAAAGGGAATTTTTAAACAGTTCACAATTCAAACCCCCCTTTCTTGTGAAAATATTTTACTTCACCTCGTTCTGTTTCAGATCACTTTATTCAGTATGCTATTTTGACAAGTGGTTCGAAAACGCGAAGATCCCTTTTGCACTTAATTTGGTTTACTACTGTGTGGGTTATTTGACAAAAAAGTAATGACATGATCTTTAACCAAAAGGAGAAATCGTTATTTCAGTTGCTTGATAAGGTCAAATATGTGTCTTTGTGTTGGCTGAAGCATAATGATGCTTTTGTATCTCTTGTGTTTGTTGGTTGGTGGCAATGCCATTTTGATTGTTTTGGCGTTGGTTAACGGTTTTGCTTTGTTTTCTTTTTCTTGTCTTTGTCTTTTAAGGGTGTGGGTTAGCTAGTGTTGTATCTGAACTCTTTGCTTCTTTTTGACACACATTGTGTTGAGAAGTAGGCTTTTTTTTGGGTTTAATATATTCCATTTTGTCTTGTTCAAAAAAAAATCTCCAAGATCTAATAAGCTTTTATAAAGGATAGACAATTTTCTTGACAAAAAAAAGGATAGACAAATTCTAGCTGATTTTAACTACAAATGAGGCAATGGTGGAATAAAAAAAGCTAAAAATAGGAATTATTATTTTTCAAGGTTAATTTTAAAAGGCGTATTCTTTGTTCAAGTGTCATCAAGCATCCTTAACTGTCACTATTGGGAAAATTATATTCTGCTCAAATTACAACACAACATATCTCTCAACAGTGAGGATTTAATATAAGCACAAATATGATTCAAGATAACTCTCCAAGAGAGAATATGATAGAATTCTTGGATATTAATACAAGATAGTAACTCTCAGTTAGAGAGGATATTCAATAAACATTTTGTACAAGAATCATATTGGAACATTGGTGTGAAGTTGGAAGAAAATTGGAAGATAAACACTAAGTAAAAAGACTTTGAGCTAGTGTGATGTGCATTAAAAAAATAGAGAGTGGGGTCCCACATAAAATAGAACACGCACATTAATAGTGTTTAAATTGCGGTATTTAATTTTAAATACTTGATAATGATAAAAATAATAGTAATAATTATTTTTATTCATGGATTCCCACAATTTTAACTTATGTTGGTTGTCCCTTCAAAAAACTTGTGTTGGTTGTGATAAGGTTTGAGAATCCAACTGAATCTTCTATCTTTCCTTCATTCATATCTAATGAGTTTGTTTCCTCCACTTTTGTGGATTTGTTTCCTTTTGATCTTATCCACAAGTGTTGTTGAACTGATTAGTGGTTAAGTTTTCTTTTGATCTTATCCATTAGAGTAACTGTTGCCGCAATTTTAGCTAAAACAATTACAAAATCTCTATATAAATAGAGGACTCCACTCAATTCAAAAATTACACCAAAGAGTTCTATTGAGTTGTCGAGAACTCTTTCTCTCATCTCCCTTCAGCTTGTGTTAACGAGCTGTTCTAAAGAGTGCTTTTAAGATTATAGTCCCTTTTTTGGAATAATAATATCTCGTCTAAATTAAGAATGATCTTAACAGTATATTAATATTCTTTCGATATTTTTCTATTTTTGGGGAAGTTAAAAAGTTTGAATGGTGGTATCACCATATTTGAGTGGTCGTAGTACCATATTGATATTTTGGAGAACTTAAAGGTTAGAATGGTGATAACACCATATTTGAGTGGTCTAAGCACCATAATAGAGTGGTCACAGTACCATACTAGAAAGTGATTTCAATATTAAAGAGTGGTCTCAGTACCATATTGGAGGTGTAAATCTCGAACGGTTTTTTACAGTGCAGTAGTTAACCGCACAGTTGTAGCTGGGCTTGTTTTATCCTAGAGGCGGTGTGGTTGATAGTCTGTCTTGCACAATTTTGGGCAGTGCCACAAAACGTCTTAAAGAGAGCGACCTGATCGTGACTCAATCTAGTAACAACTTCGATATATATTCTTTTTCAAAATAGAATTTAGAAATCCAAATACAATAGTTTGAAAATCCAAAAACAAGAAATCATGTCTTAAGACTTAACACTAATAACTCTCTCTTTAATTTATAACATAAGCATTAGCCATCTTCAATATAACAAGATGATGATGATTTTTTCCCATGTCCATGCTTATGCTATATTATATTGCTTACTTATAACTCTCTTTAATTTAGCTTTTACTACCTTTTTAGTTACTTTTTTCTTAATTAAGTTTATGTCCTTCAGATTTTCGTTATTTTTCCTACTATAATCTATTTAATATTATGTTGCTTATTTTTTTTTAAGAGCCAAATTTATTTAATGAAAAAGAGAGAAGTATAAAGTGTACTCACCCCAAAACCGAAAAAAGTATAAGGATGACTTGCCCCACGAAAAATGAAGGAGAAAAAAAAATACTCCTTATCTTAATATTATGTTGATTATGTTTCTTGGACTATTATCTTTTCTATCTTAATGTAAGCTTACACTCATAGACTTCCTAAATGTTATATTTTTTGTAATCTTTAAACAGTCAAACTTGTACTTGCAGTGAGTACAATATCTGAAACTAGGGTTTAGAACTGTTTAAGTGATACCTTGAGAATGCCTCTCAAGGCACGTTTAGAGTGTTATTTGGGCTTGGTTTCACGTGGCTTAGCCCCCAAGTAACTTGGGCCCAAAGCCACGTTTAGAGCGTTCTGGAGCGTTCTAGAGGCTTCTAGAAGCTCTTTAAGGTTGCGCCCCCTAGCAGGTTCGCCTAAGACCCTTCTGGCCTATATGGAGGGCGTTGAGCCCTTTCTTGAGGGTGCCAAGCCCTTCTTGAGGGTTTTGTGCCCTAAATGATAAGATTGTTAGTCCATAGCCCAACAAGCATGAGCTTTGGGACAAGGCGAAGTGATTTAACTGTTGAAGTGTTGACATTTCGCAGCCCAACATGTTCCTGGGTGCTAGCCCAACATCTCGAGTATACGGGGTTACTATGTTGTGAAGGTTAGTGTTCCAGGTGGTCTATAGCCTAACAAGCACGAGCTTTGGGACAAGGCGAAGTGGTTTGTATTGGCTCTGAGCGAGATCACATGTGGAACGTTTGTATCCAGATTTTGATCTCAGTCGACAAAATTCTTTCAAACTTGTTCAAGATGGCGACAACAACTTGGTGGACGAGCCTTGAACATATGATTGATGGTTGGTATTATTGGGTAGTATTTTATCCTAATTTGGGCTTTACTTTTCCCACCATATCTACTTCTTACGTGTCCTATAAAATTTCAAAAATACCCCTTGTCCGAATTTTAAAATTCGAGAAATAACGAACTCCATTTTTTGTGTTGTATTTGATGTCAAAGGTCTTTGCTAACCGTCGTAGAATCCCCGCATAAACTGCAAAGCAATTGCAGGGATTCTATGAACGGTTAGCAATGACAACGACACCATAAACATTCCTAAAAAACAAAAAGAAAAATATTTAACAAAAAGTAAGAAAAGATGGGAAGTGAAGAATGAAGGAATTTGTTGATGATGCAAGCATTTATAGCCTTAAACCAGTCCTAGACCATAACTATAGTCAAAGGAAACGTTTTTCATGGTCCAACCGACCAAAAATGAATTAAACACACCACAAACCGTCCAAACCTTTGGTGAAACCCCATCGTCCAACTAGTCTGAGGGGGTTCATATTATACAATTGAAACCTGTATCACTATTTTCGTATTTTATAATTCGAACGGCACCAGACTGTGTTTAAGTTTCATTTTTGATAGGTTTTCATGGCCAATGACATAGGAATTTTTTTCAAAAAGGTACAAAAATAATTAAACAGCTAAAAACAACACAATAATATAAGTGATGGATCTTCTAGGAATAGGTGTTCGAAGAGGTGATTTTGAACTTGATCCAGCTGGCCTGTCGACTGACATATTTCGATCGGCAGGACAACTAGATCAAATTCATAAGAACCTCTTGGTGTTCATATCTTTCGAAAGATTTTTCAGAGTTTTTTGTTGTGTTTTACAGCAAATGAACCATGCACACTTATTTATAGAAGTTTCTGTGCGTCGTGGACCATGGAAACTGTCGATGCAATGTGGACCACACAAAAAACCTGTGTTGAACTAGTTCGGATTATATAACCCGAACCTGACTTGCACCAACATATAATGTGGAGCTACATTTTCTATATATCTATCTTTAGCGTAAAGTTCAGCGGAGAAATATTTGACAGCATGATGAAGATCTTCAGAATATATTTATCTATATTTGACAGTTTGGTGAAGATCTTCAGAATCTATCTATCTATCTATGTTTAACACCATGATGAAGATCCTCAGCATGATGAGGATCCTCAGAATCTATCTAGATATATTTATTTTAACTACATAATTCAACAACATAAAACACATCATAGATATATTTATTTTAACAACATAATTCAACAACATAAAACACATAATAAAATAAAACAAAACAGATCACGTATCAGCTAAACTAATGTCTTCGTCTGGTCCATCCAGCAGAGCCCTGATCTCTTCAACAGATCTGACCAACGAAGCATCCAACTCGTCGTCGTTCATGAGCTTCATCCGGCTGAACCGCACAGTTCCGGGTGAGTCGATCGATGAACGTCGATACTCAACACTTTCCACCCTCCTTGTGTCTCTGTGGTTGAGTTGACGATTGATTTGATCCAGCTGATCCTTCAACCCCGGAGAGTGTGACATCAGTGCGAATTTTTCCCCAATTGTAGTAAACTGCAGCTAGCTTGATGTTTAGATCAATGACATAAATTTTCATGGTTTTTTTGTGTGGTTTACTGGTTATGAAAACATAGACAACAGGGACACCTATTTATAGAAGTTTTTGTGCGTTGTGGACCACATAAATTGTCGGTGCAATGTATTGATATATTAATAAAATGAGATTTTATTTGTATCATTTTGTCCTTTCAATTTTGTTTATATTTTCATTTATTTTATATTTTTGTCATTTATATTTATGTCATTGAAATAATCTAAACACAATCTTTAAAATTTTGGGCAAAGCTTATTTCGAAATATAAAACCCGAAATACCCTAACAATCTGGTCGGATTTTATAATCCGGACAAAGGGTATTTTTGAAAATAAATAAATAATTAAATAAATAATAATAATAATAATAATAATAATAATAATAATAATAATAATAATATTAACATACAGGTAACATGCCAATTTTGATGAATTTCCGAAGTCCACAACTTTAGGTCATCAAAATTTATCACATGCAGTACATTATCCCACATTTATTGTACACGCACACTTTTTTCCTCAAATTCAACACATTGAATACATATAAAAACATCTCTCATGAACCCTCCTTTTCCATAATTATTACTTGTGTTTCTCAACCACATTATTATAATCCCATGTAAACTAGAAGTACTATAAAAGTAGTACTACCTCAAGGCTCCTAGATAGTGATAAGCCTATTCCAAGTAAACAGAAATGATTAAGGGCACTGAATTTGTATATACTATTATGAAGACAAAAATATGGAACCTGATAGCACACCCTAGTCGGTTCATTGCTCACACGGTGGGCATACTTGATTTATCATGATTTCTTTTCTTTTTTTTTTGTATTTTACACAAGCATTTCATTGCTGATATGAGTAATACAACAAAAAATATAATGAAAGCTGCAACAAAGAGCATATGAGGTAGCTAGTCTAGCAAGAGTATGAACAATACCATTAGCTTTTCACCTACAAATATAATCTAATAGGTGTTACTATACTAATATTTTCTCAAACTCATATACTTTTGTTTTCCGAATATATTATTAATTTTGAACCACAGTTGCAGTTTAACATTGCAGAAATATCAATGAAGACAGCCAAACATGGAGTGGTTTGATAGAACCAAATTACATAAACAAACAACCCTTGGTGAGTTAAGAAAAATCACATGTTGTAGCCTCATTAAGGTCTAATTTTCATAACCCCTGATTATTACAAAACATCTTCCATACTCATGGCTTGAACTTCCTGTATGGTCGGCCATTATCTTCATCTTGCATATGCTGTAATTATAAAAAAAAAATCATGTCTAAGTGCAAATAAAAACATTTATACATAAAAAATGGTTCAAAAACAAAAGTAAAACCAAAATGGTTTGAAAACCATACAACATCATTTAGCAATTAACAATGCATTGCAACTAAAGGATCAGACAGATTTTAAACTGAACCAAAAGGAATTCAGCAACAAACAAGAAGAGCAAGCATGGAGAGATTCAAGAAAGTTCAGCGTTGTCAATTGCAGAACGCAGAAAATAGCGGTTTGTTTAAATTCCGCTATGTTGCTACGGTGACACTATAGTCATCATTTAACAATACCTTGTACTAAATAGTGTATAACAGAACAATTGTGGCTTAGTACTGTAGCACCACTATAATTATTTGACAACCCTAAGGTCTAATGGCTTGTTTGGAATCATGTTTTCCTAGCACGGTCCGCATTCTAAAACCACGGTATGTGAAAAGCTGGACATTGAAACTTCATTTTGGACATGCGTTTGATCACTTTTGAACGCGAAAACAAATATATATTAAGTTCAAGAATTCAGTAACATAAATAAATCATATCATTAGGACACAAACTTTCAATTTACTAGTTACTACAGCTAACAAGGTTTGTAGACAGTGGTGAGCACCCATCCATGCTCCAACATCTCAAACTTCAAATTCACAATTACATTACAACCAATATTTCAAGCAACCATTTAAAATTACTGTCTGCTTGCATCATCAAACAACCACACTCAATTTGTTTAGATAGAAAATCCAACTTTAGGACCTGTTTGGATTTCCTTAGTTGAGCTTACATACTGACATAAGCACTTTTCCGACTGTTTGGGAGGACTAATGGAAACAGCTTATGACATGTTCATAAGCTATTTTCAACTTATTTTCATAAGCTTTCAAAAATAGCTAACAAAAACAGCTTATAGATTATAAAAAACAATTTGAATTTATTTTATCTTTTGTTATAGAAATAGCTTATACATGAGAAACTCTTATGCTATGAGCTGCAAATTAAGTTGTTTATCCAGACATGGTCTTAGTCAAAATCAAATTATCCAAGTCAATGCATTCACAGTAAGAAGCACGATCAATCACACAGTCAATACATTCCAAAGAAGCTCAATTCTCATGATGGCACAAATTGAAGGTGTAAATTTGACAATTCAACTAATCATCACAAACCTAATAATATCTCTAAACTCTGAATTGTTGATAAATCAATCACTGGTAGATTGAAATAATCATGTGATTATTTTATTGCATATACAAAAAAGTTATTTTATCTTTTTCTATAAAAATAGCTTATGCAAGCTTATAAATAAGCGCTTATCATAATAACTGCTTGTGCTATAAGCTGAAAATCACCTGTTTATCCAAACAGACCCCGAATAAAGTTAAACTGTGTTTGTATAAGCTATAAGCTGTTTCATAAGCTATCTTAGGGCCCGTTAAGATTGTCTTATTTTTGAGCTTATGAAAAATAGCTTATGCAAATAAATAAGATTTTATGTCAATTCATAAGTTCTCACAAGCGAAAACAGTATCTTGATAAGCTATTTTTTCATAAACTACTCTGACAAGCTTATGAAGAATACATAAAAGCTTATTTATTTGCATAAGCTCAAAAGTAAACCAATTCAAACGGTCCCAAAACTTATAAAAATAAGTTGAAAACAGCTTATGAATAATGTCATAAGTTGTTATAAATGAGTTATTCCAATCAAGCTCACAAAACTTATGTCAGTATATAAGCTCAAATAAGTCAATCCAAATGGCCATATTCCCAAAAGCTGGAAAAAAAATCAACTTTAACCAAAATAAAATTACCCACTTGAAAAAGTAAGAAACTTTATCCAATTCAATGCATTGGCAATCACATAGAACCTCAAATTCCTAAATTGAACTAATCAGAAATTCAGAATTGTGGATGAATCAATCAATGGAAGTGGCTTACGAATTCTTTGACGATGCCTTTGTAGACGAGAACAGGAACAGCGATACCGAAGATACCAACGAGAAGAAGATTGCGACGAGTCCAACGGAAATTGTGTTCAAGATTCTCTCTAGCAGTTCCCCAATCTTCAATGTATTTGTTCTTCTTTGCTTCCATTCCTCCACCCATTTTCGATGATGATTCTTCTTCTTCTTCTTCCTTATTCAGATCTCTCTCTCTCTCTCTCTCTCTCTCCCTTTCTCTTCCTCTCACCTCACTCACAGTATTTACCACTCTGAGTGAATGGGCCTGGGCTTGGGCCTAACCCACCCAACTCTTCATGGTCTGAGAGTACCAGAAAATTAAAAAAGGATACGATGCAAAAGTACCAGAAAATTAAAAAATAAATGGGTCAATTAGTTATTGCCTATGTTGTATGTATCAAAATTTTAAAATAGTTCCCTAAAAACAAAAAAATTTCAAAATAGTCTCTAATTGTGCACTTTTTTAATCAAAATACTCTGAGGCAAAAATAATTCTTCAATACTCACAACAACTTTTTTCATATAGGGACTGAAAAGACAATAAGTAAGTATTTATAAGGACTGACATGAACATAAGTAAGTATATTAAAAGACTACTATGACAATATTAACGAAGTATTTTAATGTCAGAGACTATTTTGACTAGCGAAATGCACAATCATGGACCATTTTGAAATTTCGATACATTAAGGGACTATTTTAACTACTTGTTACATGGAACCAAAATGACTATTACCCAAAAAATTAATTACATCAATTTTGTGGACTACAAACTGAAACACAATTTCGATTGAAAAAAATCAAATGAATCGAAAATAAATAAAAGGGTATGAAAAATCACATTTGGAATGTTTTGAGTGACAAATATTTATCTAGCACTCCCCTCAAAAAAAAAATCTGACAATATATATATATATATATATATATATATATATATATATATATATATATATATATGTGGGATTTGCTAATATACACCCACTAGTTTTTATGTGGGAGTATTTTAGCAACATGCATCTTTAGGTGTATTTAGCCACTTTTTAGTTATCACTTGCTAAAATACTCCTTCTAAAAAATAAGTGGGTGTATTCTAGCAAATGTCTATAGGAGTTGATAACATACACCCACTTATTTTTTAGAAGGTGTGTTATAGCAACATACACCTCAAGGTGTATTTATCAACTTTTTAGTTATAACTTGCTAAAATACTCCCACATAAAAACTAGTGGGTGTATATTAACAAATCCCTAAATATATATATATATATATATATATATATATATATATATATATATATTTATCTAGTATTTTTTTTTGAAGGGATATATTAATCTAGTCTTTTATTTTATATTTATTAGTGATAAAAGCCTCCCCGTGTGTTTTTATATTTATTAGTTACAAAAATTTATCTGATATTTTTTTTATTAACTAGCAACAAACTCGTGCTAAGCACGGGCTCGTGCTCCGCACGGGCTAATTCGAAGCGGTGGGCTATGCATCAAAGCGCGTTGCAATACTATATGAATTGAGATAATAAGAAAAAACTAATGATAAAGTCGACGTCAAAGATAAAAGGACAAATTACAGTGACTTCCCTTGAGATTTTCTTAAAAAACAAAACTTAAGTATAATTCTTTAGGTGCTTTTCGTATAGTTCTTAACTAAAAATACAAATTTTTTGGATATAACAAAATTTGAGAAAATTATGAATTTAAGGAAATCATGGTGAATTTAGTTAAGAACCATACAAAAAACACGTAAGGAATTGTACCTAAGTTTTTTCCTTTCTTAAATAACACAATCACCCCTTCTAATTTTCCAAACACATCAATCTCCCCTCATTTTATCCATTTCAATAACTTTGTAAATATACAATTTAATTTCAGTTATTTTTGTTTGTTTGTATCTGTTTTCTCTTTTCACAATTAAGTTACATGAGGTTTTTATCTCCCAATGGAGAAACAATAACAACATTTGTTTTTACCACCAAATAGAATCAAACATCGACAATTACAGAAGAGATCAAAAAAGAATATAGAAATAAGAAGAATTTTGGTGGATCGACATTGTGGTTGATAAATGAAAAGGAAATAATATTCGATATATCCATTTTATTACATTAGAGTTTAAAAATTAAACCACCTTGACTGAGGAACAATAAGTTGGGAAAAATCACTTAAGTGAAAAATGGAAAGAAAAAATGGTCGAAAATAAAGCGAGTTCATACTCGTCTGAAGAAGTTAAAAAATTGCTAAAAATTGCTAAAAAAATGGAATTAACAAAGTTTAAACCGTGTTATATTATAAGGGAAGTGTTTGTCAATTTGATAAGAAAAATAAGAGAGATTAGTATTTAGTTAAAAAATAGAGCGGGTGTTTGTGTTATTTAAGAAGACCTTAGGAGAGGTTAGTGTAATTTGCCCATGATTTTTTTTAAAGAGTGGTTTGCTCATGATAAAATCATTGAAATAGTTGTTATTAAATATTATGAAGTGGTAAACTAAAAATATGTAAAAATATTAAAAATAATAAATATTTTATTATTGATAAAGATGTCGTTATGAGTGTCGTGTATGAATTGTACAACTATATTATTTAGTGACTCATTTATCATTTTTCATTAGTGACATGGTAGTCTGACTTCATTGATTCTCTATTATTTCCAAATATGTTGAGATTTTCAGGTTTCAAGGTGACTTGTTTGCCTACACTCTAGTTCTTCAAGCACGAAATAACTTTTATCTTGTTGATTTGTTCAGGGAGCTGTTCGCACTTGGATTTTGATATCATGTTGACAATCAATCCATTAATTGTTCTTCGCAGATGTTTACTTTTCATATTTTTTTGTAACCTAGTTTCGCGCTCGTATACGGGTTCGCTAGGTTGCACTCGTGATTAGTAAAAAAAATTATGATAGATTAGGGTCGATCCACTTGGTCTGATTTATTATGTTGTATCCCCGTTTTGAGTTGTACCTGAGTTAGGTTTAATGCCCCCAGTCTCTTTATCTATTTTTTAATTTAATATATTTTTTCTTTTGACTAAAAAAAAGATAAAGAAAAAACAAAGGCAAATTATTTTTAGAAAAGAAGCAATCTTGAAAATGTGTAATTTTTTGAAAAGTAGGTATATGCCTTGTAATAAATATTTTGTAACTTTCTTGAAGTTATGTTATTTTGTGATTATCAATCAGATATAATTGAATATTTTTTCTTTTTTATTTTCTTAGTGAAAATATTTTTTCAATGTTTTGTTAGTATCAACGATAATTGCCTCAACCATATTTTGATATTTTATTGATAAGTAAAATGTATTTATTAATGTTTTGTATTAAAATTATATTTATGAATATATTTTTAGACTAAATTTGTAAATAATTGTCATTTTTTTATTGGGTTATTTACAAAAGAAAAACTCATAGGAAGGAAGTTCTATTGCATCTTAAAAAAGAAAAAAATCATAGGAAGGTAGTTATATTGCATCAAATAGACTCATGTGAGATAAAAGCACATAAAACTTATTAGATTCATAAAACTTATTTTTAACATCATAAAACTTTTTTTTGGTACATTCATAAAACTTATTTTTAATAAATGTAAATTGAATATATGGTTCACTTTTAATAGAATAAAAATATACTTTGATATTCAATCATTTAGAGATTTTTTTGAAAAATCATAATCAATTTTGTGTTTGTTTATCGTAATAACAATCACTTCTTTGAAAAAAATATTTGTTTGGATACAACTAAATAAAATGGATTTTTTGTTACAAAATTATCTTCATTTTTTTATACTTATTTTCTCCCTCTTACATTTTTTGAAAAGTTACTATAATTTCTTTACATTTAAAGACGTTTTTAGATTTTTTGTTGAACTTGGTTTTCTAAAAAATTATAACAATATAAAAGGAATTTTTTGTTACAAAATCACATCAATCTTTTGAAAGTTATTTTCTCTTCCAGCTAAATAGAATCTTTTGTTACAAAAGACACAAAAAGGTAAATGTATGTTGAGGTGTCAAAATATTAAGATGGGCAAAAATGTGTTTTTACTGGTTATTAACTTTCATAATTAGAGAAAGTTAATAGATTATAAACTGTTTTTAACTCTTCAGATATTTAGAAGTTGAATTATAGAAAAAATTGTTTTAATTGGGATTAAGATTAAGTTTGTTTGTTCTTTAAAAAAAGATTTAAGTTAGTGTGTTTCGACTTTGTTTTAATTTGTTTTTAAGAGAGAAAAGATAGGGGGGGTTGAAACAAACGACACAAAATGATATAATTTTGATGACATGTCAAAAAATTAAGAAGGAATAAGATTGTATTTTTGGTAGACATTAAGTTTCATAATTAGAGATAGAGAATAGATAATTAGAAAATAGAAGATTAAGTTTGTTTGTTCTTTAAAAAAGGATTAAAGTAGTGTGTTTTATCGAGTGAGTTTGTTTTAATTTGTTTTTAAAAGAGAAAAAATAGAGGGAGATTGAAGCAAAAGACACAAAATGATATAATTTTGATGACGTGTCAAAAAATTAAGAAGGGGTAAGATTGTGTTTTTGGTAGACATTAAGTTTCATAATTAGAGAAAGATGAGAAATACTTATTCCATGTGTATTTATATTTTATCAGTAACAAATATTTGTCATGTGTTTACTTCAAAAAAAAAATATTTGTCCCGTGTTTTTTATTATATTTATCAAAGACCAAAATTTGCTTTGAGTATTTTTAAATTTAAAAGTAGTAAATGTTTATCCCGTGTTTTTTATATTTATCAGTAGCATATACTTTTATCTTGTTCTTTTTTTTTATATTTATCACTCGCAAATATTTGTCCCATGTTTTAGTATATCTATTAGTAAAAAAGAGTTGTCACGTGTTGATATTTATATTTATCAATAAAAGTTATTGATAGTGGGCCGGCCCAGCCCAATTTTTACATCGGCCAAATGGGTCAAGGACAAAAAAAACCCAGGTATATTTTGGACTAGCTTTTTTAGGCCCTGACCGACCCAAAATGTGGGCTAATAGGCCCATCCCATTTTTTACATCCCTACATGGCACTTTTATATAGTCTTTCCACTAATCTCTATCTCTATATTATTATTATTATTATTATTATTATTATACATGTATTTTAAGCTACATTTTGATGATGTGTCACGTCACCAAAGCTCTCTCTTTTCTAACTAAACTCTCATACTTATATCAAGTGGCTCTCTTTTCATTTTTTCTTTTCTTACATCTATTTGCTACATATTTATTTATATAAAATAAAATTCATTCATATTCATGTAGCTCTTTATTATGTAACTTCCAATTAATTTGTGTAACTCCTTCCACTACTGTTGTTTTTTGCTTATAACCTACAAATTAAAAAAAATAGTGCATGATTTTTCACATTCACTCTCACCCTTTTATAACCACCACTTGCTCCACATTCATTTTCAACTTATTTCTACCCATTTTGACAATCTATCTTCTATCTATCTTCTTTTCTTTAAACTCAGCTTGAGCTATCCATAAGATAGAATTGCGATGATGTGCCATATCTAAAAAAGCTCCACACCTTCTCTTAGTTTTTAGCTAAGTTTAAGTTAAAAAAACTTCTCATTTATTCTCATTCTATTGGTGTCTTTTTAGCCACATAACCATTATAAATCGCTACTCTATTTTACTCTTTTAATTAATTGCATGGTTATTATACTGATATGGCCCATTTAGAATGCCGAGGCACTAAGAATTCCAACTCATAAACCGTTTAGACATGCTGCATATGAATTTCATTATCTATATATGTTATGTTGTCTACAAGGAGAATCACATGTTAGATCTTTATTCAGTTTTGTTTGGTGTATTTGAAAATTGGCAATATATTTGAGTTTACTTTCTCCTTTCTAGAATTAGAAGAATAAAAAGTATAAATTTTGAGAATTTTCATTTTGAGTCTTTCTTTCCATTCCTCATTTTAATTATATCACATAAGTAATTTGAATAATCATAATTTTCTTATTTTTAAACTTTTCAGATTTGAATCACATATTTTATCAATGAAAGGTTGAATCACATTTGATTATAAGTTAGATTTTTGAATCGACAAAGTTTCACATTGGATTGGGTGTGTGAGAATATCTTGGTGGTCATGAGATTATCGTCTATTGAACAAGTACTCATTATATGAGGCTTCCTACTTTTTCTTTTTAGCAATTGCTTCCTGGATTGTATACCCTTTTTATTTTTTTGCACTATTGATTTTATATGTGTAAATAATTTTTTGAAACTTATGTTTTACTACTTTCTCACAAGTGGATGTATACGTAATAAGGAACCAATACTAGTATGTGCTCTTGTTTTGTGTTTGGTCATTGGTAAAACTTTTCTCACAAAAAAATCACTGCGAAACACAAATTAAGATAAAGAAGTTTCTTTTGCAGTTTTTTTATTGGTTTTGTATCACAAATTAATAAGTTAATTATTTTTCTACTTTACACTACAATTTACAAAGTGCATTATATCTTAAATTATAGTTCATTTTGTTCACCATCTATCTCTATCTATCTATCTATCTATCTATATCTATATATCTTTAAATTCTAAACTTGAACTATTCTTGCGCAAGAGTTGTGAAGATGTGGCACATCTAAGAATGTTTCTCATTCTCTGATACTAAACTGTCATTCTTAGATAATCATCTCACATCACTTATAATTTTGCACCCTTTAATATATCTAATTAATCCTCCACTAAATCATATTGTTGTGTGAATTAAAACTATTCACTCTTTCTTATTCTATTATTATTAATGCCATAGAAAGTTGTCATGTATTAATGCAATATTTTTTTTTGTTGAAAAAGCATTTTAACGGAAGGTTGTTCATGTAACTAACACTAATCTTGCACCATTTCTTTTGGTGAACTTCTCTAATAAACTTATACCGTAGATGTAAAGTTTAAGACCAAAAGGTGTATACCCTAATTTAAGTTTTACTATAAAAGATGACTTTGTAAGACAATATTGAGAATACTATAATTAAACCCCATGAAAAGAGAACATGAAATTCTATTTTCTTATTCACAATGAACTGATAAAAATGATCCTGAATCTGAAGTGGATGAGCCGATGAGATACCAAGCCAACCCCGGATCAAACTCTACAAAGTAGAGAAATAGGGGCACGATGAAAATAAATGGTGAACAGTTTCTGAGCCGCCACAGCCGGTCACGCAAGACTGATTGTTATGATGTATAATACCGCGCGCCATCAAGTTATCTAAAGTTGGTAACCGGTTTCGAAGCAAGCGCCAAGCCAAAATAGAGACCTTCAAAGGGACCTGTTGGTGCCATATGAAATCCGAAGAATCATCAGTCGAAAGAGCCTCATTGTTGGTGAGCTTCTGATAAACACCCCGAACCGAATAACCGCCACTAGAATCATGTAACACCCATACTAACTGTAACTAGTATGTTAGCATGCGCGTTAAACTGATACTGGATACATTTAAAAATTTCAATAATAATATTACATCACAACAGAATAAATACATGTTTACTCGTTTGTACAATAATCCAATACTGTTACAATACTTTTACAAATGTCCAATAAGCTTCTGAGCTGGTACACAACGAGCAATTGCACTCCATCCAGTACCTCTATGAAGATCTTCGTCACGAACCACTGACTAACTTGTAAACCTGCACCAGAAGGAATGGGATGAGACATAATGTCTCAGTGAGCTCTACCCAACCTACTGTTGGCAACCACAGGGAACCTAGGGTCGCCATGCCTACCTTGGCAATCTTGGGGATTTCCTATGATCGCCAAGTCTTTTATCTGCCTGTGACTATAAGTCCTCCTGTAACTATAACTTAAACTGCCTATAATCTTGGTCGTATCTGTCTATAACCATAACTATAATCTGCCTATAACTTTAACTTAGTGATCGAGGGAAGAACCTAGGATCACTTTCTGATAACTGTCTATAACTATAACTATGAGTTTCCTGTGACTATAACTGTAACTGTAACTTTAACTATAACTATAAAACATAAAACATATACACAGTTCGATAGCAGTTTTATGTTAGCTGTTAGCGTTGAACAAACAATTAATCTGAGTTCATTTTACGGAGGGCACCCCGGGTGGAGCAACCCCGAGATACGTCTCCCTATAAACCGGTGAAATTCCTATCATATCAGGCTAACACCGGACTCCCTATAAAACGTGTGGACAACCCTCTCGGAGAAGTCCCATCCGGCGAAACCCGGAGTCTGATGAACACGCCCTGTAACTGTAAAACGTGCAAGCACGCCAATGTCTTTAATCTTTAATTCTTTAACTTTAACGTATGAACATATAATCTGTTACTATGAACATATAACCTTCCTGTAACTATAATCTATAACTTATGATTCTTGGCTTATCGTTCTCATAAGCCACCTATAATTGTTGGAGAATCAACACTATGAACTTAAGTGAAACTATAATTGTTAAACCATTTCTATTACTTTGTATCCTAAAGTGGATAAAACTATGAACTTGTTTCTCATCCTATAACTCTTGTTTTCCTATCAAGGAATTCGGCATATCGTTGTCATATGCCGTCTTAGGATTATCTATTCAATAACCCGTAAACACCCGTTGCGTTGCTAATCCTTGTTTATTCATTCCGTATACGTTATATGCCCTCGGATATGCCCTCAATGGTGTTTTTCTTATAAAATAAGGTTTTCATTGAAAAAGGTTATTAAAAGCCTCGCCTGACGCGTACACAGGTCACTGAACGAAGCAGAAAAATCATGAAATGCCTGTCCAATTTCGCTGGGCGAAATCCATTTCGCTGGGCGATTTGAGGCAGGGAAAATTTGGTGAAAATCGCTGTATTCTCGCCCTGCGATCGCCGGGCGAAATTGACAGTTCAGAAATGGTTCAAAACATGATTTTTCACCATTTGACATATTAAAGCATACCCAAGCACCATAACAGTATAAGGAATGAATTACAACTATAAATTGGTTGATTAAAACAAGTTTGAACAAGGAATTTACAAGCAATAGGGATTGGGGTAACAATTACCAACTTTGCTCATACTACACAAAACTCAACAAAAACTCACAAAGTGGGTTCTAAAACCCCTAGGAGCTCACCTTAGATTTGGTTTGATGCTGGCTTAACCTTAGCTTCAACCCTAGCTTGATTCTTTCTCAAAACCCTAGCTTTTGCCCCTTTTTCCTTTCTTTCATCCTTGCTCCTTTTACTTCCAAATTGGCTCAAGAGTCACCAAAGTATGCTTGCATGCTGATTTGGGGCAAGATTAGAGGTTGGAGGTAGATGATTGAAGAGAAGAGAAAGTGGCGTGGGAGTAGAGAGAGAAGGAGAGGGAATTTGTGGTTTCTAGAGAGAGGAAAAGAATGAGAAAATGAAGAAATATGGGTTATTACCCTTTTTATAAAAACCTCCACACGACAATTACCAAATTGCCCTTCGCTTAATATCTCTGATGCATCGTCTCAATACTGGTAAATATCCAAGTGTTAAGCGGGATATTACAAATCAAGCCTTCATTGCCAATGATCTGAAACATTATTCTGCAAAGTGATGTCAAGCAATAAAAACCTAGACTCCCCTAACATCTCCTCCTCCCATGTCCAAAGCCTACGACGCCACTGCCAGCCACCCCCACCATCGGCCCACCCTAAAGCAGCCATCTCCGCCACCGAAATTGACTTGTTAACAGCTAAGTCGAAAAGTCACCTAAAGCGCGCACACAGTGGGATCCCTCCTACCCACAGATCCGTCCAAAAAAACGACTGAGTCCCACTACCAACCGTCCTCCCGATACACTCTTCAAACCACCGGCCTCCAACCTCACTGTCACCACCACAAATTTTTGCTATCTCCCTCCACCACGAAGAACCACTCCGACCCCCAACCTCCCATTCACCTCACCATACCTAGCTAGCAACACCCTGTACCACAGACCCCCGCTATCCACCAACAACCTCCAACACCACTTTCCTAACAAAGCAATGTTAAACTCCCGCATCCTCCTAACCCCCAACCCACCCTCCTCCTTCCTCCGACAAATATTATGCCAACCAATCCAAGAAATTTTCCTACGATCCTCCCCCCACCCCCCCAAAAAAAAAATTAACAATAAAGAGTCAATAGAAGAGATTATACCTGACAGAGCTTTGAAGAATGAAAGAGCGTAGACATGCAATGAGGACAAGACAGACTTTAGGAGCACCAGACGACCACCAAAAGAGAGAAATCTACTCCCCCAACCAGACAATCGATTCCTAATACGAGCCAGGACAGGTTCCCAAAATAACAGGCGCCGCGGGTTACCACAAATGGGCAAGCCCAAATACAGGAAGGGAATTTTGCCCACTTTACAATTCAAGGCGGTCGCCGCTTCATGTAACCAAGAACTAAAAGAGAATACAATGTGAGCTCTTGTTAATTGAATTAATGTATAATATTTCAAAAAGGAAATCAGTATTATCAATAAGAAATTAGTTTACAATAATTATTGTTTTTTATGTATTATATATTACTAAGTATTATATATTTTTGAAGAATTATCTTTTTTCAATATACTATATTTTTATCTCTATTAATATATTCCTTAAAAAATTATTTTATCTAAGTTCCTAAATTTGAAATCAAGAGTATATGATAGGAATTAAAAGACAATAGTTTAGTTGATCTGTGATCTGTTATATTTTATTTTATTACGTGTTTTATGTTGTTGAATTATGTTGTTAAAATAATTATATCTATGGTCAGTTTTATGTTGTTAAATTATGCTGTTTTTTTCTCTTCTCCGCACAAATTTATTTTTGTCTGCACCGAACGAACACATTGAAGAAATACGAAGAGAAATGTTTTATGAAGATCTCCATCATGCTGTCAAATATCTCTCCGCTGAACTTTACACTAAAGATGTCATTTAAAAAGATAGATAGATTCTGAAGATCTTTATCATGCTGTCAAATATCTCTCCGCCGAACTTTACACTAAAGATGTTCATTTAAATACATAGATATATAGAAAATATAGATCCTCATCATGTTGTCTCACATATACCAAGATATATAAAGTGCAAGTCAGGTTCGAATTATATAATCTGAACTAGTTCAACACAAGTATTTTGTGTGGTCCACATTGCACCGACAGTTTTTGTGGTCCACAATGCATAAAAACTTTTATAAAAAAGTGTGCTTGGTTCATTTGTTGTAAAACACAACAAAAAACTCTGAAAAATCTTCCAAAAGATATGAACACCAAGAGGTTGTTATGAGCTAGATCTTGTTGCCTTGGCAATATACCTATGTCAGTTGGCAAGACATCAAGATCTAACTCAAAACAATCCTCTTGAAACACCTTGTCTTTCAACATTATGTTGCAGATCTGATTCGGAAGAGGGTCTTATGAACTTGATCCAGTTGACCTGTCGATCGAAATATATCAGTTGGCAGGCCAGCTGGATCAAGTACAAAAGCACCTATTCGAACACCTTCCCATAAGACTCATCACTTATGTTAATGTGTTGTTTTAAACTGTTTAATTATGTTTGTACCTTTTTTAAATTTTTTCCTATGTCATTGGCCATGAAAACCTACCAAAAATGAAATTTAAACATAGTCTAGTGCTATTCGGATTATACAATCCGAAAATATGTAGACAGGTTCGGATTATATTGTGCGCACCTCGTTTAAAAACGCGCAATCCTCCGAGGACGTCCGCGAACGCTCGGAGGGCCTTGTGAAGTCGCCACCAAAGTTTTTGTGTAAAGGGAACGTTGATAAACCCTTAAGTTTTTTGTTTGAAGGGAAACGATAATAAAACCCTTGACGATGAGGAAAAGGACTGGTCATCGCAACCATTGTCGGGTTCGGGAGTCGATTACGCAAGGGGAAGGTATTAGCACCCCTCACGTCCGTTGTACTCAACGGGAACCTTCTATTTGGCTAAAGCTTAAATTGTTTTTAAATGTTTTGCGCGCATGCTTGTCTATGTCAAAATATAAAAAGGGGGAAGAAAGAGATGAAGACAAACGAAAGAGAAAAAAGAAAGTTTTTTATTATTGCGCTTGACAAGATGTCGATCTTGCTCCTACGTATCTCCCGGTAGTCGGAGAATTCAAAGCGTACGTAGTTCTTTGGTAGAAAAACGTACATATGTTAGTTAATTTTAAATGAACGATGTTTTGACCGTATTCTTGCGATTAAACGTAGCTTGTATGCTCGCGGATGGGAGACTTAAGTGTATTAGCTTGTATGCTCGCGCATGGGAGGCTTAAGCGTTTGTTTACGAATCGCGCTTAGAATAGGTAAAACATGTCCGTTGAGTAAGAGGGTTCGATTTGGTCGCGTTGGGACCAAAAGAGGTGCAATGGACTCAATTGAGTCGATCATTGACCGGGGTGACTCTAACGAGTCGGGGGATTGAATCTAATGGCCACGGGGGACCAAAAGGTTCGGATTGACCACAAGGGGCCAAGATTTGGTTTGGTATGGTCGGATACGTTGAAAAATGGAATGACGATTGTCCGAACGACGAGACATACGTCACGCATTCGTACAATCGGGGCAATGGAGAGACATACGTCACACCATCCCTTTTTTCATTCAAGTTTTTGGTTGAATCTCTTTAGAAATCCCAAAGTTTATCAAAACATTTGGTTTGAAACCCAAAATGAAGAGGTTTTGACAATTTTGTTAGAAAACGCACAAGTTCGGCTTGTTTTGCGAACGGTTTTGAGAAAGCGAACAAATTCGGCGTATGTTCACGTTTGGTTTGAAAATCATGAACAAGATTCTTGTTCATGTTTGGTTTTGAAAATGATGAACATAGCTTATTTGCTCAAGTTATTTTGAAAGTTCGTGATTGTAACTTGTTTTGCAAGTTACCCAAAAAAGTGTTACCCGAACTTGCGAATTTCCAATATTATGCAAAATCCTTGAACTGGTTTGGATAAAATGAGTTTTAAACCTCCTAGGTTCTGAGCTCTTGGGCTAGAACCTCAAAAAAAAGGCCATTTGGGCACCTAAACTCAGATTCTGAGTTCTGTCATGGTCGCTCTACGACCATGACTTCGCACTGCGAACAATGCGAATTTTTGAGTTCAGAAGCTGTTTCTGAACTGTTGTTCAGAAACAACTTCTGAACACACTCAGGACCTTTTAGGAGAGTGAAAAGATTTGAGTTTTTGCAATGAAAAGGGCTGGACAAACCAGTTTTGATGTTTTGAAAACCTTGGGATTTCTTTTGAAATTCAAAAGGGGTTTTTAGAACAAAAGGTTTTTGGACCAAAAGTGCTATACAAACACAATTGTAAATGCAAGACAAAGGCTTAGAAACTTACAGAGATCCTTAGCAAAGCTCCAGCTGCAATGGATTTGAATTGGTTGAAGGTTCTTGCAAAGGTTTTGGATATTGGTGATGAACTTTGTAATGCTTTGTGTTTGATTGGTTTTCTCTGGTTGTTTGGCTGGAATGAGTAGTGTTTCTTTGTGTGTAATTGCTCTTTGAGATGATGTATTAACTGCTCTCTCTTATCCTTTTTTCTCTTGCCTTGCATCTCTATTTATAGGCCAAAATGCAATCTCAAGTAATGATGAAAATCCATAGGACCTAGCTGATTTGTGGGCTAAATTCAGGCTATTTGGCTTTGCATTTAATGCTAATGGATAGAGGCAACCTTGCCTTGTGCCAAGGGTTAAAGTCTTGACTGGTTTCAGCCACAAATTCAATGGTCTTTGGGATAGAAATGATGATGAACATGGCTGGATTGCAATTGGCCAAGCTTGGGGATCAATCCTTGCAATCTCAATGGTTGATCAATAAAAACATGCACTGTGATGTGCAGAGATTGGGGGATGCAAAAGGCTATATGTGGCTGGTGTGAGAGGTGAAAAGTTGCTGCAAAACAGGGTAGGCAATCATGACTTTTTCAAGTGAAAAACCAGCTGGGTTTGACTGGTTTTGGGGGAGCAAGCAGGAAGAAAGTCTTCAAGCAGGTGGCTGGCAACCTTGGGGTGGTTAACAGGTCACTTGGGAGGGACAAGAGCTGCCCAAGGGCAAGCCCACTTGCTTGTCACATGCTAGGTTGGAAGAAAAAGCTTCTTTCCTAGGCATTAATGACAAGTCTCTCAATTCTGGTTTTGCTTGGCCCAATTAGCCATGAATGCTGACTAAAATAATTATGCAAATGATGTGCAACAAAATCTGGAATTAAATCAAAGAAACCAAAAATCTGCAGAAAAATCGCAGACTTCGCAGTGCGAAGTGACCTTCGCAGTGCGAAGTCATCATTTTTAAAATGTTGACTTTTTTGTTGACTTTGGTTGACTTTGACTTTTTTTTCTCTCTTTGATTTTTTTTTGATTTTTTGTTTTAAAAGGCTTAGGACAAAATTGGGGTACTACATATATAATCCGAAAACTCTCAGACTAGGTGGACTGTGATGTTTCACCAAAGGTTTGGACGGTTTGTGGTGTTTAATGCATTTTTGGTCGGTTGGACCATGGAAAACGTTTCGTTTGACTGTAGTTATGGTCTAGGACTGGTTTAAGGCTATAAATAGGCTTACATCTTCAACAATTTCATTCATTCTTCACTTCCCATCTTTTCTTACTTTTTCTTAAACATTTTTTTGTTTTTTAGGAGTGTTTATGGTGTCATGGTCATTGCTGACCGTTCATAGAATCCCTGCAATTGCTTTGCAGTTTATGCGGGGATTCTACGACAGTCAACAGAGACCTTTGACATCAAATACAACACAAGAAATGTAGTTCGTAAAGTTTCGGATTTTAGAATCCGAAAAATCCTAACAATCTTGTTCGAATTATATAATCCGAAACCAAGGGTATTTTTGGAAAATTTATAGGGCGCGCGAGTATAGCATAGGGTGGGAAAAGTAAAAGCCAAAAAATGGTGTCCCTAAATATAAGACTATCTACAAATTTCTAGATGAATTTATTACTGTTTTTCTAAATACACGTCTCATTAATATTATCAATATACCTTGAAATATAAAAATTTAACATGAAATATCTCTATAGACAAAGGGTGATTTGGTAATAGTAACATACATTTGTGACAAATTCATTATTACAACAACTTTTTTTAATACTCTTGATTTTTGTAAAATAGTCATATAAAAAGGGACGGAGGGAGACATTAATGTATTTGTTCAGATGTCATGTGTAAATCTGGGGACAGAAAGATGCAAACATGTAGAAAACAATTTATTATCTTCGGGTTGTTCGTGTCGATAGCGACGTAGAATTTATAATTAGGTAGATGGTTGAAAATAATATGTTATATCCTCTGTATATGGTTGAATTAAGGCCTCTGTGTATTTTGTTAACACTGTATTAACGTTTTGCTCTTTTGTCATTTTTTAAATAAATTATATTGATTAACTTTTTAGTAATTAGAATTTAATTAGAATGTGAATAAAGTTGACATTCTTGTGCTATGTTGTTATTTTATTATTAGCACATCTTGTGGTATGATTATTGATATTTATACTGGATATAGCATGAAACTAAAAAAATTCTCTTATTTTTATGTGTTATTTTCTTTTCGTGCATTTAGTATACTCTCATAGCCTTATGTCAAATCTAAACTATTTAGAGATATAAATTATAAAATATTTTAATTGTAATTTAATCCAAACAAAAATTTTCCCGTGCGATACACTGATATACACACTAGTACTATTATACTTCGTTGGTTATGAAAATAGGCAGAAGGCCACTAAAGAACACCCTAGTGACACTATGCGGCAGAATCTACACTAAAAAAAACTTTTTAATAATCTAAGATTTATATCATCATCATTTATCATCATTTATAATTATAATCTTATAAGTTCCTTCCAAAACTCTAATTCTATTAACTAATCATTAAATTAAAAGAATAGAAGTTTAAATTAAAAAATAGAAAAAATAATTTATATATTCCCACTAACTCATGTCACTTACACATACATCACATAATAAAACTCATATTATCCCACTAACCTACCATTCTCATGACCAAATTGTGGAGAAACAACATCACTCATAAGTGCACACTATGTATGAGTAAATTCATAACCAACAAACTATTCCTTCAAAAAAAACCAACAAACTCTTCGAACCAAAAAAAACCAACAAACTCTTCGACCCACACCTATTACATGCAACTATTACAACAATTGCAAGATTACTTTCCTCGTTTCTCAATACATTTCTCTTTTTCTTTGGTTGTTATTTTCTTCTCTTGTACCATCTCATCATTCCCTCTTCATTATATTAGAGTTGTTGTTTGTTGATTCTTATTTTTTTATTTATTTTTAAGAGGCAACATTTTGATACATGCACACAATATTGGATGGGAAAGTTCAACAACTTCTTTATTCATTCTTATCCCATGTTTTTTTAAAGATCATTTTTATCCCATGTTATTATTGCCTTCAATAATCTTCCAAAAATAAAGAGAAATAATATTTGGTTTTCATTTTGCAATTTTTGATACAATCTTAGTCCATCTTTTTCCTCTTGAGGATTTCATTTTTCCATATTCCTTTTGATTTGATTTTAATTTGTTTGTACAATCTTAATCTTTTGCATAATTCTGAAATTCATTTTTCTATTGTTCTTATTTTTTTTCTATCTATACATTAATTACGATGAGATTTTACAAATGTAACATTTTTTTAAACCAAAAAAGCTGGAGGTGCCGGGGAAGCCAAACCATCCTAACTATGTTGGCATCCAACAAGTTCTTCAATAACTTTTCCCTCCCTTACTCTCATTCTATTAATTAAATTAAAAAAATCATTTATAGTTATAATCATATAGCTACCCAGCCTCCAGAACTCTATTGTTATAATCCTATAAGCTCTACCATAACTTTTTACTTCAAAGCTCTCATTTTATTAATTAAATTAAAAAAATCATTTATTATTATAATCCTATAACTAAGCACCCTCCACATTTCTATTTCCCTCTTTTTATTAATTAAATAAAAAATATAAATAAAAAATAGGAATTAAATTGATAAAAATACAAAAAAAATAATAACCGAGAGAAATAGCTACCCATGATATAACCCACATTTTAATTTTTTAGTTTTATAATCCTACAAATTTTCCCATAAATAGAAAATCATTTGTCTTGAGTGTACTATTTAGTTGTGTATGTAATTTTTTCATTAAAGTCATATTTTCAATAAAATTGTGATATACTAAAAGACAATTATAATTTGTGATTTCTTGTATGATACAGACTGTATATTCTTATTTTCTCATAAGATATAAACTATTAAAATATTGCATATTTTTAATTACAATTTTTTTTATGGATGACAATAACGATTCGAACGAGCTCTACAACTTTCAATCTTTCATCATCTACCTTCTACCATTTATAAAGTTTTGTTTTTATTCTATTGTCATTTCACTATTTTACCTCTCTTCTACTTCATTTATTTTTAATTTGGGAATGTGACAGACATTACATGTAAGTTGTTTGTTTAACTTAAAGATAAACATGATTTTTTGAGTTTGTTACAGTTTGAAAGTCACAAATATTTGTACTTATAATTTTAATCAAAATCAAAATTTCGTATAAAATACCGTTCATATTTACATGCGTTAGCGCAATAAAAAGAGCAGAAAGACGGACACGTGTGTAACACCCATATAAAGATTGCCTAGGATCTTATACTAGTATTAAATTTCGTACTGGATGCATTAATTTACAATACAGAAAAATTCAACTGAATATGATACATAACATAATGTATTAATACATCCAACTGTTAATACAGAACATCTCCGGTATTATACATCATAATACATCATCTGAAAATATGAACCTAGAACAACTAGAAACCAGCACGATCATTCCAAATCCTTCTCCTTACCCTTGCTGCGTGCTACCTGTGAACCTGCATCATAAGGAATGGGATGAGACATAATGTCTCAGTGAGCTCCACCCAACCTACTGTTGGCAACCTCGGGGAACCTAGGGTCGTCATGCCTACTGTTGGCAATCTCGGGGAACCTATGATCGCCAAGCCTTAACTGTACCCATAAAGGGTTTAAACCTGCCTGAACCTGCTAACCTGTGTAGTCATGAGAACTGGACTACAAACTGATAACTGGGTGATCAAGGGGAAACCTAGAATCACCGCCTGAAACTTCTACCTGATACCTGATAACTATTTCCTACTTGATAACATAATAAAGTATTTTCCTGATATTATTATGTTAGATGTTAGCGTGTAACAAACATTATTATCTGAGTTGATTTTACGGAATGCCCTCGAGTGGAGTAACCCCGGAGTACATTCCCCTGATAACCGATGAAAATTCCTATCTGAGGCTAATCACCGGACTCCTCTTGCCTGTGTGTGTGGTTATCCTCGCAGAAGATTTCTGCCCGTTCCAGCTGTACTGGAACCCCCTGAGGTCTCTACCTGACGAGAGCACAGAAGACACACAATTACCATAACTAAAATTATGTGTTGTTATCCTCGCGGAAGGTTCCTGCCCATTCCAGCTGAAACTGGAACCCCCTGTGGTCTCTAACTGACGAGAGCACAGAAGACACAAAGTTTAACCTGGTAATTAATTAAGTTTTCCTGATAAATACATTATCCTGATATTCCTGATAATTTCCTGAACATATATATGAGTTGTCCTGTAGGCTCCCTAATGGACTGGCCTATTCAGAATAAATCTGAACCGTACCTGTGCCACGACTTGTCAACATACATACATACGTATAATCTGTATAATTCCTGATACTAACCTTGTACCACTACCAAAGGTACATCCTGGTGTACATGTAAATGTACCTGAGACTGGGGTAAACTTGGTACCTCTAACTACAGTACTCTATATCCTGCCTGGTTAAGGGTATCCTGAAACTAACCCTTAACTAACCTGATTTCTTGTGGATAAATTACCCATCACTCTGTATGATACATGTGTTTGTCCCAGATTAATCCTTGTTAGTTAATGAGTATCTTGATCCCAAAGCATATCAAAGATCATTGGCATGGTACTGTTGTTTGTAAATAAAATGTCATTCTGGACAACTTTGCTTTGCGCCCATGAGCTTCGCTCTGCGATCACCTGCGTCTGAACCTTCAGAGTCTGAAGTCAGCTTCTGAAGTCAGAGTCTGAAGCCTGCTTCTGAAGTCAGCTTCTGAAACTTCGCAGAGCAAAGTCTAGGCGATGGCTAGGCGAAGTAGGTCAGAAGCACGTTCTGAGTCTGAGACTTCGCACAGCTAAGTCCTAGTCGCTCTGCGACTGTAGCAGAACTTAGAATTCTGGAAAAACGTGTTTTAACCTCAAAATCTTGGTACCCAACTATCCAGTGACCTTTGAAACATGCCAAGGACTCATTTTAAACTATAAAAACATACTAGGTTCAAGGATTAACCAGGAATCAAGCTTTTGTATCAAAAAGGGGAAAACTATCCTTTTTCCTAGAATCTTACAAATTAAGTTGTAATCCTCACACAATATGACCCAGAAGGGTTATTACTACTCTAAGGAACTCACTTTATACTTGCTGATCTGCGACAGTTTCCTTGCACCAAAACCCTAACTTGGTCTTACTCTTTCCTTAAGCTTTCTCTTGCTTCATTCTTTCTCAAGAGCTTGCCTTCTTGCAATACTAAGAATTCAGGGGAGGAAAACTGATGGATCAAGGTTGCTGATGCTGTTGACCGAATCCTAGAGAGAGAGGGAGTGAAAAATCTGATCTTTAGTGAGAGAAAGTAATGAGGAATATGAAGAAATATTCAATCTTATCCTATTAATACCCCTTCCTCTCATAATTACAACTTTGCCACTACTCTCTCTTAATTCCTCTGACACTGATAAAAGTTACGCTGAGCGGGATATTACAATCTACCCCCCTTAAAGAAATTTTGTCCTCGAAATTAGAATTTACCTGAAAATAAATGTGGATAACTCCTTCGCATCTCTGATTCTAGCTCCCAAGTAGCTTCACCGTCGGGAGAACCTTTCCACACAACCTTAACAATTGGAATTTCCTTGTTCCTTAAGGACTTGACATCACGATCAACAATCTGTTCTGGTTCTGGCTGAAATGTTAAATCTGATCTCAAGTCGATAGTTTCCAATTTTACTGGTTGAAAAGGATCTGGAATGAATTTCCTCAACTGAGAGACATGGAAAACATCATGCAATCCTGACATGGCCGGTGGTAGAGCCAACTGATAAGCTGCTGGACTGACGCGTTTAAGTATCTAAAATGGCCCAATAAATCTTGGACACAATTTCTTTGTCCTGAAAACGCCACGTAAACCTAACTTAGGTGTAACCTTCAGGAATACGTGATCTCCCACTTCAAATTCTAAGGGCCTTCGCCTCTTATCCGCATAGCTTTTCTGACGACTCTGAGCAGTTCTCATCTTATCCTGGATAGATTTAATCTTTAGAGTAGTCTCCTGAATAATCTCGGGTCCCAGAATACTCTTATCTCCGACCTCAGCCCAACAAAGTGGTGTCCTACACTTTCTGCCAAACAATGCCTCATAAGGTGCCATTCCAATGCTGGAATGGTAACTATTGTTGTAAGAGAATTCAATCAAAGGCAGATGATTATTCCAACTTCCTCCATCTTCTAAGATGCATGCACGTAGCATATCCTCTAATGTCTGAATAGTTCTCTAGGATTGTCCATCTGTCTGAGGATGATGGGACGTACTCATCTTTAACCTCGTTCCTAAAGCCCTCTGAAAAGCTTTCCAAAAGTGAGAGGTAAAGATTGGATCTCTATCAGAGACAATACTAGTGTGAACACCATGCAGTTTCACAATCTCTGCAACAAATAACTATGCATATTGTGAAGCCCTGAACGTAATCTTAGACACATATGATGATTTGATGTGAATCTGGTGATAGCCGGATCTAATGTCAATCTTAGAAAATATTGTTGCTCCCTTGAGCTGATCTAAAAGATCATCTATCCTTGGAAGATGATTCATGTTCTTGATAGTTACCTTGTTCAACTGGCGATAGTCTATGCACAATCTCATGCTACCATCCTTCTTCTTTACTAACAAAACTGGTGCACCCCAAGGTGACACACTTGGCCTGATAAAATGTTTCTGAATCAAGTCCTCTAGCTGGGACTTCAATTCCTTAAGCTCTGATGGTGACATTCTATACGGTGCCACAGACACTGGCTCTGCTCTTGGAATGAGATCAATAGAGAACTCCACTTCATGTTCTGGGGGTAAACTGGTTATCTCAGGAGGAAAAACATCTGGATACTTGAAATTCCTGGCAGGACTGATTCTGAACTATAAAGCAGAGTATAAAACGCAGAACAGAGTATATAGTTCAGATGCAAAATAACAGACAGAAAGTAAAGAACACATGTGATTTGTTAACCCAGTTCGGTGACAACCACACCTACATCTGGAGGCTACCAAGCCAGGAAGGAAATCCACTAAATAGTATCAATTCAAAGACCTATGACAACAGCCCCTGTTTCATAGCCTTCTCACTTAATCACTACCCGTATAGATTTCAACCTAGGAACTCCTAGACCTGAGACCCCTCTCACTTCCCTCAGTCAATCACTGCCCCAATGATTATCAGACTCTAACAAATCAAACAAAGATGGAGACACTCTCCTAAAAACTCAGTACATCACTTTTGCTTAAAAGCTTCAAGTGAATTACAACTCAATAAAAAACAACCAACTCTAAACACTTGAGTGGTGTACAAAAACAAAGCACAAAGCTTACAGACTCAACACCTAAAAACACTCTATTAAAACTGACTTCAGTTGAGTTGATTTTCTTCAATGACAGCGTCCTCTATTTATAGCTTCAGCAGCAACATAATTCTTGAACCAAATCCTTCACAGATATATTCCCAGAATTCTTTAGAAGCAAATAGAAGCAATTTATTTTCCAGAAATATATTTTCCAAAGATTTCTTTGAAAATATATTCACAAATAATTGAATCCAATCTTTAGAAAATATCTTGCGAAATCCTTCTTTCTTCTAGAAGCGCAGCTTGGATAAATCTTCAATTAAATCTTCAAAAGGTAATGTGAAAAAATAAAATAGCTCCAAGATACAAGAAAGAACGCAGCTTCTGAACGCAGAAAACCAGCTTCTGAACGTGCTTATGAAATGCAGCTTCTAAAGGTTCAGCTTTTGATGAACAGTGCTTCTGAAGTTCAGCTTCTGATCAACAGTGCTTCTGAAGTTCTAGCTTCTGAAGTACTGTGTCTGAAGTTCCAGCTTCTGAAGTACTGTTTCCAGCTTCTGAAGACGCACAGCTGAGGACCAGCTTCTGAAGACGCACACATGCTTGTATATTTGATTTTAGCAAACATGAAGCCAACAACCAAATATCCAACAATCTCCCCCTTTGGCAAATTTTTGGCTAAAATCAATTTGAGCACAGAGATAACACAACAAGAAAATTCTTCACACATTAAAATTGCACATCCATGAAGAACAAAACACAAATGTAGCAACAACAGAGTCAACAGCGGATGATTCACTACATTTCACACAAACTCCCCCTGAAACATACATCAGCAGCTTCTGAGGACACACAACTCCTGAAACAGATCAGATCAACTTCCAGTTCTAAGCACATATACTCCCCCTGAAACAGATCAGTTTCTGTTCAGGAAACACACATACTCCCCCTGAACAACTGAACTGCTTCTGAAACAACTATACCTTTCTCCCCCTTTTTAGCCAAACAATTTTGACAAAACAAACATGAAAATACCAGGAGCAGAGAAACACAAGAAACATCAGATACATACCAGATGCTCTCAAACAGAGGAAAAACAAACACGAAGGATATAACTATGCATCACAGACCAGCATACCACATAACCACACACAGACACCACATCAGAACCATCTTCAAAACTATTATCAGAATCAGAATCACACAAACAATACCCACACACAGTCTCCTCAGAAGATTAAAACAAAACTGCAGAGTACAGCACAATTGCAGACCAGAATCACAAAATGCAACCCAAAACATAAAGCCAGCACATAGCTTGCAGTCTTCAGACTCTGCATCAGACACAGCAGACTCTGCAAAGTCTTCAAAAAAGACAAAAGCCTAGTTGGCGCCTCAAATTTTCAGATTGCTTGGCATCTAAGTCTTTTATATCAGTAACATCTTCATCATCACACTAAACATAGGGCATGATGTTTTGAACATCTTGCTCAACATGATCCTCAGACTTACTAGGATTCACTTCCTTTCTTATTAGTGCCTTCTTATTTTGGGACAGGGACCACTACCTTGCTCCAAACTTTAGATGGACCAACAACAACACTCTTCTTAGCAACAGGGGTAGGCCTGCTGACAGCAACAACAACCTTTCCTTTCTTATTCTTCAGCCTCTTGTCAACACTTTCACATTTTGGTCTCCATTCCTTCTTGACATTGACTGCAACAGGTTCAGATTTTCTTTGCTGAAGGTGCTTGGGATATCCATGCAGCTTGTAACAGAATGGCTTTATGTGCCCCTTTTTACCACAGTGATGACATACCCAAAGATGAGAAGCCCTCCTGCTTTTAGATCCCTGAGGTTGGTTCTGGTGTTCCAACTTAGGTTTATTCATCATTGGATCACATGTTTTAGCAGCAGCAATGAACCTTTTAGCTGGATGTTGTTGTTTGTTGTTCCGAGTCCTATCATCATACCCAATTCCATTTGGTTTCCCTTGGTTCTGACTCTCCAAAATCTCTTCTAACACATCAGTACCAGTGTTTAACATTCTGACTTGTTTCTTCATATTTTCAAGTTGAGAGTTCAGATGGGTTACCTCATCTTTGAGATCAGAGATTTGTGCTAGATGATCACTTCTTTCAGCATGCAATTGATTGTTAGTCTTCTTCAGATTTTCCAGCTGCTTGCAAACTTCTTCATAGGTACCCAGTTCTTCACAAGACAGTTCTTCATCACCGAATTCAGCATCAGATGATGTTTCAGAACCTGATGGAGCTTCTGAAACCTTGACTCCATCATCAGTCATACATCTACCAGTAAATGCAACAACATGCTTAGCAGACTCATTCTCCTCTTCACCTTCTGAGTCATCAGACCAAGACACAGCCAAACTTTTCTTCTGATTCTTGAGGTATGTGGCACATTCTCTTCTAATGTGACCATATCCTTTACACTCATGACATTGAACTCCTTTGGGTTGATCAGTTCTTGTCTTCTGCTTCAGAATCTTCTTAAATTGTTTACTCAGCATCACAAGATCCTCTGATAAGCTTTCATCATTTGCTGCAAAAGCAACACCTTTCCCCTTCTTATCAGTTCTGACTATTTCAAAATTATGAAGAGATCCTATCAATTCCTCAACCTTCATACTGGAGATATCATGTGCTTCCTCAATTGCAGTCACCTTCATATCAAATCTCTTAGGTAGAGATCTGAGAATTTTTCTCACCAGTTTCTCATCAGACACTTTTTCTCCAAGTGAATCAAATGAGTTAGCCATATCCAGAACATTCATGTAAAAATCTTGTATGTTCTCTTCCTCCAACATTTTGAGATTTTCAAATTTGGTGGTGAGAAGTTGAAGTCTGGACAGTTTTACCATGGAAGTGCCTTGGTGGTGAGAAGTTGAAGTCTGGACAGTTTTACCATGGATGTGCCTTCATGAGTAGTTTTAAGAATCTCCCAGGCATCCTTGGCTACAGTGCACTGCTTGATCATTCTGAACATATTCTTGTCCACTCCATTGAATATAGCATTCAAGGCTTTGGAGTTTCCAAGAGCTAATTCATCTTCTTCCTTGGTCCACACTTCTTCTGGTTTCAATTCAGCTGTCTTCTTACCATCTTTGTCTAGCACAACAAGATGTTCCCAACCTTTCAGAACTGCTTTCCAGGTTTTACTATCTATGGATTTAAGGAAAGCACTCATGCGTGATTTCCAATATTCATAGTTGGAACCATCCAATAGTGGTGGTCTGTTCATAAATCCTCCTTCTTTCTCCATTATGCCAGAAAATATCTTCCCTGGAGTTTACCCTAAAACAGGCAGGGTGCCCGTTCTGATGCCAATTGAAATTCCTAGCAGGACTGATTCTGAACTATAAAATAGAGTATAAAACGCATAACAGATTATATAGTTCAGAAGCAAAATAACAGACAAAAAGTAAAGAACACAGGTGATTTGTTAACCCAGTTCGGTGACAACCACACCTACATCTGGAGGCTACCAAGCCAGGAAGGAAATCCACTAAATAGTATCAATTCAAAGACCTATGACAACAGCCCCTGTTTCACAGCCTTCTCACTTAATCACTACCCGTATAGATTTCAACCTAGGAACTCCTAGACCTGAGACCCCTCTCACTTCCCTTAGTCAATCACTGCCCTAGTGATTATCAGACTCTAACAAATCAAATAAAGATGGAGACACTCTCCTAAAAACTCAATACATCACTTTTGCTTAAAAACTTCAAGTGAATTACAACTCAATAAAAAACAACCAAGTCTAAACACTTAAGTGGTGTACAAAAACAAAGCACAAAGCTTACAGACTCAACACCTAAAAACACTCTATTAAAACTGACTTCAGTTGAGTTGATTTTCTTCAATGACAGCGTCCTCTATTTATACCTTCAGCAGCAACATAATTCTTGAACCAAATCCTTCAAAGATATATTCCCAGAATTCTTTAGAAGCAAATAGAAGCAATTTATTTTCCAGAAATATATTTTCCAAAGATTTCTTTGAAAATATATTCACAAATAATTGAATCCAATCTTTAGAAAATATCTTGCGAAATCCTTCTTTCTTCTAGAAACGCAGCTTGGATAAATCTTCAATTAAATTTTCAAAAGATAATGTGAAAAAATAAAATAGCTCCAAGATACAAGAAATTACGCAGCTTCTGAACGCAGAAAACCAGCTTCTGAACGTGCTTCTGAAATGCAGCTTCTGAAGGTTCAGCTTCTGATGAACAGTGCTTTTGAAGTTCAGCTTCTGGAGTTCTGTTTCTGATGAACAGTGCTTCTGAAGTTCAGCTTCTGATGAACAGTGCTTCTGAAGTTTCAGCTTCTGAAGTCTGAACTTCCAGCTTCTGTAGTACTGTGTCTGAAGTTCCAGCTTCTGAAGTACTGTTTCCAACTTCTGAAGACGCACAGCTGAGGACCAGCTTCTAAAGACGCACACATGCTTGTATATTTGATTTTAGCAAACATGAAGCCAACAACCAAATATCCAACAATACTCATTAACAACTCGAATGTCACTGGGACTCAGCTCTGATTCTGAAGTCAAAGTAACCATTACGTAAAAACCCCTATCCTGAGCACAAATAAACTGAATTAACTGATGGGTACGATTAATCAATTCAGATAAAGCCACACCTTCAGTTGTATCACTTGTAGGCATAAAGATACTCTTTTCAGCACATTCTATATACACATGGTTAGCGGAGAGCCAATCCATTCCTAGAATCATGTCAAGTTGTATCATGGGAAGACACACCAAATCTATGTAGTATGTCTTACTGGATACCGTGATAGGACAATTCTCACATACATAACTTGCTACAACTCCGTCTTCTGTAGCGGTGGATACCGTCAAAGGAGGAACCAATGGAGACATAGGTAACTGTAGTGTTTCTACACACTTATATGAAATAAAAGAACATGATGCACCACAATCAAAAAGAACTTTAACTGGATTCTGACCAAGATAACACATACCAGCAATTAAATTCTCCTTAGCTAGAGCTTTTCGACCATCTAAGGAATACACCCTGTCTTTACTGGTTGTAGTTCCTTCAGCTGTTCCCTTGCCTCGCCTATTGGGGCATTCTCGCAAGAAGTGTCCAGGTTGCTTGCACCCGTAACACACATTAGCACCCTCCATGCATTTTCCCTTATGAGCTCTCCCACATGCCTTACAAGTAGGATTAGACCGTGGGGAGTATGACTGCTTTCCTCTCTGAGGGGAACCCTTAGGCTTCAGCTTATCATGGTACCTGTCTTGAAACTTGCCCTTCCTTTTCTCAAAAGTTGCAGCTTTTTCTTTAGCGGTCTTGGCAAAACCCACTTAAGCAATCAAACTATCATGAACCAATTCATCATAACTTGTATTTCTTTGGAGACTCACTGCGGTGTCAATTTCTCCTCTTAGACCCCGTTTATACTGGTTCATTTTCCAGTTGTCATTTCCTGCATATTCGTTGTGAGCAGAATAATATGACAACTCTTCAAACTTCTTTGTGAACTCTGTAACCGACATACCACCTTGTTTCAATTCAAGGAACTCCTGTTCTTTCTTTACTTTATATGACAATGGCAAAAACTTCTCAAGCATTGCTTCCTTGAAGTTTATCCAAATTACCTCTACATCATTTGCCATCATACGTTGAGTGGATTCTCACCAGTCTTCTGCTGCGCCTCTGAACTGGTTAGTGGCATACAATACCTTATCAGCCTCAGTGCATTCAGCCATTCGGAAAATCTTCTCCATCTGTTTAAGCCACCTCTTGGCTTCCTGAGGATCGCCCTCTCCATTAAACTCGGGAGGGTGACTCCTATTAAATTCCCGGAAGACTGGATTTCCAACAGCTGGAGGCGGTGGAGTCTACTGATGGAAACCTTGCCCCTGTTGCATCATTTCCATCCACTGATGCTGAGATTGGTTCTGTTGCTGCACTTGCTGTTGCATCATCTGCATCATCTGCTGATGCTGTAATGCATTCTGAGTTTGTTGGTTCTGATACTGTTGTTGCAACGCTTGCTGCTGTTGCATCATCTGAGCCCAGAAGTTTACATTAGGATCTTCACCTGCTTCCTCATTGTCCTGATTTACTCTAGGCCCTCCTGGTCCTCTTCTTCTCCCAGACATCTTATCTTAGCTGTCATATACAAGTCAAAGTGATCAGTTTCAACTAGATATAACATTTAGAATAATGTCCTGGATCCAAATGGTCCATAAACTTGGATTGTAATTTTAATGACCCAAGGCATGATCTGAATCTATCTGCTCTGATACCAAATGTAACACACATATAAAGATTGCCTAGGATCTTATACGAGTATTAAATTTCTTACTGGATGCATTAATTTACAATACAGAAAAATTCAACTAAATATGATACATAACATAATGTATTAATACATTCAACTGTTAATACATAACATCTCTGGTATTATACATCATAATACATCATCTGAAAATATGAAACTAGAACAACTAGAAACCAGCACGATCAGTCCAAAGCCTTCTCCTTACCCTTGCTGCGTGCTACCTGTGAACCTGCATCAGAAGGAATAGGATGAGACATAATGTCTCAGTGAGCTCCACCCAACCTACTGTTGGCAACCTCGGGGAACCTAGGGTCGCCATGTCTACTGTTGGCAATCTCGGGGAACCTATGATCGCCAAGCCTTAACTGTACTCATAAAGGGTTTAAACCTGCCTGAACCTACTAACCTGTGTAGTCACGAGAACTGGACTACAAACTGATAACTGGGTGATCAAGGGGAAACCTAGGATCACCGCCTGAAACTGCTACCTGATACCTGATAGTTGATAACTATTTCCTGCCTGATAACATAATAAAATATTTTTCTGATATTATTATGTTAGATGTTAGCGCGTAACAAACATTATTATCTGAGTTGATTTTACGGAATGCCCCCGAGTGGAGTAACCTCGGAGTACATTCCCCTGATAACCGGTGAAAATTCCTATCTGAGGCTAATCACCGGACTCCTCCTGCATTTGTGTGTGGTTATCCTCGCAGAAGATTCCTGCCCGTTCCAGCTGTACTGGAACCCCCCTGTGGTCTCTACCTGACGAGAGCACAAAAGACACACGATTACCATAACTAAACTTATGTGTGGTTATCCTCGCGGAAGGTTCCTGCCCATTCCAGCTGAAACTGGAACCCCCTGTGGTCTCTAATTGACGAGAGCACAGAAAACACAAAGTTTAACCTGGTAATTAATTAAGTTTTCCTGACAAATACATTATCCTGATATTCCTGATCATTTCCTGAACATATATATATATATATATATGAGTTGTCATGTAGGCTCCCTAACGGGCTGACCTATTCAAAATAAATCTGAAGCGTACATGTGCCACGACTTGTCAACATACATACATACGTATAATCTGTATAATTCCTGATACTAACCTTGTACCACTACCTAAGGTACATCCTGGTGTACATGTAAATGTACCTGAGACTGGGGTAAACCTGGTACCTCTAACTACGGTACTCTATATCCTGCCTGGTTAAGGGTATCCTGAAACTAACCCTTAACTAACCTGATTTCCTGTGGATAAATTACCCATCACTCTGTATGATACATGTGTTTGTCCTAGATTAATCCTTGTTAGTTCATGAGTATCTCTATCCCAAAGCATATCAAAGATCATTGTCATGGTACTATTGTTTGTAAATAAAATGTCATTCTGGACAACTTCACTTTGCGACCTTGAGCTTCGCTCTGCGATCACCTGCGTCTGAACCTTTAGAGTCTGAAGTCAGCTTCTGAAGTCAGAGTCTAAAGCCTGCTTCTGAAGTCAGCTTCTGAAGCTTCGCAGAGCAAAGTCTAGGCGATGGCTAGGCGAAGTAGTTCTGAAGCACGTTCTGAGTCTGAGACTTCGCAGAGCTAAGTCCTGGTCGCTCTGCGACTGTAGCAGAACTCAGAATTCTGGAAAAACGTGTTTTAACCTCAAAATCTTGGTACCCAACTATCCAGTGACCTTTGAAACATGCCAAGGACTCATTTTAAACCATAAAAACATACTGGGTTCAAGGATTAACCAGGAATCCAGCTTATGTATCGAAAGGGGGAAAACTATCTTTTTTCGTAGGATCTTACAAATTAAGTTGTAATCCTCACACAATATGACCCAGAAGGGTTATTGCTACTCTAAGGAACTCACTTTATAATTGCTGATCTGCGACAGTTTCCTTGCACCAAAACCCTAGCTTGGTCTTACTCTTTCCTTAAGCTTCCTCTTACTTCAATCTTTCTCAAGAGCTTGCCTTCTTGCAATACTAAGAATTCAGGGGAGAAAAACTGATGGATCAAGGCTGCTGATGCTGTTGACCGAATCCTAGAGAGAGAGGGAGTGAAAAATCTGATCTTTAGTGAGAGAAAGTAATGAGGAATATGAAGAAATATTCAATCTTATCCTATTAATACCCCTTCCTCTCATAATTACAACTTTGGCCACTACTCACTCTTAATTCCTCTGACACTGATAAAAGTTACGTCTGAGCGGGATATTACAACGTGAGTGTCTGTCTTTTCGCTAGTCAATATAACAAACATTCATATCAAATATTCTATTCTTTAAACTACAATCATTGTCAATAATAATTCAATAAAACTTACTCGTGCGATTCACGAGTAGACGTCTAGTTTAAACTTTTAATTCTTTTATCTTTAGAAAGTACCATTCCCAAAGAAATCAAATTTATCTTCATAGCTGAAATCCGCTTAAGCTCTGGGTTGATCGAGGACAGGGCCGGTCCTAAGATTTTTGATGTCCTGAGCGAAACAATAAAATTGTGCCGCTTTAATTACTACAATATTTTTGTTCTCGCATTTTTTGTTAAAAAAGATTAATTTATAATCAAAATTCTCTAAAAATATATTTTCAATAGAATTAATCAAATGAAAAGAGATATATATATATATATATATATATATATATATATATGTAACATCCATACGACTTTCAGGATTTCCGACTGACCCCACAAATCAACACGAGTCTTTTCAGCGTGTTTTGTCCTCACTCACACGCTTTCCGGGAGTTCTTATAGTTTAGGCTACCGAAAAGAAGATGGTACACTAGGTTGCTGCCCCTTCCGCCCACCCTCAGGGCCACCCCCTAATCGAGGGATCATACGAGTTTATTGGAAATAACCTTATCAAAAGATTAAAAAAAAACAACTCAAAAAAACGTGAAGGATAAGTCTCAAAGGGCAAGCAATAAAAGAAGAGCCTATAAGCATCCTATTAACCGTTTGCCAGAGCCACGAAAATTCCTTTTATGTCAGTCTCAATCGTAGTCATGTAATTTCATTTTTAGGAGGCATGGTAGGTCGATAGGGGAAAGTGTATGGTACAAATGGAAAGCCTTCTGCATCTTGGGGAACTTATATATGTAATTCTCTATGATGCTACCGAACTGAAATGAAATGGGTTAATATTTTGTTATCTGTTAACTATGTATGTATATTATGGCTCTAAAATGTTATTATGTAACTTAACCAATTATAGTAAGAGGTAGAATAAGTTGATTCAAAGTAGGGGTGTATATGGGTTAGGTTTGATCAAACGCAAGACCCAAACCATATAGGGTACTCAGTTTGGGTGAGCTCAGGGGCGGAGCACCTCATGGGCCAAGGTGGGCCATGGCCCACCCCAAAAAAATAATTCTTAGTATGTATATATACATATTATATATATTATTTTGTGCAGTTAGATAGCAATTGTAGAGCATGTTCTAGCGGTTTGCGAAGGCTTATGTCAAGCATAAGGGGCAAGGATCAACTCCTGGCCAAGCTGTTTTTTCTTTTTCTTTTTTTAAAAAAGCATTCTTCATCTAAACTTTAAAATTCATAATTGAAGTTGCCTTTAGTTAATAAAACACAACTCCTTTTATATTGAATTTAAAACACAATCTTTCCTTCTTAATTCTATTATTTTTGGGTACATCTCTTTACTCTTTATATATATATATAAGCGGACTTCAACTCTATTTTAAAACACAACATATTGTATAATCGTTAAAATATCATTAAATAACATTATATCATACAAATATTTAATTGTATAAACACTATATTTTTAGGTACAAAAATACTATATTCCCTCCTTCAAAAAAAATACTATATTCTTTATTAAATTAAAATATATTTCATTATTGTACTTGATTATAAGTATATTTTCTTATGTAATGATCTTTTTTACATTACTATATGTCATGAGTTTTATTTTAATTTTTTTGACTCAGTCGTCTGATTCAATTCAATTTAATACATATAAATCTGTTTATAGAAGTCTAGTTATTCAATTCAGCCATGAGGTTCGATCGACGATGACTTAGTTGTTCAATCATTGATCTTGTACTTTGTCTGAGTTGATAATTGTTTCAGATTTTAAAATACTGGTTCGAACTATATTCAACATATAACAAGTCTATAGTCATTCGAACTAACCAATGATAAAATATACTGATAAGAAAATATATATTTACACACACTAAACAAATTGACCATCCACAAAAAAAAAATTAACTCCACTATTTATGGCCCACCCAAGATTTTTTTCATGGCTCCGCCACTGGGTGAGCTAAAATAACCACTTGTTACGTTATTGAGTTGGGTTGGGCAAACCCACTAATTTATGGTTTGGGTTGGTTAGTGGGTTGCCCAATTTTTTTCTTTCGTTTTTTTGTTAAATTAAATGACCAAATGACGAGTCCTCATATTTTTTCATAAAAAATACTCAATTTTTTTTTTAAAAAAAAATTGTGTAACCTATTTTCACTATATTTTAGCGTCATAAAATAATAAATGATAATATTAAATAATAAATTTCATCAAAATACTAGCAACAAACTAAAGTTGTTTGACATAAAATTGCATTAGCATCAAAATAACCAAAAAGTGCAACATCCTAATTTGTAAGTCTAGCATGTTTTAATTTTCAATGTAGATGATACCTTTCAACATTCTAATTTGTAACTCTAGGATGTTTGAAAATTAGACTTGATTTATGACTAAAACTTTTTGTATTCTCTTTCGTTCCTATGAAAATAAAAATAAAAATGTGGGTATTATTAGGTAAGTGGGTTTACTGGGTCTGAGTCTGATTTTACCCGAAATCCATTATTTATTATAGGTTTTTCATTTTTTAAAACTCAATGACCCAACCCAACCCACTTACTTTTTTGGATTTTTTTGGGTGAATTTGACCGGATTTTTCGGATTGACCTAACTCATATACACCCCTAATTCAAAGTTAGTTTTGTTCCATGTGTAAAAGTACGTCAAATTTCCCTTTAATCATACTTATTATCCAAAATAAGTATTATTATTTCATTAACAATTCTATTTTCTTTTTGTTTCTATGCACTAATCGAGAGATCGAGAGAACATGAAAAGTCTTGTCAAAGAAAAATATGAAAATTCAATCCTAACATTATAATAAAAACATAAAAAATGAGATTATGCTACTGTAATGAGATTATTCTATTTTCTTTGATTTCTAATAAATTTTTAACATTATATATGCATGATTGCTTGCCTCTAACTCCATGGTGATTCTTCTTTACTACTTTTCTAGGGTGAGGTGATTCTCCTTTTTCCTTACTTTTATTTTATTTTTGTGCTTGGATATACATTTACAGTCCATAATTTGAATTTTTTTTTAAGGAAGGAATAATTTGGTTGATATATTCCCTAAAAAGAGGTTGATATGTGAAAATCTTGTCTAGATATCACAATATTTTCATAGACTGATGCCATTTTTTTAGAATTTTATTTTCAGGTTGTATGCGCAACAATTAGAAAAAAAGGCGTGATTAATAATAGTGAATTTTTTTTGTGAGAGACATTTCTCTAAACTATATGTCTTATGCATTCTTGAGGTGTATTTTTACTATCTATATTGATTTTCTTTAGTAGTTAATTTTGTCCCTTTTCACAACTATTTTATATTCTTCCTCTACATAGAAAAATAAATCTAAAGAGATTGTTTAAAATATATATTTTTAGCGTTAGCATTGTCGCGGTGATTTTCGGAGATCAAACTATTGATTAGTGTTGACTCACTAATTTTATTTCACGACTGAACTTTTAATTTTTTTAAATGAAAAGTGGAAAAAAGTTCTAAATTACCACATTTTTAAAGATTAGGGTTCGGGGGTTAGTTACGTTTAGGGAAGGTGTTAGCACCCTAAACGTTCGTAGTACTCTACGAGAACCTCTTGATTTTATTTATTTATTTTGGGCAATAACTTGCTTATTTATTTTTTTTTTTTGAAAGAAAAGAATGAATTAGAATAGTGAGAAAAAATAAAAATGTTTTTTTTGTATTTTTTATGATTTGGAAGGACAAGGTCCTCTGCCTACGTACCCGTGAGGGATCAAAACCTCGTAGTTCGGGGTAAAAATGACGGTTGATTTGTTTTGTATTTTTTATTAGTTTTAAAAAAAGTTTTAAAGATAAAATAAAGGCCAAGTGGCAAAATAAGATTGGTTTGTGTTTTTTTTAATTTTTGAAAATGATTTAAATATTATTAAAATGGATTAATGGTTATTTAAAGAAAATAAAAGAAAAAAAAGGGACACTTGATTGAAAATCAAGGTTTATTTAAAAAAAGATTTTTTTGTGATTTTTGAATATTTGCATGTTTTTGTTATTTTTGATAATAGCTAACTAAGACTAAAACGTAACGAAAGTTAAATACGAGGAATTTCTGTGGTGACGTTGGATCACCACGAAGTCCTTTTGAAAATAAACAATCCTAATATTTTTTGTATTTTTTTCTTAAAGCAAAATAAATAAAAAAAGAAATAAAAGACATAAAGCGGAATAAATAAAGTGAGTGTCAGTGCAAATTCTCATTTATATTTACATTGTACCTAAATACATTCTAAAAAAATAAAAATAAAAATGACAAAATGATAAACAAGAAAAAAATAAAATTGCGAATGCATGAAAATAAATATGCTAAGAATAAAACTAAAATGAAAATGCATGAAATAAAAGGAAAATAAAAAAATAAAAATAAAAATGCATGATGTGCTAAAAAAAGGCGATAAAATAAAATGCATGAACTTAAATAACAAAAAAGTCTAAGAATAAAATGCAAGGAAAGATAAAAAGAAATAAAAAAAAATAAATAAGAAAGGGAATGGGGGTGCTGTGTGCAGAAAGGGGGGTGTGGAGAGAAAACAGAAAAGTGAGGAGATAGGAGTCTGGACCGTGTGGCCTGTTGGGCTGGGGAAAAGGAAAAAAAAAGACCGGTTCGGTTCGAGTGAACCAAACCGGTTCAGTGCTTATAAAAGGAGGGGGCCGGTTTTTTAAAATCATTTTTCAGAAATTTTCTCTTTCTTCTCTTTCCTCCCTCCTCTCTTCTCTCAACCGCCGGCCAGAACAAAAATCTCCGACGCGGCGGCCGCCGGCGGCGCCACCGTGCCGGAGTGCTATACTCCTTATTTTTTCGAAAAAAAAATTTGTTTTTCTAAACCCTTTTCTCCCCTCTCTTCAAATTCAACTCCGGATTTCCCAAAAAAAATTGAGGAGAGGAGTAGATCTAGGTTCGAATTTTTTTTTAAAAAAGAGACAAAATCCACCTTTTAGAATCCGATTCGGTTTGTATGTGGCTGATTATGGTGTGAAAGGATGTTGTTTGGCTTCGGTTCTGGGCTGCTGGGTTAAGGGGAAGAGTGATAATGGAGCTTCTGATTTTTGGGGTTGTGCTGGAGAAGAGGTGCGGCCGTAGGTGATCTTTGTGCGTGTGGGTTTTGTAGCGTGTGTGTGCGGTTGTTTTTGGGGCGAGGAGGAAGTGTGTGCGCGGCTGTTTTTGTTAGTGTTTGGGGATGAATGGAGGCTGAGTTTGTTGGAAGAGAGGGGTGGAGGCCGTGCGTGATTTATGACTGTGGGTTTTGTGAGGTTTGGCTGGGTTGTGGATGTGTGTGTGTGAAGGGTTGTTGTATGGTGGTGCAGGGGAGGCGCGATGCGGCCGTGTGTTGGTTGAGTGTCTGTGTTGGGAGAGGGAAGGCCGTGTATAGGTGGCTGTGTTGAGGCTGTTTTTTGTTTGCGTGTGAATGTGGTGGTGGTGAAGTGAGCTTGTGAGTTTTTTTGTTGCTGATTGTTTTTCTGCTGGACTTTGAATTGGCTCCCCCTTGCTACTGTAGACTGATCTATAATATATACACTAAATTGTCATCACTATCCATAAAGGACAATGAATGACAGCTTAAACAGCAAATTAAAACAAAATAAATATTAACAAAGTCTCCCCTACAATAAATAAAAAAAAGTCAGCTGTTTAAAAAGGTAAATAAATAAAAGGAAGAAAAATAAATAATAAAAATGCTAAATAATAACGATAAAAATATTTAAAATAATAAAAATAAAGATAGAAATAATAATAAAAACAAAAAGATGGACCCTGACGAAATTAAAAAAAAATGAGGTATTTTAAAATACCTCTCTGTCGAAATTTCGTCTGAGACGACGAAAAATTCCGAACTAAAAAGACGAGTAAAAAAAAATAAATTTTAGGTCAAAAATTGGGGTATGACAAGCATGTATGTGTTCATTTGCGATACATTGAGATTTTCTAAGATCAATGTATGTAGTTTCCTTGTGATTCACACTCTTTTTTAACGTTTGGGGACTATCTTTCTTTTCATGTATTAGTCTCTGTCTCACAATTATATATTGGTTTAGCTTTATTATCTATTGAAAATAAAATTTAAAATAAAATCGGTTATGATAATTTTATAAACAATTTTGCATCTCAAAAAACATGAAAAATACAAATTACATAAAAAATGTAAAAAAAATATTAATTTTAAAAAGACCCCATTATTAGACTTTGTGTTAGGCCTTAATATTGGTTGAGACGACCTTGAATATGATTAATTTGAAACTTTTTTTTTTATTTTACTGACTATATGAAACATTGTTTAGGTGGAGACAAAATCAGATAGAATAAAAACAAATAAATATAGCAAACATTTTTAAATAAGCTAAAATATAGAACTACAACTATGAATCCACAACACAATTATTTTCGGTCCCTTCTCTTTCAATTAAAAAAACTATTAACAATACATAAAAGCATGGGCATACAAAAATTAATTGAACTCTCATTGAAAACGAACGAACCTTAAAGATTATCAAAATACTCCACAATTATTTAATTACAACATCCTAATTGGATTTAATCCTTAACATTTCTCCAAATATAACCTACAAAGTTTAAAAATTTAGTGGAAATTTTTTCACATTCAATCTCACCCTTTATAACTACCACTTATAACTCATATTCATTTTCTACTCATTCCCACACATTTGACAATTTCGCTTATTCTTTGAGTGTTTCCATCATAGTGTTAATGATACTACCATATTCATGTGTGCAAAAGTTGTTTGTATGTTCTTGATTTGCACTATTATTTGGGACGACAAAAAAGTTTAAAAATATTTTAATGGTCATCTTTTAAAATAAAAATGATTCAATAGAGCTACCAAGATTGTTATTTCCAATAAATTTATAAAAAGGTTATAATGGTTGCACGGGTGGTATACCTAGTTGAAATTAATGGTAATCACATAAAGCTATTGTCAATAAAAAAGCAATTCATTTTATAGAAAGAACAAAATTAAAAGCAATTCAACTTATGTCATTCAAAGGGTTTCCCACACATTGACCAACATTCATTTGGTATTTATGTGTGTATATATATCTTCTGGAACGTTTCCAATCATATTTTATTGCAAAACTAACCATGATGAAATATAGAAAGAAAACCGATCACTAATTCATTAGTCACGAAGATATCATCAAATATAAATTGTGCATGAAAGATATTATGAAACCACAACGTTTTTATATATAAGTGTGAAATATCACTCCTCCATTTTTACAGTTGCACTCATTCTGACTCTTAATATATATATATAGAGAGAGACCGTGTTAGAATTAATTGACACTACGGTATCAAACTTAATATACATTTTCGATAATTCTTTACACATAACCGTATTACAAAATATATCGTTGAATTAAAAGTTATTATCACATATATCATATCTGTAAAATTTAATATTAATCGGGTATTATTTGATATGTCAATGAGTTGCATCAAAATTAACGTCTTTTGAACTTTTATAAAACACGTTAATTTATGTATCTCGTTAACATAGCAAATGATATCCGATTGATGTAAAATTTTGTAGACATGATCTATGTGATAATAGTTTTCATTTTTCAATCCAACGGTGAATTTTGTAATAAGGTTATTGTAATATCCCGCTCATACGTAACTTTTATCAGTGTCAGAGGAATTAAGAGAGAGTAGTGGCAAAGTTGTAATTATGAGAGGAAGGGGTATTAATAGGATAAGATTGAATATTTCTTCATATTCCTCATTACTTTCTCCCACTAAAGATTAGATTTTTCACTCCCTCTCTCTCTAGGATTCGGTCAACAGCATCAGCAGCCTTGATCCATCAGTTTTTCTCCCCTGAATTCTTAGTATTGCAAGTAAGCAAGCTCTTGAGAAAGATTGAAGCAAGAGGAAGCTTAAGAAAAAGTTACGGAAAGAGTAAGACCAAGCTAGGGTTTTGGTGCAAGGAAGCTGTCGCAGATCAGCAAGTATAAAGTGAGTTCCTTAGAGTAGCAATAACCCTTCTGGGTCATATTGTGTGAGGATTAAAACTTAATTTGTAAGATTCTAGGAAAAAGGATAGTTTTCCCCTTTTTGATACATAAGCTTGATTCCTGGTTAATCCTTGAAACCAGTATGTTTTTATGGTTTAAAATGAGTCCCTGACATGTTTCAAAGGTCACTGGATAGTTGGGTACCAAGATTTTGAGGTTAAAACACGTTTTTCAGAATTCTGAGTTCTGCTACAGTCGCAGAGCGACCAGGACTTAGCTCTGTGAAGTCTCAGACTTAGAACGTGCTTCTGACCTACTTCGCCTAGCCATCGCTTAGACTTTGCTCTGCGAAGCTTCAGAAGCTGACTTCAGAAGCAGGCTTCAGACTCTGACTTCAAAAGCTGACTTCAGACTCTGAAGGTTCAGACGCAGGTGATCGCAGAGCGAAGCTTAGGGTCGCACAGCGAAGTTGTCCAGAATGATATTTTATTTACAAACAACTGTACCATGCCAATAATCTTTGATATGCTTTGGGATAGATATACTCATGAACTAACAAGGATTAATCTAGGACAAACACATGTATCATACAGAGTGATGGGTAATTTATCCACAGGAAATCAGGTTAGTTAAGCGTTAGTTTCAGGATACCCTTAACCAGGCAGGATATAGAGTACCGTAGTTAGAGGTACCAGTTTTACCCCAGTCTCAGGTACATTTATATGTACACCAGGATGTACCTTAGGTAGTGGTACAAGGTTAATATCAGGAATTTACTTTATTATGTTATCAGGCAGGAAATAGTTATCAGGCAGGTATCAGGTATCAGTTTCAGACAGTGATCCTAGGTTGCCCCTTGATCACCCAGTCATCAGTTTGTAGTCCAGTTTTCATGACTACACAGGTTAGCAGGTTCAGGCAGGTTTAAACTCTTTATGGGTAGAGTTAAGGCTTGGCGATCATAGGTTCCCCTGAGATTGCCAACATTAGGCATGGCGACCCTAGGTTCCCCGAGGTTGCCAACAGTAGGTTGGGTGGAGCTCACTGAGACATTATGTCTCATCCCATTCCTTCTGATGCAGGTTCACAGGTAGCACGCAGCAAGGGTAAGGGGAAGGCTTTGGACTGATCGTGCTGGTTTCTAGTTGTTCTAGTTTCATTTTCAGATCTTGTATTATGATGTATAATACCAGAGATATTTTGTATTAACAGTTGGATGTATTAATACATTATGTTATGTATCATAATAAGTTTAATTTTCTGTATTGTAAATTAATGCATCCAGTACGAAATCTAATACTCGTGTAAGATTCTAGACAATCTTTATATGGGTGTTACAGTTATGTGGTAAAGAATCAACGATGGATTTTGTGATACGGTTATGTTGTAAGAATTATTGAAGGTATCGTATTATTTAGTTTCATACCATGGTGTCAATTGATTCTAACATGTGTGTGTTTATATTAAGATTAATCTACAATTTTTCTCTCTTAAATTATTTTTAAACTTCACAAAGGTTTCATAAATTATTTTTAATCTACAATTTTTTCTTTTCATTTTTATCTCTTAATTTATAAATGTTAAACACTTTTTTTCAATTCATTTTCATACCTTGAGTTATAAAGGTTGGCAATTTTAGTCCCTTAAATTGCAAATGTTACACATTTATTAATTATATGTATTTGTCTCTATAATTATATCAAAAAAATAATCCATCTTTGCAATCTCTAAGTATTTCAAGAACGTAAAAAAAATATTTCGAGTCTTCAAATATTCATATAACGAGTTGCAACATTTTTTAAAATTTTGTGTTAACCACGCAGTGCATTAATCATATTATTTGTTGTTCGTAAATTTACCATTTAAATCTATCGATCAATATATTACATTCTTATATAAATTAAATATATTATTTTATTAACTAAAATATTTTAACACTTATTATGATCAAACCCATGCATCACACAAGTTTCCCACCTAGTAATAATAATGATATTTTCTTTTTAACTTCCTTTTGACCATAATTATTGTGCATATAATTTGATAATTAATTATATTTTTTAAGTTGAAGAGTTATGGATAATTTATCTGGTACAATAAAAATTAGTCATGTGTACTATTTGTGAAATACCCGTGATTAAGGTTGGAAAAAATCAGACCGACAATCATGGATTTACATCCAAACCTGCTTCAGACCTATGCCACGTTAGATTTCTTTTTTAAATAAGGCTTAATTCCACTTTTCCCCCCTATATTTTGCCAATTGTGCGATTTTGCACCCCATGTTTTTTTTGAGCGATTTTGCACCCCAACATTTACCCCCTTTCTGATTTTGTAGCCCCCTTCTGATTTTTTTGCTGATGTGTTGAATTTTTTGCTGATGTGTTGCCATGTGTGTAATTTCATTTTTTAAAAAAATAAAAATTGAAGGCTGTTAACTGGTACCTTTCCTATGCTATTATCTTCTTCATCTTCTTCCTTTATATCCTTCATAATCTTCAACATAATCATCATACTAACCCAGAAAAACAACAACCCAGAAAAAATAATCACCATTTTAATGTTTTTTTCTCTTTTCGACCCTTTTCTCTTTGACCCCCTAATAGATCTTGTTCATACTCAGATTCAGATTCAGACTCCGAAGGAAGAATCGAAGGAATAAGAGAAGGAAGGTGAGCAATTCTGAATTGAATAAACAAAGGACCCTTTATGGATAACAAAGAAGTAAACCCTAAATCATTTTGATTCAATCACAGACAGAGGAATAAGGGGAAGGAAGGAAGGAACACGCCAATGAGAGCGAGAGAGACGATGCGGTGAGCGGCAAACAGCAGAGGAGGTGGACAGTGAATCTGTTGCCGAGAGAGATAGGGGTTTTGGCTTCAATGATTGTCTTTTTCTTTTCTTTTTAATTTGTTCACTTATTTGTATTAATTGTGTTGTTGGTGTAGGTTGTAATGGAGGAAGAAATGAATCTGAGTTTCAAATTTGAAAAGATTAATGTAATGGAGGAAGAAATCAATTAGGGATCCAAGTTCTAACTTTGTGAATTGATGTGTTTCAATTCTAACATATGTGGAATTTTCTTTTTTTAAAAATGCCAATTACACACATGGCAAGGACACATCAGCAAAGCTACACACATGGCAAGGACACATCAGCAAAATTCAACAAAATCAGAAAAGGGGCTACAAAATCAGAAAGGGGGTAAATGTTGGGGTGCAAAATCGCTCAAAAAAAAACATGGGGTGCAAAATCGCACAATTGGCAAAATATAGGGGGGAAAAGTGGAATTAAGCCTTTAAATAAATAAGTCTAGGATTTGTTTAAAAAACCTATATAACTGAAAAGGCCAGACTCTATGCCACACAAAAAGCCTATATACATGTGATTAAGGTTGGAATAAATCAGACCAACAATCATGGATTTACGTCCAAGCCTACTTTAGGCCTATGCCACATTAGATTTCTTTTTAAATAGATAAGGCTAAGATTTTTATACAAAACCTATATAACTGGAAAGGCCAGACTCTATGCCACACAAAAAGCCTATATACCCGTGATTAAGGTTGGAAGAAATCAGACCGACAATCATGGGCCTACTTCGGACTTATGCCATGTTAGATTTTTTTTTTAAATTGATAAGGTTAAGAATTAAAAAAAAAACATATAACTAAAAAGGTCAGGCTCTAGGCCATACAAAAAGCCTATATACCTGTTATTAAGGTTGGAATAAATCAGACCGACAATCAAGGATTTACATCCAAGCCTACTTCATACCAATGCCATGTTAGATTTTTTTTTAAATAGATAAGGCTAAAATATTTTGAAAAACCTATATAACTAAAAGGCCAGATTCTATGCCACACAAAAAGCCTTTTTAGGCCTAACAAACTATCCTACTTTTTTTTTTCCAAGCAAGCAAACTTAAGACATTTCATCACTTATATATAAATGTTATGCAGTCTGATCAACCCTACTAACCCTAATTCTACCCTAAATATTTCCCTCCTTTTGCAACCCTAAAATAGCTAACCCTAACCCTGGTTTTGAAAAAAATTTATGAAAAACAATTCCTGCTGAGAGTTGAACCCCATACCAAGTTCTGGTAGATCACAACCATTACCACTATATCACTAAAGTTTTTTGTGACTTATAGTTGCTTTCATTTTATTTATCTAGCACAAATGTGAGATAAGTAAAACGCCTAATTCACCTTTAAAATTGAATCGGCCCATGAAATTCAAATTGCTGATGGCAATGTTATAAAAAGAAGACCTCAGCACAATAAAAATTAAAATGAAACGCACCAAAAAATTGATGATGGCTGATGATTTCTTTCACATTCATATCTTTCCCTTTCAACTTCTAAACGGTAATGATATAAATCTAAACATTAGTGGTTTCTTCATAGTGCTCATGTATTATTTTGAAGATCAAAGGTCCTAACGTTTAATTGTGTAATAAAAATCTCTTTCATTGCACCAATTGTCATGCAATATAAATTCTCATTTAGCATTGCAACCCTGATCATGTGATTCTATTCTCTTTGGTATTTGAGTGTCATTTTTTAATCCTGATATGAAGAAGAAAATTTTCCTTAATATATATACTATGCATCTTTCCTCCATACATATCTATATCTTTTATATTTGAGTGTCATTTCAATTGCATTGTTATTTTGTGAAATTTCGTGCATATGTTAGATATCTCCATATTCCTACCTATTTCAATATCTTTTTCTTTTTCTTCATTTGATTGATTCTGAATCTAAGCATGTCCTTCATAAAACAAAATTGTTGGTGCATAAGTATATCTTTATCAACGTATTATCCTTCTTAAAAATGTAGTGTTCAATTGATCAACATGACTTACATCTGTCCATGGAGATTGTTTGTTTTACTTTAAATAATGATTTGATTCTTTAATATTTCATGATGTATCTACTTTTTATATTTTTCAAAATTTCTCTTTAAAATCTTGATTGTAAGTTTTTCTAATCTACTCAAACACGTATCATCTTTGCAAATGTTTTTCTTCTCTTGGATCTCTTTTCATAACAACATTTTAAGTGTGTCAAGTTTAATAATTTTTCATTTCAGCTGATAATTCTTCCTACCTAATTAAAACGGTTGTCAAATTGAAATTGAAGATGGAAGTATTAGAAAAAGAAAAGTCAGCGTCTTTAATAATAATAATAATGTCCAAACGTATAGTTATAGATTTAATCATGATTACTTTGTCTCTTATGCTTATCACTATATTTTTTAATAATAAAATATATTAAGATGATGTGCATACTCCAGAATTTTTAAACACAATTGTTGCTTCTGGAATTCCAAATCATAAGATAAGATTGAAAGTTGGAATTCATGTAATGTTGTTGAGAAATATTGATCAGACTTTGGGTTTGTGCAATGGAACAAGATTGGTTATCACAAGAATGGGAAAGTACGTCCTTGAAGCAAGGGTCATAACAGGAAGCAATATTGGTCAAAAGGTTTACATCCCCAGGTTATCATTGACTCCATCTGACAAGAGAATCCCCTTTAAGTTTCAACGAAGACAGTTTCCACTGGTTGTTTCATTTGCAATGACTATCAATAAAAGCCAAGGGCAATCACTTAAACATGTTGGAGTCTATCTGCCTCAATCAGTTTTCTCTCATGGCCAATTATATGTTGCCCTGTCTAGAGTTACTTCCAGGGAAGACTTGAAGATATTGATCCATGATGACGAGGGAGATGATACAAATGTAACATCAAATGTAGTATATAAAGAAATATTTCAGAATGTACTTTAGTTTATTCATATGAATATAAGTTTGCATATCATTGTTATTATGATTATTTATACAGTTACCTTTTGTATTCAACTTTATGTCCTTGATTTGTCTGTATTCTAAAACACCTTCATGGTACAGTGAAAAATAATATAAATGACTAACGCTATAACAGACCCGTGCGACGCACGAATTTTTAAAAGTCACTAACGTCATTGCAATTCCTTTTTTGATAGTAGTTCCTTTTCATTATTAGCGGTTCCTTTTTATTATTATTATTTTTTATTTCAATTACCACGTAACGTTCCTTTTTATTTTTTTTTCTTTCAGTTACTAAATAACAATTCCTTTTCCTTATTTTTTTCTTTCGATTAACAACTTTTGCGGTTAGGATCAATTTCTTGGTGCTAGCTTTTGTATATATTTTTTCTTTTGATTTGTCATTTTTATTGCAGTCCATCTTTTATTTTTGTTACTTTTTGAGATAGTTTGATAACATAATACTGAATATAACTATAAAAGTAATAATATAGTCATTTGATAGTTATATATGAAGCTATACAAAACCCGTGCATCGCACGGGTTAGAGTCTAGTTAATAATAATAGTAGCAATACAACTTGGAATTACATCAAACATGATGTGAGAAGCATGGGATAAAGTTGTCATTGCAAGAGCATGAGGGCTTCCATTTGCTCGATGCCTAATAAACACAACTTCAGAGTTGTTAAAATTTTGAAGTAAAAGTTTACAACTGTCAACAATTAAACCATACTTCGAATGATTCACCTTGTCAGAATGCACATCATCTACTAACATTTTGTACTTTATGTTAAACATTTTCTTCTTTTCATTTTACATAAAAGTATTTTCATTAATTTAAGCATACATGCTTACACTAATTTTTTTATATATATTTACATATATTATTATAAAATATAACTGAAATAAGTTGTTATATAAAATCATACTCTCTAACTCCTCTAAAATAAATTTATTCTCTAATTATCATGATAAATCTCAAAATATAACTTAATTATGTTGACATATTAATTCATATGTCTTTTTAAATATGTGTAAGATTACATATTTGAAAATATTAAAATGAAATAAGTTTTTAAGTAGATATATAGGTCATATAGACGTTCAAAAAGGTTTGACTCTTGCCAAAAAATAAGCCTATAATAAATAACAAGCAATACTTGTCTTTGAAATTTTTTATCATGTCAGGTTTAGGCCTTGCAAAGTATAATTCGGCTTGACACATTTTCATCCCTACATATGACTAATTTACCTTAGAGTTTGTTCCAAACTAGGTCAAAGTTCGTTTCCTCAGCGGATCGGATCACCTTTATTATCAACGCACACAAAGACTATGATATGGATGTGCCCTAGAAAACACCAAATTAGGACCACATACACTAATCTAGGCCATTCATATTAGATCCAAAGCCAAGTTACTCTAATCCACCGACATGTGTCCTCCCACGACCGAATAAGTGTTAGTGTGGCCAAAACCCTACTTCAACGCTATAAATGCTAACTCGTAATCTTATCTTAGTACACACTTTTCTACCCTAAAAATATCAAGGAGGCTACTGATCAAAATCCGACAATCATGGATTTACGTCCAAACCTACTTCAGACCTATGCCAAGTTAGATCTCTTTTTAAACAGATAAGGCTAAGATTTTTTTTAAAAACCTATATAACTGAAAAGGCCAGACTTTATGCCACATAAAAAGCCTATATACACGTGATTAAGGTTGGAATAAATCAGACCGACAATCATGAATTTACGTTCAAGCCTACTTTAGGCCTATGCCACATTAGATTTCTTTTTTTAAACAGATAAGGCTAAAATTTTTTTAAAAAACCTATGTAACTTAAAAATTCAGATACTATGCCACACAAAAAGTCTATATACACGTGATTAAGATTGAAATAAATCAAACCGACAATCATGGATTTACGTCCAAGCCTACTTCAGGCCTATGCCACGTTAGATTTTTTTTCTTCAAATAGATAAGGTGAAGATTTTTTTAAAAAAACCTATGTAACTAAAAGGCTATATGCCATACAAAAAGCTTATATACCTAAGATTAAGGTTGGAATAAATCAGACCGACAATCATGGATTTACATCCAAGCGTACTTCAGACTTATGCCACGTTAGATTTCTTTTTGAATAGATAAGGCTAAGATTTTTTTTTACAAAAATCTATATAACTGAAAAGGCCAGACTCTATGCCACACAAAAAGCCTTTTTAGGCCTGACAAACTATCCTACTTTTTTTTTCAAGCAAGCAAACTTAAGACATTTCATTAATAATAATAGTAGCAATACAACTTGGAATTACATCAAACGTGATGTGAGAAGCATGGGATAAAGTTGTCATTGCAAGAACATGAGGGCTTCCGTTTGCTTGACGCCTAATAAACACAACTTCAGAGTTGTTAAAATTTTGAAGTAAACGTTTGCAACTGTCAACAATTAAACCATACTTCGAATGGTTCACTTTGTTAGAATGCACATCATCTACTAACATTTTGTACTTTATGTTAAACATTTTTGTCTTTTTATGCTTACACTATAATAAGTTGTTCTCCTCCACAAGAAAAACTCCTAAAAAAACTTAAACAAGTTGTTATATAAATCATACTCTCTAACTCTTTTAAAAAAAATATACTCTCTAATTATCATGATAAATCTCATAATATAACTTAATTATGTTGACATAATTAATACGTAAGTCTTTTAAAATATGTGTAAGATTACATATTTGAAAATGTTAACATGAAATAAGTTTTTAAGTAGATATATAGGTCATATAGACGTTCAAAAAGGTTTGACTCTTGCCAAAAAAATAAGTCTATGATAGATAACAAGTCAGACTTTTCATCTCTACATATGACTAATTTACCTTAGAGTTTGTTCCAGACTAGGTCAAAACGTGTTTCCTCAGCGGATCGGATCACCTCTAGTTATCAAAGCACACAAGGACTACAATATGGATGTGCCCTAGAAAACACCAAATTAGGATCGCATACGCTAATCTAGACCATTCAGTTCATATCCAAAGTCAAGTTACTCTAATCTACCGACATGTGTCCTCCCACGACCAAATAAGTGTGAAAGTGACCAAAAATCTAACTCATAATCTTCCATTCGTCCACATTTTTCTACTTTAAAAAGATCATTTATCTTATTTGATCGTCCCTTGAAATACTAGGAAGCTATGATCAAAATCCGAGAATCACAAAGCCGTTTCCACCATCACAACAAGACCAGATTTTGACGGATCAATCTTTGATAAATTACTGAAGTTCTTAGGGTTCACTTTTTTACATAAAAATCTGAAATTTAATTTAATTTAATTTAATTAGATTAACCATCGTAACGATTTATGTGGGACCCTGTGAGTAGAATATAAGGGACAAGAAGTAGAGTTAAGAAGTGGAATAGAGAAAGAGAAGAGAAGCTCCTTCCTTAAATCTTACATTGATTTGTGTGACGAAATTCGAAGCAACAAACTCTGTCACATAAATCTTTCACACTTTCGTACGTTTTTCTTCTTCAACCTTCAAAAGCTTTTCTCTAGATCCCCTTTTTATTTCTCTTATTAGATCATAGATAGATTTCATCATTATGCTTCAAAAATGTTAGATTTTGTTTCATGCAACCCTTTCTTTATTTAGATTTCATCAAAATCTTATCTTTATATTATGAATTGCTGATCTGATTTTGTTACCACAGGTTTAAGCAACAAAGATCTTAACTTTGCCTCTCGCTGTGTTCTTCTACCTTCCTCCGACAAGGTTTGTCTCTGTTTCATGTCTACCTCGTACCCTACATTGTTTTTGTTTTTTCAATGAAGTTTGTTTTTTTTTTTTCATAGGGGGTAGGCGTTTTACTGCCTTAGACTGTTATTTATTGTTGGGCTGTGTTTGGTTGAAATGGGTCATTTTGTTTTTGCTATGTGTTAATGGTAATCTATCTAATTGTAACTAAAGGGTTAAACTTGAACCAAACCACCATAAAATTGATATTTTTTTCATGTCATTTTCTATGTTATACCCTTTTTTTTTTGTTTGTGTGTGAATTGCTCGCGTGAGTTGGGTGTGGCCACAATGGGTGGCAAAACTCTGAAGAGATTTATCACTGCTGCATTCCTACAGCTTGATTTGAACCCATGACCGTCTTGGGTCTATGTGATACCTTTTGTGCTATGGTCTTTGTGATGTACATTTCTAATTTAGTAACTTGGTTTTATAATGATTAAAGCTAGGTATGAAACAAATCAAAATAGGTGAATCTAGGTCCTTTGCCACTTTCTATATTTGGTTATGAGATAATAAATGATTTTGAATGTCTTTCTTGGCAAATTAAACTTGCATTCTGAGAAGATTAAATTTACATTCCAAAACAGTATTTATTTTTTTTGGCTATTCATGATTTGTTATGTGGAATCTTGTTTTGAGCTTGGGCTAGCTGCTTTTACACCATTTCCAAGTTTGCCACCCAGTTTTCCAGCTCCTAGATGGGGTTTCCTAACCTATGTCTTAAACTATTCATTTTCCTTTTTGAGGGTTTTGGATGTTGTGCACAATGTTGTTACTATCGTGCGATTCGTGCGACTCGTGTCATGATTCGAAATGATATCAGATGCAATTGATACATATCAAAACACTAATCTCCAAGTTTTTCCGCTTCATGATTCGAAAACCTTGGCTGTGCCTAATTCTTATTTAGTGAATGGACAAAAGAAGATATGCATAGCTGTTGAGATGGATCGATATACAGTCTCAAGAAACATGACACTAACAATTCTCTCTGTGTGTTGAATTTATTCAAGAATGTGATTTTGCCTGATTAAGTATATTTCATAAGGTTTGTTGTTTAACAATATTAAAGTTTATTGTTTTATTATTTATTTGATCCGTTTTTTGAATGTATCAGGTGCTAGTTTTCTAGGAAAATCAAATGCATCGTGCTACATTTTCTCTTACACCCAAGAATCAAGTCAAGGACCTAACAGGTTCAAGTTTGCCCAATAATCAACATACAAGTCTTCCGGATCCCATATATGTTTCTTCTTCAGATGATGAAAATAACCTCTCTAATGATGATGCATCTAAGCAGCTAGTCCTTTATGACCCTGAGACAAATGGAGACAACGCAAATCAACTTACCCCCGATCCTATTCGGTGTAAACCTCCACGTCCGCGAAGCAGACCTCCAGGCTCAGCTCCTAGAGTTTTGCCAGCAGTTGGTGCTTTCACTGTTCAATGTGCTAACTGTTTTAAATGGAGGTTGATTCCAACCAAGGAAAAATATGAAGAAATACGTGAATATATCCTTCAAGAACCCTTTGTCTGTGAAAAAGCTCGTGAGTGGCGACCTGACGTATCTTGCGATGATCCAGAGGATATTTCTCAGGATGGCAGTAGGATTTGGGCTATTGATAAGCCAAGCATTGCACAGCCTCCAGATGGATGGCAGCGACTGCTACGAATTAGAGGTGAAGGAAGCAGCAAATTTGCAGATATGTATGTATCCATTATTATTGGTCATTCTTTTTATCTGCCATTAGAAAATTCATACAACCTTATAAAATGATACAACACCACTGCCCTTTCATTCATTATGAAATTCTTCTGCTAGAAAGTCTACCCTCATGGAATTTATAATTTGTTTATCATCATTTTGTCACTGTTCTGATTTTTTAATATTTCAGATACTATGAAGCACCATCAGGCAAGAAACTGCGCTCAATGGTCGAGGTCCACAAGTATGTTCCTGTCGCTTCTGCTTTACTATCTCTGCAATGTGACCTTGAAAGCTACCTTGTCTTAATTGAATCATTGTTATCATCATTATTAAACATCGTCTTTCATCTTTCTTACATTTCGCTCCTTGTGTTTTAAGGTTCTTGGCGGATCATCCTGAGTACATGACAGCTGGTGTAACTCCAGCACGGTTCTCATTTCAAATTCCTAAGCCATTGCAAGAAAACTATGTGAGGAAGCGCTCTCATGCTAAATCTATTGAACCTGAGCAAGGTACATAATATTTAACCAAATCACAAGGGTTTGTATGATGTTCAACTTGATGCACCAAAATTTTACCCATAAAAATTTTAGGGTGGTAAAGTGTAATTTGTACATTACTTTATATATCTTTTTCACACTTGCACGTTCCCGCTTCTGTTTTTTTAAGACATCCATTTTATGTTACTTTTTAATTAATCTTCAGGTCCTTATAAAGTATTATACTATTGTTATTCGCCATGTATTTTTTTCAATAGTGAAGTATGATTTTGTACATGGTGTATAGCGTATCAAAAAGTAAATGTTAATCTAGCACCCTCTTTTTGAATGAAATGTTGGTACTGAGGATTTTTGTGCATGGTGATATCTGTGATGCAGTGAGTCCTTTAGCTTGGGTAGGTCCAGAAGATGGTAATTCGAATGAGGAAACACTGGGGCTTCCTGGTCCATGCATGGAATCACATATTTCTGACCCTGTTAGCCGTCCTGCAAAGAAGCTAGCAACTCAGAGTTCCCCATATAAAGAAGATGCAATTTAGTAAGAACATTCGTTCATAAGTTAGACGGAAGGACCTGATCAGATGTCTTAATCCCCTTTTTTTGCGTTACTTTTGGGTGTAATATTGCATCTTACTCTGTAATGTCTTGCAAATAGAGAAATGTATGATTTTTTGGATTATTAAACCAAGTGTTGAAAATGAACTGCTACAACGGATGGAAGGTATAGCTTGGCATGTATTTTGAGGTATGAACCGAGCATGCCAAAAACAATGTGTATAATGATGTATTATCAGTTTGGGTTGAAAAGTATTTATCCTAGTCTTTTGAGTGCACTAGAAGTTAACTGAGAATATTAATATCTAATATTTATGTTTGTTGTATTCTGCTATATTCCGCTAGTATTTTGCCGGAATGTTTGTTCCAGCAAATTCAAAATTTGAGTTTGCCTGAACAGTGTTTTTTATTTTATTTTAATGAATTTGTTTTTCCGACAAACTCAAATTCAATTTTTATCACTAGTCTATTTCTATTTGGGAAACTTAAATTTTGAATTTTTTGGAAGAAATTTTTGTTGGACATTTTTCTGTGCAAATTTATCCATAACAGCACAGTTTATCTCAAAATTTAAATTTTGAATGACAATGTTTGGAGCACACCAACAAAGTTAGATGTGTATTGTAATATTTAGCCAAGTTGTTCTCAATGCTTTAGAATTATTTAATTCAGTGTATTATAGGAAAAAAGGTATTATTATATGGCTTGATAGTTTTGAATTTATATAGTTGTAGGCTTGGTCTGCCTATAGATGTTACATTGTTATAGGCATCTTTCCAAGTCTACACGGTTTATTTTGTAATATTGTGCCACATTATTATATAATGTAATAAAATTATCAGGTGTGTTTATTTCTTGCTGTATCGTACTCGTACATAGCAACTTTATTAAGCATATTCCTTAATTTTAAAGTCCCTCTATTCTCCAACAATTAGAGTACAGAAAAAAAGGAGTTAATAGATCAAAGCAATCTAGTCACAAAAAAATTGGCAACATATACCGGAGTTTCAACCATGATTAACATTTGAATCCAACCTTTTAAAAATATCATTATATTATTTGGACTCTGTTTGTTGGTAAGTTAGTAGAAATTCTGCTTTAGTTTTTGCATATTGGTTGAATAATCATTTGAGAAAAGGTATAATCATTTGGTGGAATAACCATCCTTAAGTAATGGGTTGTAGTACCCTTTCCACTCTTTATTTCATTTTGCTTATAAGAAAATCATTATATAAGTTTTTATGAAAAAACAATTATTGAGACGTCGAGGCAAATCCGGCGAGCTATTCTAAATTGACGTATTGATTGAAGCATTAACTTCCATGTTTGTTTAGATGAATATATTGATTAGTATGCTTTTATGTTAAGTACGAATTTATAAACAAAAAAGATTATCGAGTTTAATTTTGATGTGTAAAATATTTTAGATTGTCAATAAAAAAAATTATGCAATGTACACATTTTAAAGTATTATGATTAAAATCAATATTTTTTTTATTGATATGATAATTCATAATTGTTTTATAACTTCCAATCGCTCTAAAGAATAAGAAGGAACAATCTCTAAAAAAATCAGGAAGGGATCTACACATAGTAGCAATCAGAAGGAGAATGACTTAAAATTAGGTCATTCCCTCCTTGTGTTTCTACGCACAAACATATTCTTTTTTTTAAAGAAACCAAAATGAAATATATTAGAAAAGATAATGTCTCATAACCAACACAAGATGTGCTAGAAAGAAGACAAAAAGTAACAATTACAACATCCTAAATTTGATCAACAAAAACAAACAAAATGGGTGAATTAAGTAGCTAGCCTGAAACAACTAATCGGACTATGCCAACAGAGATGAAGATCAAAAGACAAAATACCATGATCCACTTTCAACCACGAAAGGTTCAAAGGTTTACTTTGTCAAATAATAGTTGTATCGAAACTTGTCTGTGCTAAAAGATTAGAGAATTTTTTTCCTTCCAAATAATACATACAGAAGCCAACCAGATCAGATGAAGAATAAACTGATATGTCTTCGAATATCCTCCTAAATTGATGAATTGGAGAACATGATCAACACGATGCGATGGACTAACCAGATGTAAACCTAGCCACTGCCAAACCAGATACCAAATACTTCTAAACACAAGACAACTTATAAATAGATGATCGACTCTTTCATACATCCCACAACCACTCAAATATTTAATATCAGTTGATGGACATACCCCCGCTCAAAATCTTTATTGGGCCAAAACTATTTGGTGCAAGGACATACCCCCTTCAAAATCTTTATTGGCTTGGAGGTTAATGTATGACAAAGTCCCCACTGATGACAACCTCATGACTAGAGGATGTAGTTTGCCCTCAATGTGCTCCCTTTGCTTAAAGCACTCTGAAACTTCATTTCACCTAGTTTTTTAGTGTTCTTTTGCAGCTAGGATATGGTGTTGGTTGGCTTCAGTCCTTGATTGCACTCTTCACTTTCAGACCCTAGACGACATCTGGACTTTATGTGATAGAGCTTGGTCACCTCAATGCAAAATAGCAATTTTTTCTGCAATCATCAACATCATCAATAGCATGTGGTACAACATAAACCAGTTCATATTCCAAGCTAAACCTTACAATCAGAGATTGGCAGTCAACAACATAATATCTGCAGTTGCTCTATCTGGGACAACACATCAAAAGCCTCCAACTCTTCAGTCAGAGATCTAATTATCCTCAAAAAGTTCAACATCACAATACATCCCCCAAAGGCCCCTACTATTGAAGAGGTTATTTGGCAACCTTCTTATGCCAACTGGATGAAATGCAACACTGATGGTGCAACATCAGCATCATTTTCCTCTTGTGGGGGAATCTTTAGAAACAATGAAGCTACCTTTGCCATTTGTTTTGTTGAGAACCTTGGAGGAGGTTTTGCCTACCATGCAGAATTATCAGGTGTTTTAAGGGCAATTGAGATGGCTGAGCAGATAAATTGGAGGAACCTATGAGTTAAAACAAACTCAACTTTGGTGGTCATGGCTTTCAAATTCTCTTCTTTGATTCCTTGTAGCCTAAGAAACAGATGGAAGAATAGTAAGTTAATTACTGCTAGGATGAACTTCATGGTCTCTAACATCTACATGGAAGGTAATCAATGTGCAGAAAAATTAGCCTCCAACTGTGGATGACATTGGACGCAGTGAGGATTGGGAAATCTGCCTCCCGAGCATGTCCGATAGGATATGTTCGCACTACACGGGGAACATGTTCCCTATGTACGAGGTCATATTCAAGGACATGGGGTTTACACTCCCTTTTTCGTCCTTTCAGCGATCGGTCTTTCGGTTTGTCACCCTCACAGCTTCATCCCAACTGTTATCCTTTCATGAGGGCATTCGAATTGGTGTGCCGACATCTGGAGGTCGCTCCCACCGTAAACCTATTTTTCACCTTCTTCACCGTCCAGCGAGGGACGGAGAAGGGCGGGGGACATGCTTGGGTCTCCTTTCATCAGACCAGAAAGCTCTTCTCCATCTTCGTAGGCAAGGTGAAGAGTTTCAAGGACCGATTCTTTTTGGTGCGGCCGAAGACGGACGTCGCCTTTTTTCGACGTTGGAGTCGGATTCATTTTTTGAAGTATGTTGAGGATGGTGCTCTTAGGTCCCCTCCCCCTGATGAAGATGATGGGCATGTTGAGTAAGCTCGGGTCTAGATGACCCTGTAATTTATGAACAATTTCATTGTGTTGGTTTGTAACAGGCCTTGTGCCTTGACAATGTACACCCTTCATGGTTAGCACCCTTTTTGTACAATATATTTTGTTTTTAATTCCTGTTCGCTGATTTATTTTATACTCTGTGAAATGTATTCTTAATTTTCTAAGTATAATGTGCGATCAGAGTGCTCGTTGCGTGAGGCTTTTAAATTTGAATTGCGACGAATATTCTCGTAAATGAGAAATAATTCAACTTAGATGCACACTCGTAGGGTTAGTTTTAAATAACCAAGCATTTATGAATCAAAAGTGGATTAAGCAGGCCGACGATAGGGCCCGCCCCCTCGTAGTCGTTGCTTTATTGCAAAGTAACGACTAGACCTGATGCGAGGGTTGGGAATGACGAATGTCGAACGACTTGCCTGTTTCTTTAAGCTGTTGAAACTTTGAGATGTTGTCTTTCCTCCCCCAAGTGTTCGCTCCGATTGTATGGATAGCGTATACTTGTGTGTTTTGTACAGGGGAATCTGAGCGTGATAGTTCCGACCTTTATGTGGGGTATATGTCGAAAAGGTTCACCTTCAAGAGATGTTTATCTGAACGTGTGTTCGAATCTAGGGTTCGAACGAGTAACGATGGACGAACGAAAAACTCAATTTAAGTTTAATGCCTCGAGGCGTGAATCTCCCATCGCGAGCTGGGGTTCTGCCTAACATGCCGAGCGGTGATGCCACGGCTGTGAGCGAGCATACCGTGGACTTAGTGAATCCGTTTTGTATAGGTTTCACTAATCCTTTCAAGATTTTGGATTTAGAGTGGCACGACTTTCCTCTTCCGTTATAATTGCTCGTTTGTGAGAGCGTTTTAGTTCATTAGTTTGAACTTTGCAGTTGTATGTATAGTACAGCGGTTTGTAGGTTCGCTGCTTAAGTGTAATACCTTTTTAATTTTTCTGCGTTCCAAGTTCTGGGGATTGGACCCTTTACGAGGTCTTCGAGGTCATACACCCCCGTCCCTGTTTTCATGTGGATTCGGTAAGGGCCCTCACAGTTGGCAGCGAGTTTCCCTTCGTCAGAATCCTTTTGGTTTCTTTGGAGGACGAGGTCGCCAACTTCCAATTCTCGATTGATAACTCTTTTGTTATGGCGAGCGGCTATTTTTTGTTTTAGCGCTGCTTCTTTTAGAGCTGCTTCACTACTGATTTCATCAACGAATTTGAGTTCTTCTCGTAGGTTCTCGTCGTTGGCTCGAAATTTCGTGTTGGCGCCAGTTCGCTAGTTGAGTTCGTTTAACTCAATGGGAATGACTGCTTCCGTTCCGTATGTGAGGCGGAAAGGCGATTCACCGGTTGTTGAGTGGGGGGTCGTTCGATAGGCCCATAGAACTGTGTGAAGTTCCTCCTCCCAATTACCTTTAGCTTCATCTAGCCTTCGGCGAATTCCTCGGAGAATGACTCTGTTCGCTGATTCCGCTTGCCCGTTTGTTTGGGGATGTTCGACGGAAGTGAAACTGTGCTTGATAATCAGGTTTTCTAGGTATTCTTGAAAGCTTCGGTCCGTGAACTGAGTCCCGTTATCAAAAATCATGAGGGTTGGTACTCCGAATCTTGCTAGGATATTCCTTTTGAAGAATCGAAGTACGTTTCTCGCTGCGATTTTGGCGAGAGGCTCAACTTTGATCCATTTTGTTGAGTAGTCTACTGCTACTACCAGATATTTTTGTTGACCTTTAGCTTTAGGAAAAGGTCCCAACCGGTCGATTCCCTACCATGCGAAGGGCTAAGGTGACTCTAGTGAAGTGAGTTTGGCGGGAGGGGAGATGTGCATATCTCCGTGTCGCTGGCACTTGTCACATTTAGCCACATATTCTTTAGCGTCCTTAAGCATAGTGGGCCAGAAGAAACCTGCTCGTAGTACCTTTTTAGCGAGTGCCTTGGCTCCAAGGTGTTGCCCGCAGATACCCTCATGTGTTTCAAAGAGGGCCTCTTGGGCTTCGATAAGGCCGAGTCACTTGATTAGTGGGGTGATGAAACCTCGTTTGTACAAGGTTCCCTCCACTAATGAAAATGAGCAGGCTCTCCGTTTGAGTTTAGTTCTTTCCGAAGGATCTTGAGGGAGCTCCCCTATAGTGATGTAGCGAATTAGGGGTCCCCGCCAGTCCTGTATTTCGGAGATCTCGTTGATTTCGAGTAATCGAGATTTGTGCCTTTTGAGGCTTGGTTTTGTAAGGACTTCTTGGATTACCGTTTTGTTCCCGTTAGCGGTTCGCGTACTTGCAAGTTTTGAAAGGATATCTGCTCGAGCGTTATGTTCGCGTGGAACATGTACCACTTCAACAGATTCGAACTCTTTCATTTTAGCTTGGACCAGCTGAACATATTCTTGTAGGTGTTCTTCTCTCACTTGGAATTCACCAGTGACCTGAGATGCGACTAGTTGGGAGTCAGTGCATATTTTGATTATTCTGGCTCCCATGTCTTTGGCTATTCGTAAGCCGGCTAAGAAAGCTTAGTATTCTGCGGTGTTGTTGATCATCGCAAAGGATAATCCCAACGATACCTCGATTACGATTCCTTCTTCATTTTCAATGATTACTCCTGCTCTACTGCCCTTTGAATTGGACGATCCATCGACATAGATGGTCCAGATGCCCTATTTCTCCACCTCGGAGGGGAAAGTCATTTCGGCTACGAAATCGGTAAATACTTGAGCCTTGAGTGCCTTCCGGGATTAGTAATGAATGTCAAACTTGGATAATTCGAGCGACCATTTCATCATCCTTCCGGCGATGTTAGGACGTCCAAGTATCTGTGGAATGGGCTGGTCTGTCCGAACGATGATGGTGTGCGCCAAGAAATACTGCCTGAGTCTCCTAGCCGCTACGACCAATGCGAGAGCGACTTTCTCTATTCTTTGATACCACATTTCCGGCCCTTGTAAGGCTTTGCTAGTCTAATATGTGGGTCTTTGTCCCTCCGGGGTTTCTCTGATTAGTACCGCGCTGACAGCATCAGATGAAACAGAAAGGCACAAATAGAGAGTTTCGTCTTGATTTGGTCGCGACAGGACGGGAGGTTGAGATAAGGCGAGCTTAAGATGGGTCAGAGCGGCTTTAAATTCGTCGCTCTATTCGAACGTACTCTCTTTCCTTAGCAATTTGAAGAAAGGGAGAGCGTGTTGAGCGAATTTTGCGACGAATCGTGAGAGCGCTGTTAACATCCAGTTAAGAGTTTGGATGCATTTTTTCGACGTTGGAGTCAGATATTCTGTGAATGCTCGACATTTATCAGGGTTAGCCTCTATACCTCGTTCTGTAAGATAGAAACCGAGGAATTTGCCCGCTTGTACCCCAAATGTGCATTTCTCAGGATTATGTCTTATATTGTATTTTCGAGTTTTTTCGAAAACTACTTTTAGGTGGGCGGTATGATCAACCTCTTGTTCGAATTTTGCGATCATGTCGTCCAAATATACTTCAAGAATGTCTCCGACGGAATTCTTGTCATATACTTTATTCATCATTTGTTGATATATGGCCCCCGCGTTTCTAAGACCGAAAGGCATTACGTTGTAGTAATAATTTCCTGATTTGGTTATGAATGCATTTTTCGTTTTATCTTCATCAGTCATGGGTATCTGATTGTATCCATAATAGGCGTCCATGAAGGATAGTAATTTATAGCCAGACGAGTTATCAACTAATTTATCTATGGTAGGAAGAGGATATGCATCTTTAGGGCAAGCTCTATTAAGATCGGTATAGTCAACACACATACGCCATTTTCCAGTAGATTTTTTGACAAGTACGGCAGTGGAGAGCCAAGTTGTGTACTTGGCCTCAGAAATAAAATTTGCCTCTAGGAGGTCTTTTACAGCTTTTTCAGCAGCCTATGATTTTTCGGGAGACTGCTTCCTATGTCGATGAGCTATAACGCTAGCACTAGGACTAATTGTCAAATGATGACACGGGACGCTAGGGTTGATTCCAGGCATGTCAGCTGCACTCCAAGCAAATAGATCAGCATTCTCTCTTAAGCAAGCGATTAGTTAGGCTTGCACGAGGTCTGGAAGATCCTTTCCGATTTTGAAGTTCCTTGAAGGATCATCTCTAAAAGGAATCAGCTCGAAATCTCCGTCAGGGACAAGCCTTAAGATTTCGGCGTTGAGCGGGTCTTTCTTATCCTTCTTTTGCTCTTTGAGGTCAGATTTGCTAAACCTGGAGTCGAGCTCGACCACGTTAGTGTCCAGGGTGCTCGCAACAATTCTCTCGTCATCCTTAGAGGATTGTTTTGACGAGGAAACCGAGCTCTGGTTCTTGTTAGCTTGGAGGAAACATCTTCTGGCAGCTTCAATGTCTCCGTGCAGGGTGGCGACAGTGTCATTCTTGGCATGATATTTCAACTTCAGATGAGCGGTTGAACATGCTGCTCCCAATCTTGTTAATATCGTTCTCCCTATAATGCAATTATAGAGGGAAGGGCAGTCGATCACCAGGAATGGGATCTTGATTGTTTTCCTGGCCTCCTATTTCCCGAAGGTTACGAGCATCTCTACGTAGACCCAAGGTTTGGTTGATGATCCGTTGAATCCATATAGTGCGGACCCATCGTAAGGAAAAAGGTTTTTCTCCGTCAGCTGGAGAGTTTTGAACAGCCCGGTGTACATGATGTCGCACGAGGCCCATGTCTCAATTAGGACTCGCCGCACATCAAAATTGGCCATGTACGCCTGGACTAGCAGGGGTATGGCTGAATTGGGAGCTCCGTCGGGCAGCTCGTGGTCATGGAACGCCAAGGGTGGCCATCCTCCATATGGTATGTTGGGGAGGACCAGTACGTTGACGTTCATGAGTTCTTCAAACTTCCTCTTCATGCTTCCCATGGAGAGGTTCATTGATCCGCCAGTGATCACATTGATGGAGGGGAATTGTTCCTAGATGCACGAGTAAGGAGTTACTTCAACGTGCTCTAGGAAGCTATCCAGCATTTCGACAGACATGGCAACAACAATGTCTATATTGTTGCCATCAGCAATTTGGTCGACGGTTTTTCTTTTGGGTGAAGTAGCTTTGGTGAACTGCTTCAACCGACCTCGTTGTATGAGGATTTCCTTTGCATCCTTGAGATGGATGCAATCGTCAGTAAGGTGCTGGTGGCACTCATGGAACCGGCAGTTTTTGGTCTTGTCGGCTCCCTTCTTTTCTTGAGTCGGAGGTTTGGGGTATTTGATTCCCGCCTCCTTCAGATTGGCTGTTGCGATCTCTGTGAGAATCTTCTCCCTCGACGTCACCAGGGGCGTGTATTCAGCAAAGCGACCGATGGGTCCTTTGCCCTCGCGAGCATCCTGCTTGCCTTCTCGAGCAGTTTGTTTACGTTCCTCTTTTTCTCTTGGAATGGCTTCTTGGAGGATTCAACAGCAGGTTCCTCCTTCCTGGACTTATTCAGGTTATCAGTGTACAACTCTTCTTCGTACCTGATGTAAGTCTTGGCGATCCCTAAGAACTCGTTTAGATTCCTTGGGCGATCTAGCTGCACGACCTTATGTCGGTGTCGTGGTGAAGTCCCTTTGAAATAAGGTACTTCTTCATTGTTTCGTCAGCGCATTTGACCTGTACAACCTCCTTGTTGAACCTCTCGATGTAGTATCGAAGGGGTTCATTCTTTCCCTGCATAATGGCTTCAAGGGACGCCATAATTTTTGGTTGGGTCCTTGAAGCCGTGAAGTGCACAGTAAATTCGTGGTATAGGTCGTTCCAGGAATCGATGGAGTTTCTTCGGAGACCTTTGTACCACGTCATCGCTCCTCGCCTTAAAGTGGTGACGAAGAGCTTGCATTTGACAGCCCCCCGTACCTCTCTTTAGGTGAGGAAGACCTCAATGTTCTCTATGTGCTCGTCGGGTCAGTTGTCCCGTCATACGAGTCCATTTGCGGGGACTTTTCTAGCCCCCGTGGGATGCGCGCCTCGCGAATACGCCTTGTGAAAGGGTCGTATGTGGGCTTTCATCATCGAACAGTGATGTGGAAAACGAGCGTCTGCTTCCCCTTGGCGGAGTCCTTCTTTCAAGAGATTGTCTAGAGAATCTCCTGCTGGGCGACCTGGATCTGGAAGGACGCGGGCTCCCTCCCCTTCTTCTACGTGGTGAAGAGGGATGCCTCATGGGCGATAATTGTTGTCTTTTGGGACGCTCTTTCTCGATGTCCATCAAGCGCTGATTTTGCTCCTTGATAATCAACGTTTGACGTTGTACCGTGCGGAGAATGTTTGACAGCAAAGCATCCGCGGGGAATGAGTTGTTTGTTTCCGCGTTGGTTCACTAGGGACCGTAGAGAGGTTGTTCATGTAGTGGTATGACCGCCTGAGGGATCTGGTGGAGAGCCTCCTCCCTAGGGCTGTCTACATGAGACGGTGTAAAGGTATGCCCGTCGCGGTAGACGCGGTGGATTTCACTCCTGACTTGTGAGCTAGCATCGTTGGTAGTCATGGTATATGTATGTATATATTTGATGAAAGCTTTGGTTTTTTTTAATTAAAAAACGGGGAGCTTATAGTTTTCCCACAGACGACGCCACTGATCTTACCTGATCAGAAATGGACTACTGGTGCAGTTTTGAGTAGGATGACAATGAGTGTTTGCTGTTGACTGCAACGGCGGGGGGGGGGGGGGGGGGGGGTACCTGCAGACACTCCGACACTCAAGTCAGTATTCAGTGAAATTGGGGGATTAGAGAATGAGAAGAGTCTAACCTATGGGACTGCTGAGAGTCCCCTTTTTATAGAGGTGGGTGGTGCAGGAGCCGTTGTACGGCACACGTGTGGCTCGGCGGTTACGAATTCGTAGGAATCGTAACCGCCGAGGAGAGATTCGCGAGAACGTGGAAGGAGACGTTACAGATTGTTTGAATCAGTCTCCGTTTGCTCCGAGCACCCCCCTCACGGAGAGGAGGTGTGTTGCGAGTAATTTACCAGATGTTGGATCTGGGTCAGTTTGTATTGAGCATAAGTAAATGAGCCTAGTGCATTTGCTCGCTCCAGAACAATAAGACTCAAGTTGTCAATCTCACACATTCGTTTTAAATATGTACTAAGAGGAATGTCAAATTATGTTGGACGATTGATTATGCCACTGCACCATTGGAACACATGTCAAATTGATTTTTGAAGATTTTATAGACCATTCGACTTTGCTCAAAAGTCTCTCGATTTATCGAACCATAACTTTCGATTGCATAAAACCTATCTGAAGATACAATCCGATCGATTTTTTTCCATCGAAGTCTATCTCCCGATCGGGTTTATTTCAAGGGTTAAGCAATCCAAATAGCACATAGAGCAACTGTCCTCATTCTTTTCTCTCAAAAGAAAAAAAAAACTGTCCTCACTCTTTAACACACATTTTGCTAGGATATAATGGGCTGAGGTACTCTCTGTACTTTTTTTTTAATGCAATTTAATGACATTATGAACTGAGGTAAAAAAAAGTTCCTCTTAATAGAGGGTAATACCTCATGATTAAGAGTTTTAGAAGTTCAGAGTATATTTGAACCATCCACTCTTTTTTTTTTTAATATATTTTGTTTATAAAAAAATAGTTGTCTTAGAGAGCGTAAAAGTACCAACACCCCTCTCGTAAACACGGTTGCTCCATCATTAGCTAAGAGTTCAACCACCTCCTCTAACCCAATCTCGTTAAAGTCATTAATTCAATAACAGTCTCAACTACAATGGCCTTCTATAATTAGGGGTGTACATTGGTTGAGTCAACCCAGAAAACCCGGTTAAACAAAAAAAAAAAACTCAAAAAAGTGGGTTGGGTTGGGGGTAGTTGAGTGAGTATGGTTTTAAAAATGAAAAACCCATAAAAAATAACGGGTTTTGGGTAAAACCATACCCAAACCCAATAAACTCACTTACCCAATAATCCCAACATTTTTTATTGAGAAGAAGGAGAATAAAAAATTTTGGTCATAAATCAAGTCTAAGTTTCAAAATTGAAAAAAGATATTCTCTATATTGAAAATCAAAACATGCTAGAGTTACAAATTTGAATGTTGCATTTTTTTGTTGTTTTGATGCTAATGCAATTTTATGTTATGCAACTTTAATTTATTGCAAGTATTTTATGATGAAATTCATTATTTGATATTATCATTTATTATTTTTTTTACGCTAAAATATAGTGAAAACAAGTTATACAATTTTTTTAGAAAATAAAAAAGTGGAGTATTTTTTATGAAAAAATATGAGGACTCATCATTTAGTCATTTAATATTAAAAAAACAGAAAAGTAATTTGGGTAACCCACTACCCAACCCAACCCAAACCGAAAATTAGTAGGTTTACCCAAATCGGCCCAATAGTGTAACGGGTAGTTAATTTACATCACCCAAACCGAAATACCTTATATGGTTCGGGTCTTGAGTTTGACCAAACCCAACCCAAATCGACCCATGTACACCCTTATCTATAATAATCAATTGGTCAACTTTCATATTAAATATCATGGCTCCCACACAGTTTTAATTTCTACCTTAATTTTGTCAAAATATTTTATCCCATGCAAAACAATATTGATAAGAAAAAAATACAGATTCATACACTATGGCAAAAACAATTGTTTCACTTGTTCTAGTTATCCTTGTAGTGGCATTTCCGAATGGCTATAGTGCTGAGGATACAGCAAGATGTGTGTTTTTGTATAAGATGTGTTTTTTTTTTGTTTATCCTAGCTATTGTCCTGCGTACTATAACTGTACTCCGCAGCCTTCTCCTAATAATGATCTCCAACCCTCACCAGTTGAAAGTGGTAATCCTAAAGCTGAAATCCTTCCTTGATGAGAGATTGTGGCCATGCATGGTTTGTGTTATATTGATATCTATATCTATTATATAATGTTGCGAGTGTGAGAGTATTATAATATCAAAATAAAAACAAGATGGAAAATGTTAACAAATGCCCTTAGACCATCTCCAATGGAAGGGTCTTAAACATTTAAGACTCGTTATCTATTAGGTATCCTATTGGGGAGAAACTTTTTCGGGGTCATATAAGATCCGGGGTCTCACTTAAGACCTCCAATCTTAAGTGGGACCCACATTTTTTAATATTAAAAAATTAAAATGTAATGATATAAAGTTATTGATAGTTGATTAGTGAGTTCCATCTAAGACATTTGTGTGAGATGCTGGGTTGAAGGGATTGAGTGCTTATTAGATACTACTATTAAAAAATTATAAATGAGTGATGTGTACACGTGAGACCCATTTAAGTACCTAAAAATAGGTGTCTCCATTGTGGATGCTCTTAGGACATTGTTTAAACATTCAAAAGTAGTAACTTTTACATTCAAAATTGTGTATTTATGACTTTTACATGTGTTTGATTTGTATTTTCAAGACAAAGTTTCTTATTGTAGGTTCCTTAAACAATGCCCTTAGGGTAATTGTTAGCAAGACCCTTAAAATTAATAGTAAATTTCAATGTTATCCTTAAAATTGTGGCAGTGAGTTTCATAATGTGGTGAAAGCAAATAACAGTTCAGTGAGTGTGAAGCTACTTTAGAATTTGTCACAATTTTAACACTTCTCCTTCTGAACAGTTTATTGCTGCTTATAATCATAGCTGAACAATAAAATAGTGCCTCCAGTTTGATAATAATTTTGTCATACCTCTAGCCACAGTTAGAAGATGGTCACATAGTTGATGAGAAATCTTATGTGGTTGGTCTCGACTTCTTTACTAGCCTTTTGAGACCTAGACTTACTGATTATTTTGATGACCTCAACTTTGATCCCAAGATATTTTGATAGCCTTGCGACAACAAAAGAAGCCACCTTAATGGCTTTGTTATAGTTATGTGACAATGAACATTGTTTAGTTGTTATGGCTGATAAATGGGAGACATTTTGGACACAGTATCATGATTGAAATAATCACCCAATAACAGCACCAGGTCAAACTTTACTGATTTGATCATCACTGAATCATAATCAAATCCCTAATAAAATATCATATTCTAAATAGTAAATTAATATAATTATAAAACAATATATTAAGTGAATTTTCAAATGTACAAAATGACTACTGTATGTATTGAAAAAAGAAAAACTAATAAAAATTATATGGTCAGACATCTGCTTATCAAATGATCTGAATGGAAAAGGAAAGAATGGCATTACCAAAACTTAACCTACATTCTAAATTCTTTGGGTTCATTGCTCTCGATCACCAATCCTCTCGGTAATTTTCCCTCCAGGAGTTTCTGCATGACTTTCCTTAAAACCAAGTTCTGCCAAATCTTGCTTTGCCATTAAGTTCCTGCAAGATGTCAATTATATAGTTAATAGATAAGCAGTGATAACAAAACACGACTCCAGTCAAAACAAACCTAAAAGCCATACATACCAGAAATAACGGATCAAGATTTAGCAATGACTTATCAATATTTACCAATGAACAGCAGTAACTTATCAATATTTACCAATGAATAAAAAACTGATCAAGATATCCACTAAAACTGCCAACTTCACTACAAATAGATGAGATTTAATCATTTCATTGCAAAATTTGCATAAAATTAGCATTCTACTTGTATTACTACATCTTGCCAAGCAAGAAAGAAAACAACAACTACAATAGGTTCTCAGAATCATAAGAACAATAGAGATCTATACGAAAACATTGAGGACACTCAATTATTTAAAAATTACTGCTTTGATAAATAATAGATGCCATTGGAGCTACAAAAGTAATCCTCCATGTTACTATAAATCCCAAGTCAAATGTTATTGGTCTAAATTTTGGACCAAATTGGACCTGATTTGCTTATATTTTGTATACCTTAATATGTGATAATTGTGACACATCTATGGCTCTTCACTCCAGCAAAATTTTAATTAAGAAATTTGGTTGGTTTGTCTGTGTAATTTGTTTGATTCCATTTCAAGGTCAAAGTGACAATTAATTAGTAGTTAGTTTCCCCACCAAAACTGCAATGCTCACTCAAATAGATCAGACTAAAAAGTTGAGAATGATTAATTCAAATCAACTAAGACTTTAATTATTTTACAAAATTGCTTATTCATCAAGTAACACCATAATATTGAGCTCCAAAGTAGCCTATCTAACACAAAATTGAAATCAATATGGTAACTGGTAATTGAAAAACATAAGTACATCAGAAATGCTAGGATAACTATGTCTATCGTACAGTAAAACCAACTTACTTTTCCATACGACATTGCAGATATTTTTTTGAGAACTCCCTGCATATTTCAGACTTGTTTCCAGCAGTCTTTAGACAATTGAGATATTCTTTCTTGTCCTGAAATGAGGCCAAGGGATTAAGGTGCAAGAAGATCGACATGATAAACTCTGACAGCATTTGACAAACTGGAAAAATAGAATGAAAGAATCTTTTGCCAGTTTGTTCTGGCATTAAACACTCGCAAACGCATGTTGGAGACACAACAAAGAATTGTAGCTCTGGCGCCAAGTGTGCATTGGGATGTGCATTATGTTAGGCATCTAATTAAGGAATTGTAGGAGAAGGGGCAGAGAAAACCAAAACTGACTTTGGTCAGTTTTGTGGCAGTTATGCTTATGTGTCCAGTTTTATTATGTGCTGACAGTTATGTGTGCAGTTTTTATTATGTGTGTTTAAAGAATTGTAATAAATAGGGAAATCGTGGCAAGGGATTCATTGGGTTATTTGGATAAAGGATTGGTAGGGAGAGACCAAGCTCTCGAACTTTTGGATGGAGAGACCAAGACTCTCAAATTTCTTGGATAGGAATTGCTTTGTATCTACTCTATCATTGTGTCTCAAAACCTCTGTTGCACCGACACTTCTGATTGAAGGCGTGTCCTGGTGTCCGACACGTGTCGTGCCTGATACCGACACTTGTGATTACGTTGAATTTTGTCATTTTTTCAAAATTTTATCGGTATCAACGTGTCCGTGTCAATGTCGTGTCCGGTGTCCGTGTATATGTCCGTGCTTCATAGCTCAAAACTCTGTCTAATATACCAGTGTGTGAATTCTGTTCTAATTTCTAATAATATAAATTGCTATTCTACCTTTCACCCAAATTCTGCAGAGGATTGTTCTATCATTTCTGTTTTCTTTTCTTTAATTCATTCACTATAGTACCAGTTTCTATCACATTAACATGAAAATAAACACACTCTATTCTGTTCACTTAATTTTCCTTTATAGAAAATCTAAAATGAACCCTGTTTTTGTTTCCAACCTTGATACGACATGTTAAATCAGTCCCTAGTCCCTACACCAAAACTAAAGTCCTCGATATATTTTTCGTTGGTGAAGTCAATCCTTGATAAAGGGTTAATATAACAGAAGCATGGGTTAAGGACTAATGTAATGAGGTGAATGACTTATATCTATATTTCTCTAGTCCACAGACAAATATGACGACAAGTGCAAGACCCATTGCAGTAGTCAATTTTAATGTTAATATATAACAGGTATATATATCGCATAATTCATCTTAAACTTTGTCCCAAACTCCCAATTTAACCTATCTATGAAAAGGTAGCTCATGATTAAGAAAACGAAACATGCAAATATATCTTAAGTCTTCAAATGTTGTTGGACAATTGAGAGAAGAAGCATACCAGGTCGCACAAATGCATGTGATCCAAAGGGAAAACTCCCTTTTCGGGAGGGACTGGACGGAGCCCTCTGTTTCCACCAAATGCACCACCTAATTATCACAACAGTTTCAAAGAATACTATTTTAGAATCAAAGCAAACAAAGGCCAGAAAGAGCAGTGAGTATAGTACTATAGAAAACAACCAGGGGCCTGTTTGGATTGGCTTATTTGAGCTTATCTACTGCATTAGCACTTCCGAGACTGTTTGGAAAGACTTACAAAAAAACAGCTTACGACATTTTCATAAACTGTTTTCAGCTTATTTTCACAAGCTCTCCAAGACAACTTATGAAAACAGTTTATAGCTTATACGAAAACAATTTCACTTCATTTTATCGTTTGTTGTAGAAATAGTTTTTACATAAGCGCTTATCACGATAATAATGGCTTATGCTATAAGGTTCAAATTAAGTTGTTTATCCAAACAGGCCTAAATCAATTCCCTCAATTTTGAATCCAGTATAACAACTCATAATTTTCATTAATTTTCAAACCAGTCCTTTTATTTAAGCATTTCAAATAGAAACTTAACCATAAGATATGTGAGTGATTTATCAAACTAAGGAATGGAAAAAGAAAAAAAAAACGAGAGAAACAAATACCTGAACTCATTTCTAGGTTTAATTGGGAATCAAACAGTATAGACTTTGAGATTCTTCCTTGCCGAAGTTTCAGTTGCTGCGATCACCGAACAAGCTTTATCGCCGGCGGCGAATTCCTATTGAACAGTTACAATTAATCTCTAATGTTATATCAGTAAATCAGTAATGAGGCGGTAAAAACAAAGTGCTAAGAGAGAAGCAATTTAATGACCTTTAAGAATTGGTGAAAATGAAAGAAAATGAGTTACACGAAGATCTGATGATTGATGCAGACTGCTCCGTCGAGGGCGGTGCTCCGGTGAGTTTGGTGTTGTGAATCAGGGGTTAGGGTTTAGAGGCTCCCAAAAAAGAGGAAGTCAACTGAAAATAATCAATTTTTTTTAAGGATGAAAATAATCAACTCATTAATTTATGTCTTCATTCATCTATTATTATAGAAGACCACTTATAAAATTTACAAGAAAATTAGTTGCTTTAGTATTAGAGATATAGATTAGTGGCATATTAGTCCTAGTAGATAGTACTATAAATAACATGTAATCATCCCATTAGTGGGTAACTTTCACTCATTTGTAATATTCAATTTCCATCAATACAAAGAGTTTGTTACATTTCTCTCATTCATTCCATGGATGTCATGTTTCATAACATGGTATCAGAGCATATCTGGTATCCACCTTGAAGGAATTTTCCGCTGCATTTCTCGAGAAAATCTAATTTTCTCGCATCAGTTTCATCTTCTTTCTCATTCCAATTTTTCGTTTTTCTCAATTCATTTTCCTTCATTTTCTCTTCCTTTCTCGCTGATTCATATTGTTCATTCCTTTTCGATTTGGTAATTTTTTTTTTCTGATCGAATTCACACCTCTGCTTCTGTTCGAATCTCGAATCTATGAGATTCTTGTCAGTTTATTGTTGTGATTCTTGCTTCGATTCTGTGCGATTCTCGCGTTTTTTGGTTTTGGATTCTGTTTGTTCGTGCTCATATCATTTTCCCCAATTGTTAGGGTTTAGTGCTCTCTTTTTCCTTGTGTGTTCAATTTCTGCTTCGACTTCATATTCGATTCTAGTTTCTTGCTCGAAATTTTTCGTTTCCATCTTTGATTCGGTTACAATCTCAAAATTGAGATTCAGTTTCACTTCTTATTAACGATCCTGTTCACAATTCGAATCGACTTTGATTTCCGTTAGTTTTCCCAATTCCTAGGGTTCCAATTGTGTTTCAAATTCTGTTTTCCTGTTTGGGATATCATTTTGAAATTTGATCTCAGTCAATTGTATGATTCATTCATCGCAATTTCACTTCTTCTCATGTCATTCCCAAATCTTAAGGTTCTTGATTGATTGATTAATTGCTGCTTGTTCTGAGATTATGGATTCCGTTTTGATTTGAAACTGAAAGTTGTTTACTGATTTTGGTGTTGTGCTTGGTTCTCGATTTAATCTGAATCCATCTTGATTCTTCAACTTCAATTTGTTTTGAGGTTTGCGTTCGACTTGTCGACGGTGGCTTGTTGATGAGATTGTAGTTGCGAGAGTTGTTGTTGTAGATTCAGTGTTCTTGGTTCACTATTGTGGTTTGGTGAAGTCTGGATGATGCTGCTTCTGATGCCTCAGAAGCTGATGCTTGCTTCTGATGCCTCAGAAGCTGATGGTGCTTCTGATGCCTGTTTCTGATGCCTTTTCATTCCTTTGCTTCTGGCTGGCTGGCTGTGAGAATGTTCTTTGTTGCTGTCGTTGTCAAATGTTGCTGATCAATTAGCGTTCAATTCTTGATCAACTTCTTGCTCCTAAATTGTTGTGAGGTGGATCAAAATTGGCTCTACAAGTCATTGGTTGCTGTTGTTTGGTGTCAAGTTCCATGGTTTGTTTACTGAGTTTGTAATCTAGATTGAATTTTATATACACACTTGGTTTCTCCACAAGATTGAGGACAATTTTGGGTTGGGTTTCCTTGATGGTTGTATTGATTCAAGTTCTAGTGCTGCTTTTTGTTCCTTTTCTTGTTTGTCTACAATTGTGGATATTGTGAAGACAACATTGGGCTCTTAGCTGGCAGCCTTTGATGCATTGCCTTATTGCTGGAGGTTATCATTTGGTTTGGTTTTATGCCTTATGTGCACAAACTTGTTTGTTGTTTTGTTGAAGCCATTGGTTTTCAACATGTTGGTTTCTTTGTTGAGTTCTAGCATGGTGGGGCTTCCTTCCTTCCTTCTTTGAACACCAAATTCTGCTGCATTGCCTAACTTTCCTGGATCGTTGTTGGAGTTTGCTTCTGGTTGTCTACTCTTGTGACTATTGAAGACTATTTTCTTTGGATTTTCGTTACGCTTCATTCTAGGAAGCATTGGTTTTGGCCTCTGTTTGACTGCATCAACATGGATTTGTTTTCTATAATTTGAAGACACGTCACATGGCTATGCATCTCCATTGGCTCCTTGATTTTGTTGATATGTTGGGTTCATTTGGGTTCCCTATTTGATTCTTATGTTGTGCTTCTATTCATGATGGTTAAGCCTTGTTGTTTTGCTTCAGTCATGGATGGTTAAGCGTTGTTGTGCTTCTATCCAAGGATGGTTAAGCGTTGTTGTGCTTCTGTCCAAGGATGGTTAAGCGTCGTTATTGTGCTTCTGTCTACGGATGGTTAAGCGTCGTTATTGTGCTTCTGTCTTGCGTGCTTGAGCACTCTCGATGGTTAAGCATTGTGCCTTTATAGGCTTTGTTGCTGCTTGCTTCTACCGGATGGTGGTTAAGCGTTGCTTTGTTGCCTCTTCCTCCAAGCGGTTAAACCTTGAGTTGTTGTTTCCTCTTGTTGGATACGCATTTGGTTGTTGATTATGCTTTTAGCCGACGTATTTCCGGCATTTCTCCTTGTTTTTTTTTATTTGTTTGATGTACTTTTTGCATTGTTCATCCCAAGTTGGAGGTGTTGTGAACACCTTCCAACTTGCGGGGGACTATTAGAGATATAGATTAGTGGCATATTAGTCCTAGTAGATAGTACTATAAATAACAAGTGACCACCCCATTAGTGGGTAACTTTCACTCATTTGTAATATTCAATTTCCATCAATTCAAAGAGTTTGTTACATTTCTCTCATTCCTTCCATGGATGCCATGTTTCATAACAGTTAGCATTAAATTTGTAAAAATTTGTGTTGTTTTTTTTTCCATAATTATCCTTACAATGTCATAAAAGAGAGAATAATAATTCACTTTTTCAGTTCTAAAAAAAAAATACATTTTCAATAATAAATTAAATAAGATTATTTTTATAGATAAATTATTAATGCATATAGAATTCCGTATAGTACACTTTGTACCAAAAAAAAAAGAATTCCGTATAGTACACCAAAAAATAGAATTCCGTATAATGCATTTGAAATAAAATCTTATAAAAGAAGCTAAAATACATTTACTTAGTATACACCAAGATCCGTCCTTATATAGAGAAAAATCATTGAAGTCTCATAAGTCATATTGCAATTCATTTCATGCACCTAAAAGTACTATAAATATACGTAAAGGTAGAAGTAGCTTAGCAACATTGATTTCGTTATTTCTAGCAAGTTAATTGATTAAAATGCGACAGTCTAGAAGTAGTCAAATGTGGCTCATATATACAACATTAACAGCGGTTACATACTTACATTCGGTCGAGAACACTCAAACAACTTTAGTATCATGGTCTAGATCACGCATTATTTTTGAAAACCTTGTAAAATTTCTTCACTTTTTTAGCTTTATGAAGGGATTAATTCAGCTTCACAGGTGCAATTAGTTGAAGAAGTGATTGGTTTAGCCACATAGGTAGGATTGTAATCCCCTGCCATGATCACAAGTATCTTGGGCTAAGAATCCAGCTCAAATACACTCAAATTTTCATAGCATAATTACATCATGAATTAAAAGTATTTTTATTTAAAATTAAAGAATGTATAATATAACAAATGTAGTTAGCATTAAAATGTATAGTACAAATAGAATGATCCCACATTTACATGATGATTTGCCTCTAACAATCCATATTTTCTTTCTTAATCTACCACAGTTCAACTAATATAGCATCTCTAAATCACTCTATATGGCTAATTAGTCTTCAATATCTCTTCTTAAAATTAAAAAAATCAAGTTCACAACAAAACCAATTGGCCAAGAAATAGCAGCAAGACCAATACAAACAATCCACTCTCTCCAATTCAACCTCTCTCTATGAGCAAACTTTTTCAAAAAATCAACCTTCACAACTTAAAGCACCAATGTCACACCAACAATTCCTAAAAACAACTTGCTCTTAAATATCCCTTCAAACACATTCTTCTTCTTCAATTTCCTTGCATTAAACTCATTAAACACTTGACAAAGAACAAATGTATTGACTATCAATGTGTCATTTACCTTTGAAGTCACACCAAAAATAATCTCACCTTTAAATTGAAGAGTCAACAAAATTACTATTTGGTACAAAGCTTGTGACAAAAGATGTTAGATATTCAATTTCATAAACAGGTTCAATTTAATTTAAATTGACAATCATCAGCGGAAGCAAGAATTGAACGCACGTTTATGATCAGATACAACATGTTTGATTTATTGAAATTCAAAAATCAAGGTCATAGGAATACCTGGATCCATGACAAAGGAGTTTTCCGGTAGCAGCAATCTGAAACAACAGCAAGGTCAGCGGCGGCTGGTTTTGTTCTTCCTCAACCTGTACCCTTATGCCTTTTTGCGCTTCAGATGGGGAGAAGAGTGGTTTTGCAATTGTACGGTATATTGAGGACCATAGCGTCTTTTATATTGGATGACCATTAGGGTTTCTCATTATTCTGTTAATGGATCATCCAGACATCCACCCGTATCCAAGCCCATATCCCTTAAATAACTACTTATTGTTTTTAATAGAAATCTTATAAGCCTTTTTCATTATTTGATCACTAATCAATTAAGGCCCTTAAAAGATAAATAGCTAATATAATTAAAATAGATATACATGCCCACATAATAATCATTGGAATATAATAATTAAATTAAATTATAATTAAATATTCCAACAATCTCCCACTTGGGCAATGTATCTGAACAATAATTATATCATTTCTTTAGGTGCACATCTGAATACTATCTACCGTTAGATTTCAACTTTACAATCTGGTCCATCTCATACATCAATAATGGGACCACCGCGGTTGTCGTCACTGACATATAACGTGACGGAACCCCGACGACCACCATGTCAATGAACTCAATGACATAGATCGATATGGGTGAGTGGCATGGAAATTTCATGCAATGTGATCTCTAAATCATGCCTATTTCCAACTGGTCCAACATAAGTCTTTAGTGAGATCAAACTGAAGTTTGCAAATTCAATATTTGCACAAAATGATACAGAAATGGTTATAACAAACATAACCTCATGAAACTTTATTTCTGCAGAAAATCATAACATAAAGTCTGTATCGATATCAAAACAGAAGTGTAGAACATAGAATAAAAGAGACTCCCACTAATCTAAGACATCCTTAATGACAACAACCATATGAAAGACTTTATGTGTCATGTCTTTGATCAGTGGGTCACCTAGCATAAAGTTTGTCTCTAATGTTCTATCATTTAACAACAATAATTTATAAGGGGATGAACCTTATAAACTTTGTTATTAAAACATTATATGACTACATTATGTCACTATATAACTTAAATGGTTTTTCAATACCCTTTTACTATGCAACCAAATGACATAAATACTTACAGTCATTTCCTGGGTTAGGATGTGTATTATATACACACATCCAAAAGTCAGAGTCTAACACACTAATGATCTCCAAATTGTCAGATCCCTGATGTGAGAATAAGCTCTCTTGTTCTCTTTAAAGAATCCTTATGGTCGCATTTTCAACAATTCAAACTTTGAATTGCTCACATATCTGCCAAACAATCTTATTATATACGCTATTTCCAACTGCGTATAATAAAATCATACATAAAAATCCTATAGGAAAAGTGTAGGAAAATACTTAAATTTCTGAATTCATAAATTTCCTAATGGGCAATATTTGAGACTGAAAAGTCTCTCTCGATGATTGAGATCATCCAAAAATTTATTAACTTTAATGTCAATTTATTTTCAACTTTACTGATATAACTCTTTTGTGATATCCGAATAATACCTTGAGAAGAATCTCTAAGCATTGAAATGCCTAATACAAAAGAGGTGTCCCCAGGATCTTTCATCACTAACTTTTGTTAGAGATTTCCTTGGTTTCACATTACTAACATATATCATAGTTGACTAAATAAAATAAAATTGACACATTAAAATAGGAATATAAATTTACTCCCACTAAGCTTACTAAATCCAAAACTCTACTTAATATTATCTCAAAACCAAATGAGACAATTACTTTATGAGAATTTGTGGTAACACTAAAGAGACAAATTTCTTAACTTATAAGTGGATTTTATGACTTTGCAAACCATCTACTTTGTATCAATTGACACAAAAGCTTTATTTCGTTGCACCATATTATATCATTAATGTCACCATTAAGAAACACTATATTGAAATCCATCTTATGCAGCTCCAAAATGATAATAAGCAAACTAGTATCATGACTGTCTTAATAGAGTATTTCAAATAGAATTTCTCTTATTAGTCAATTCTTTATGACACCAGATGTCCTAGTTCTTGAGGGTGTTGAGTTTGATCTATATGGATTAACTTCTTAACTTGATGGAGAGGAAGAACAATAATGTCCTCATGAGGATCCAAATGTACTATAATAATAGTAACTATATGAATTGGTTTAGAACTAAGTCTTCCTCATTCAATTTTGTTCTATTACCATATCTCTCCCCCAAACTCAATATCCTCAAGGAAACTTAACAATTTATGTCTCAAATTTCCTTAAGTTGTGGGACGAAAAACTTATAGTTTTCAAACCCTTAAACAATTATAGAATGTCACAAGTCATAACTGAATCGACTCTAATAACTAAACTTAAAAGACACATTGAATCATCATTTGAAAATAAAACTAAAAATATCTTGATTTAGTCAAAGAGAAATTAAAACAAAAATTAATTCAAATAATGATTCACCAAATTGTCTTTTAAATACAAAAATAAGCTAGCAACGACAATCTAAAATTAGTATAAAATGAATAAACAATCTTTATCGACTTTGTCCATTCTAAATTGATATATCTTTCAACATCATTGGACATAAGTCAGTCAAGATTACCTTTCTTTATTTGCCCTTATCTTTTTGAGGTATTTTCCGAATGAACACTATTTTATTTTCTCTTGCTTCAGCTTTTCTTTATTTGCACACTTTATGAATTGATCCTTTAAAGGATCATTTCTAACTTTAACAGTTTAATTGTGCAAAGAGAGTACTAAATGATGAATTTTCGAACAAGTCATCTGATAGTCGAAATTATAATGTCTGAGCAAGATTAAATATTTACATAATGTGCTCAATATTTTCTTTGCCCAATAATCTTAATGAAATATCACTCTCCAATGAGAGATTGTCTTTCTCTGTATTTCTTTAAATGTACCTTAGTTTAGGCAAAGAAAATATGACAAAAAATTGTCAACATAAATAACAATTATAGGATTTCTGATCTTTTAACTTTATGATCACATAAGACCTGTAAGATTTGGCGTATACTCACTTGTCAAACTTGATCCTCACATTAGATACTGAATTTGCGAGAGAATGCGAGTTTCACCACCCTTATATAAGGTCTAGATCCAAGAACAATGTTAATATTATTCTTTAATTCCTAAAAGTTAAAACTTTTAAGAGTTAAAAAAATTTAACTCAAATTAACAGATACATAAGCTGTATTAGCTTAAAGAGAACAAGAGAAGCAAAAACACTCACAAAAATACCTAGTGCACCATTAATATCAAGTCTTTAAACAATAATATCAATTGCTAGTGGTATTTTACAGCAATGATCAAACAATGACAATTTACTTTGACAAAGAATAAATTCTTATAATTGTCATATGTTTACCATTATATTCGTGTGAATGTAAACTCTTAAATGTATAAATAAGTTTACACTCACACAACATTATCACACATGTCAATAAAATATTATAGAAACGTGCATCTTTATTTGTAAATAAAAGACCTTAACAAGATATCAAGCGCACCATTAATTCTCAATCTTCGGATTGTAAAAATTAACTGCAAGCGATACTCTCAATGCGATGATCAAACATTGGTGATAAGTCCCGTCAAATAATAGTCACCTTCGGGCATCCTATTATCCACATGGAAAAAATACTTTATAACCACCACATATTTACCACCACAGATATGTAACTATCCGGCCAAGTTGTGCCTTCCTTGGGGCCGACGACAACTCGCATAAATAATTACACACTACATCTTTTGTAACTTCAGTTGAGTCGAATCTACGCAACAGAGGTTACTTGGGCAACATTATTGTTTCAACCGACTCAACCGCAATTACTAGACAATTTTAATATATATTAAATGGGGTGATAAGTCCTGTCAAATAATAGTCACCTTAGGGTATCCTATTATTTACATGGAAAATTACTTTATAATCACCACACATTTACTATCACATGCATGTAATTATCCGGCCAAGTTGTGTCTTCCATGGGGCCGACTACAACTCGCATGAATAATTGCATGCTACGTCTTTTGTAAGTTCAGTTGAATTAAATCTACGCAACAGAGGTTACTTTGGCAACATGTTGCTTCAACCAAAACAACTGCAATTACTAGACATTTCACAATAAATTAAATGGGAATGGTCCTAAATTTACAAGGCACTACCGACATAATGTAGGCCAAATTAGTCCATTATGTCGCTAAGTGACCATAAGGTCACTCAGCAACCCTTAAGTGTGAAGACAAGTTCACAAGAATTTGAAAGAAGATGCAAGTCAAAAATCACACCAATGTGTGTATGACAATACATTTACAGGTATCGCATAAAAGCGAAAACATAAATAGCATGAAATATGTCAAAAAATGCATGATTGGAGGGAAAAAAATGATGTTATTGTAGAAACTTAATAACAATAATAACATCACAATCATGCCATAAACCAAATATTCAATTTCAAATCAAATAAAAAAATTGAATTTTTATATGCCAAAAATATTCATGCCACAAATGATTCACATACAGTAATGATTCTTTAAATAAAATAATGAATAACTCTAAACTTAATTATTTCCCAAATAAGGAAACAAACTTTATATGTTTATAAATAAACAAACAAAACTAGAATCAATATTTTCCAAAATTTAAAGAATCAAAACCTTATTTTCTATACAAAATAAAAATTGTCTATAATATTTTGAGATTCATTATTAAAAGGCAACAAATGTATCAAAAATATATTTTAATCTTTATTTGTCTACTTCTCAAAACAAACTTTATGTACAAAATCTTCGTGAATCAAAACTAATTTCAAATAGAAATTAAATTGAAAGATATGATAATGATATTTGAAAATCATCTCAAATTAAATTTTTTAAAACAAATCAAATCCAAATACTTATTTATTAACAATATATTTTTATTTGATATATCAAAGACCGAATAGATATAACAATACAATAAACTTTATAAATAAGTCAAACCTAAATATTTGATTTGAAAATTGAAAATCGCTCAATTACTCAAGTGATATTCGGTTAAACTATCCAACCATTGCAAAACAAATTTTCCAAAGAATAAGCAATATTTGCATAACAAATATAATTGAAGACATGCATGATTAAAAAAATTGCTTAATGATTGCTGCCGTAAAAATTGCTGCCGTAACATTGAGCAATTAAAAAAAATTGCATGAAACAAAAAATTGCATGAAACAAAAATTGCTGCCGTAACATTGAGCAATTAAAAAAAATAAACCAAAGTGATTTTTTTTTTGTTTCAATTGCTGCCGTAACATTAATTCTATTGAAGAAAGAAAGGCATTGGTTTGCGGCTTTAATAATAACAATTGATGCCAACCGTAATTGACCAAAGCGATTCAATAATTTGATGCCAACCGTAATTGACCAAAGCGATTTAATAATAATTTGTAATTGATGGAAGAAAAAAGTACGGTTCCAGAACAAAAAAGATTGTACCGTAAAAGCGGTTGAACATTGAGAAAAGAATTATTGAGAAAAGGTACCGTAAACCAAAATTGATATTTCAAAAAAATCATGAAAGTAGGGTTCATAAAAATTGAAAAACAAAACAGAGAACTCAATTAATCCCAATAATCAAACATGAAGACGGCTCTGATACCACTTGTTAGATATTCAATTTCATAAACAGGTTCAATTTAATTTAAATTGACAATCATCAGCGGAAGCAAGAATTGAACGCACGTTTATGATCAGATACAACATGTTTGATTTATTGAAATTCAAAACTCAAGGTCATAGGAATACCTGAATCCATGACAAAGGAGTTTTCCGGTAGCAGCAATCTGAAACAACAGCAAGGTCAGCGGCGGCTGGTTTTGTTCTTCCTCAACCTGTACCCTTATGCCTTTTTGCGCTTCAGATGGGGAGAAGAGCGGTTTTGCAATTGTACGGTATATTGGGGACCATAGCCTCTTTTATATTGGATGACCATTAGGGTTTCCCATTATTCCGTTAATGGATCATCCAGACATCCACCCGTATCCAAGTCCATATCCCTTAAATAACTACTTATTGTTTTTAATAGAAATCTTATAAGCCTTTTTCATTATTTGATCACTAATCAATTAAGGCCCTTAAAAGATAAATAGCTAATATAATTAAAATAGATATACATGCCCACATAATAATCATTGGAATATAATAATTAAATTAAATTATAATTAAATATTCCAACAAAAGATTCCTCCACATGATGTTAGATATAAGAGGCTTTGTTCTACCAACATGTTTTTCATCCATTAAATCCTTAGTAGGTTTTTCAGTTGCAAGAGCCAATGCACCTAATGTATCCATAATCAAATTCACCCATAATAATTGAACTGCTGTTAATGGAACTTCACCTGCTGAAACCGCTGCGACAAAATTGATAACAAGTGTTGCCACATTCACTGTTAATTGAAATTGAATGAACTTTTGAATGTTGTTGTAAACACATCTTCCCCAATTTATAACTGTTACTATAGATGCAAAATTGTCATCTAATATAACAATATCTGAACTCTCTTTTGCTACTTCACTACCTTCAATTCCCATTGAAAGTCCAATATCAGCTTCTTTCAATGTTGGTGCATCATTTGTTCCATCTCCAGTTACAACAACTACATGACCTTTTTGTTTTAAGCATTGAACCATTAGAAGTTTATCAAAAGGAGAAGATCTTGCCATCACAGAGATTTTCTCAACTTTCGCCAACCTCTCTTCGTGCATGAAGTTGCGAAATTGTTCGCCTTCAACCACAATTTCATCTGTGTCCTGATTAGGTTGAAGAATTCTGCATTCAAACTCCCAAACAAAGCATAACTAACTAGAACTCTGACTATGTTCTAAAAAAAACTAGACTAATTGAATTATTACTATGAACACTAATAATTACTCATAACACAAACCATTAGAGTTCGTAATTTAAATATTTCTAGACGTATATCATATCATGAAAAAACTCTTTTGTAAATGAGATAGTTATGCATGACAGAGAGAGGGAGTATTTTTTTTTTTTATCAAAAAACTATGGTATTTTTTTTGGTCAAAAGACATATTAAAACACAGTATGGTCTATAGCATATATTTTTAAAAATTTAAAGGAGAATTAAATATGGTATGTGAAATTTCAAGTCTAAACCAATGGTAAATACATAGAAAATACCAGAAATTTCCATGGATATCCTATTACCCACATAAATAGTTATGGATATAAGCGAGGACGAAGAAAATCACTAGCTGCCTCATAGCTATTAGGGGTGGCAATATGATCCATGAGATCCATATCCATCCGCTACAAAATCCATCCACAATTTTTTTTGTTAATGGATTGGTTTAAACGCACCCATTTAAAACTATGGAAGGATTAGATCCATCCACTTTATTTTAAAATTCAATAGATAACCTCTTTAAAATAATTCAATGGATAAATTCAAAAAATATTATCTTTTTTATTTAAATAATTATATATTTGAAAAAATAAAATTAATTTAATAAAAAAACTGACAAAAAAAAAATAATTTTTTAATATTTAAATATTATTAATTTAATATAATATTAAAATATTATTTAATCTTATTTTATTAGAGGTGGTGGTCAACGTCGGAGCTTGACCGGTCAACACCGGAGCTTCGCCGAGGACCAACGTGAGCCGCCGCCGAACCACTGCCGAACACCGAAATTTTGACCGGACCGCCGTCGTGCGCCGTCGTGGGGTCGCCGGAGGACCACCGTGGTCAACGCCGGCGGCGGTCGGTTGACCACCACCACCACCACCACTGTCCACCATATTATTTTAAATTATTTAATTAATAATATTTAATATTTCTAAATTATTAAATTTTCTGGGCTTTTGTCAAAAATATTATTGGGCTAGAAAATAAAACAATATTGGGCTTGGTTACATAAAATTTATTTCGATTGAATTCACTAAAAATAACACTTTAATAAATTATACACATCTTCAAACAAATAATACACTTTGATTTATGGATCAAATGTATATCCATTCATCAAAATCTAATAATGGATAGATTGGATATACATAATACTTAATGAATGAATTTGATGGTTTTTTTTCAACAAATAAAATAGTGGATTTTAATGGACTAATGAATTTTGATCCATCCATTAGCATCCAAATCCATATACATTCAATCCATCAATTTTGCCACCCCTAATAGCAATACCCCCAACTATTTCTTCACCACATACTCGGGACATTTAGTTAGCTACCAATCATTCAACATCATGAAAGTAAAAGAATACTAATATATTACTCCCTCTGATCTCAAGTATGAGAAAAAAGCAAAAAATAATAATAGTAATAATAATAATATATGTATTTGGTCCAAACCAACCCACTACAAGTATGTAAGGTTCTACTATTAAAGAATATGTAAGGCATGCATGTTTCAATGTCTTTTCATGTTTCTTCTCTGTTGTTAAGACTCTCAGGAGGATTGGGGCGAGCAGAGACATATCAAGAGCAAGTATGGGAGGATTGCAAATTTCTCAAGATATTTTTTTTGGTTGGATTGAATATTCATTGGTGACAAAACTATTAATGAATAAATCTAATAATTTATAGCAATGGATGATTAACCAATTGAACTTTAATGAACTTCTTATGGATAATAAATGAATTAATTAATTATATTAATTGGGGTAATAGTCATTTTGGTCCCTGAATATGTAACAAGTAGCCACAATAGTCCTTCAATGTATCGAAATTTCAAAATAATCATAGATTGTGCAATTCGTTAGTCAAAATAGTCTCTGATATTAAAATGTTTCACTAATATTGTCATATCAGTCTTTTAATATACTTACTTATTGTCATATCAATCCTTATGAACCCGTTTGATGCACATGATAAGGAGACATGATATGATAAAACTATCACATCCTATCTAAATCCGTTGTTTGGTGCACTAATATGATAATTAAAATCATTGTTTGGTGCACTAATATGATATGATAATTAAAACCTATTACTAATCTTATCATATCTCTCCTTTGTTATTTTTATGTTTAAACGCACTTTTGACCCCCTGAGTTTCAAAGTGTAGCGATTTTGGCCCATTATTAAAAAAAATGGCCAAAGACCCCCTCCATGTTTATCCTCTTTTGCAAAACACCAATTTTGACTTAGTCAAGCCTACGTGTCACGCCAGCTGTGTATTTTTTAAATTAAAAAAAATTGTAAAAGCCACATAATCATTTAAGTATAAAATAAATATAAAAAAAAAGAAATAAAAAATGTAGCAAGAACACCTTCTTAGCCCCATGGAAATTCTGGAAAATCTTAAGGTTGAGAAAGGATGGAGAGAACGAACATGAAGGTAGATAGATTGATAGAAAGAAGAGGAACCAGCAGCATAGCACTAGCAACAACAGCAAATTGTTCTCACTCTTTCGCCGACACAAACACAAACACAATCTCAACTTCATTTCATTCGTTTCTCTCTCCAGATTTCACTTCGTGAACGAGTCATGGCTAAGAACAAATCAAGTGTTACACTATTACGAGCAACTTTGATAACAGTAGCACTCTGAAGAAGAAGAAGAAGAAGGAGGAGGAGGAGGAGAGTTGCAATCTGCATATAGAAAAAGTTGGCTCTTGACATTAGAACAAAATGAACAATGAGTAATTTTTTTCTACAATTTGAAGATAATATTTTTTTGAAAGCTAGTTATCACAAAGAAAAAAAAAGTCTCAAAGATCATGTTGAGTCTTTTGGTGTTGGCTGCATGTTTTGGCAAAACCAAAGTATTGAATAGAAGCATCTCCATATTTGAAACATTTCTTCAGTTGCAAGTTTTGTGTTTTGAAGCCATTCAGAAGCTGAAAATGTCATCAGAAGCTGAATGCACTGTAGCACTTCAGAAGCTGAATTCAGGTTCTGATGCCAGCGTTGACTTATGTTGACTTCATCAGAAGCTGGTTATTTTCAAGGTTTTTCTATGCGAATCTTTGCAAGATTTATTGAAGATTTATCCACGCATATGGCTTCTAGAATGTTGATTTATTTGGAGAAGATTTTATTGAAGATTTGGTTCAAAGATATGAAATTCATATTTTCCTGTTATAATCTTTAAAAGATTCAGTACAGTTTTATTTGTTACATTATTGGATCAATCTTATTTCAGTAACAAATCAAATCAGAAAGATTAGTTTGTTATTTTATTCTGCAAGATTGAAGGCTATAAATAGAGGAGGGCTGCTGCTATTCAAGAGACGATATATAGAGTTTAAGATCAGAAAATTGAGTCTTAGTATTTTAAGCTTTTAGCTTTATTGTGCACCACTCAGTTTGAGTTGGTTTAGAGTTTTATAGAGTTGTAATTCATTCTAAGCCTTTAGGTACGAATGAAGTCTTTGTGTTTTTGAAGTTTTCTGAAAAACAGAGTGTCTTTGATTAAGGGTTTCAGTAACTGGGTTTAGTTACTTGAATAGGAAGATAGTGGATTCTATTACTCAGAGTTGGGTAGAAGTCTTACTAGGTGGAGGTTAATTGCTTGGGATAAGAACTGGGAGTCAGTGTCTGAGTCTTAAGGATTAAATCCAATAGTGGATTTCCTTCCTGGATTGGTATCCCCCAGAGTAGGAGGTGTTTACTCCGAACTGGGTTAACAAACCTCTGTGTTTTTAGCTTTCCTGCACTTTACTTTTCTGCTGTTTATCTGCTTTTATATTGTGCTAAGTTCTGTTCAGAACCCGTTGGTTCAGAACCTGCGTTTATCTCTTAAGTATTGCTTGGCCAGAATTTCAATTGGCATCAGAGCAGGCACCCTGCCTGTATTTTGGGTGAGATCCAGAGGGATTAATTTCTGGTAAGCATGGATAGAGAAGGAGGCTATGTCAATAGACCACCCCTACTAGATGGCACAAACTATGAGTATTGGAAGTCAAGGATGTGTGCTTTTCTAAAGTCTATTGACAGCAGGACTTGGAAAGCTGTGATTAAAGGCTGGGATCATCCTGTGTATACAGACAAAGATGGTAACAAGACTGAGGTTCTGAAGCCTGAGGAGGAATGGACCAAAGCTGAAGATGATCTGTCACTGGGAAATTCAAAAGCTTTGAATGCTATCTTTAATGGTGTTGATCAGAACATGTTCAGACTTATCAAACAATGTACTGTGGCTAAGGATGCTTGGGAAATTCTGAAGACCACTCATGAAGGAACTTCTAAGGTAAAGATGTCCAGATTGCAGCTGCTGACCACCAAATTTGAGAACCTGAAGATGAAGGAAGATGAATCCATTCAGGATTTTTACATGAATGTGCTGGATATGGCAAATTCATTTGACTCTCTTGGTGAAAAGATGCCTGATGAGAAGTTAGTCAGAAAAATCCTCAGGTCCCTGCCCAGAAGGTTTGATGTGAAGGTAACAGCAATTGAAGATGCCCATGATATTTCAACTATGAAGCTTGAGGAGCTGATTGGGTCACTGCTCAACTTTGAAACTGCCTTTTGTAAACAGACTGAGAAGAAAGGAAAAGGTGTAGCTTTTAGTGTGAATTCTGAAGCTGATGATCAACAAGAGTCTGAAGAGGATGACTTATCAGAAGCTCTTGTGTTACTGGGAAAACAATTCAACAAGATTCTGAAGAATGTTAACAGAAAAGTCAAAGCCAAAGGTCATAACTTCAGATTCAATAACAAGAAGCAACAAACTGATGAGAAAAAGACCAAGTCTGAGGAGAAAAGTAATCAAGCCAAAGGTGTGCAGTGCTATGAGTGTGAAGGTTATGGACATATCAAAACTGAGTGTCCTACTTTTCTTAAGAAGCAGAAGAAAAGACTAGCTGTTGCATGGTCTGATGATGGTTCTGAAGAAGATGATGATAGTGAATCTGGCATGTGTGATACTGGTCTGGTAGTGAGGTCAGGAGCTATCTTGAAGAAGGAACCTGCTTTAGAGTCTGAGACTTTCTCAGAGTCTGACTCAGAGTCTGAAGGTTCATCTGTGTCTGAAGCTGCTAAAACCTCATATGATGAACTAGCTGATAACTACAAGAAGCTGTATACCAGAAGTGCTGAGGTTTGCAAACAAGTTTTGGATCAGAAGGAGACTATTCTACAACTGGAGGCTGAAAAAGGTGAACTGTTAGTGCAGAATTCAGATTTGAAAGAAGAAGTGAATCAACTGAACTCCCAACTTGATCAAATGAAGAAGCAAGTGAAGATGTTGAACTCTGCTACTGATAAGTTGGAGGACATTCTGGGGAATCAGCAACAAGGAAAAACTGGTCTAGGTTTTGTGGATCAGACTCAGATTCCTAAACAGATGAGTTTTGTTCCTGCTACTCAAACTCATGATTCTATGGCTGGAACATCAAAAAGGAGACCTCAGAAGCAAGCCCAGATGCAAAGTCAGAAGCATGTTCAGATGCTACCTCAGAAGCAACCCCAGAAATTTTTCAGAAACAGAAGGAGGAGGAATCAAACATGGATCTGTCATCATTGTGGAAAGAAAGGGCACATCAAACCATTCTGCTTCAAACTGTATGGGTATCCTGAACATTTTCAGTATAGAAGAGTTGAACCAGCTACTATCAATCACAATGTTCAGAAGGTGTGGAAGCCCAAAGTTCAGAATGTAGGCCTGATTGCTCATACCTCATTGAGAGCTACTTCAAAAGAAGACTGGTATTTTGATAGTGGATGTTCAAGGCACATGACTGGTGTGAAGAAGCTGCTGAGCAATATCAGATCATACTCCAGAAGTTATGTGACATTTGGAGATGGTGTAAAAGGTCAGATTCTGGGTATTGGAGATTTGATCAGAGAAGGTTTGCCCAGACTTAATGATGTGCTACTGGTGGAAGGATTAACCTCTAATCTGATCAGTATTAGCCAGTTGTGTGATCAGGATTTGAAAGTTAATTTCAACAAGCAGGAGTGTATTGTTACTGATCAGGATGGAAAAATTCAGATGAGGGGCTGCAGATCCAAAGACAATTGTTATTTGTGGGTTTCTGAAGAAGAAAGAAGTCTGACTTCTTGTCTTATGAGCTCAGAAGAGGAAGTCAAACTCTGGCACCAGAAACTGGGACATTTGCACTTGAAAGGCATGAAGAAAATCCTAAGTACTGAAGCTATCAGAGGTGTGCCTAATCTGAAGATCAATGAGGACAATGTTTGTGGTGATTGTCAAATTGGAAAACAAACAAGAAAGTCTCATCCCAGATTAGTTCATCAGGTAACTACTAAAGTACTAGAACTTGTTCATATGGATTTAATGGGGCCTATGCAAGTAGAGAGCATTGGAGGAAAGAGGTATGCTTTTGTAATGGTAGATGACTACTCAAGATTCACATGGATCAACTTTGTTAGAGATAAGTCTGATACTTTTGAAGTGTTTAAAGACGTATGTACTCAATTACAAAGAGAGAAGGACTGTGGGATTGTCAGAATCAGAAGTGATCATGGCAAAGAATTTGAGAACAAGAATTTTTCAGAATTCTGTGCTTCTGAAGGTATAAAACATGAGTTTTCTGCACCTATCACACCTCAGCAAAATGGTGTAGTTGAGAGGAAGAATAGGACTTTAGCAGAATGTGCAAGGGTTATGCTGCATGCTAAGAAGTTGCCATATATGTTCTGGGCTGAAGCAATGAACACTGCATGTTACATACACAACAGAGTCACTTTGAAGAAGGGTACTACATCAACTCTGTATGAATTGTGGAAAGGGAGAAAGCCTACAGTCAAATATTTTCATGTGTTTGGCAGTAAATGTTATATCTTGGCTGACAGAGAGAATAGAAGAAAACTGGATCCTAAGTCTGATGAGGGCATATTCCTGGGTTATTCAGTGAACAGCAGAGCTTACAGGGTGTTTAATTCCAGAACCAAGGTTGTGATGGAGTCCATAAATGTGGTTATTGATGATTTGTCTGCTGAGAATGAAAAGAATGAACCTGAAGTTGTTCCAGAGTCTGAAGTATCAGAAGAACAAACTTCAGAAGCAGAAATTCATCCAGAGTCTGGAGAAGCAGGTGTACATCCAGAACATGATCCTACCAATAAAGGGCCATCTGTTAGAATTCAGAAGGATCATCCTAAGGAACTTATCATTGGGAGTTTGGATCAAGGGGTCAGAACCAGGAGATCAGATGCTGCTGCTACTGATTCATGTTTTGTGTCCAAGTTTGAACCCAAGAATGTGAAAGAAGCCCTGACTAATGAATTTTGGATTGAAGCAATGCAAGATGAGTTGAATCAATTCAAAAGAAGTGAAGTGTGGGATCTAGTTCCAAGACCAGAAGGACTGAATGTGATTGGCACTAAGTGGATATTCAAGAATAAAACAGATGAAAGTGGTACTGTAGTCAGAAACAAGGCAAGGTTGGTTGCTCAGGGTTATACTCAAGTTGAGGGACTTGATTTTGATGAGACCTTTGCTCCTGTGGCCAGACTAGAGTCCATAAGACTACTATTGGGTGTTTCTTGCATTCTCAAGTTCAAATTATTCCAGATGGATGTGAAGAGTGCATTTCTGAATGGATATTTGCAAGAAGAAGTATATGTTGAACAGCCTAAAGGTTTTGTGGATCCTAAGTTTCCAGAACATGTGTACAAGTTAAAGAAGGCTTTATATGGATTGAAGCAAGCACCAAGGGCATGGTATGACAGACTGACTCAGTTTCTTGTGGCTCAAGGTTACAGAAAAGGAGGTTCTGATAAGACTTTGTTTGTGAAAGATGAAAATGGGAGTCTGATGATTGCTCAGATTTATGTAGATGATATTGTGTTTGGAGGAATGTCTCAGAAGATGGTCAAACTGTTTGTTCAGCAGATGCAGTCAGAATTTGAAATGAGCTTAGTTGGTGAGCTGACATATTTTCTTGGATTACAAGTCAAGCAAATGGAAGATACAATCTTCATTTCTCAAAGTAAGTATGCCAAGAACATAGTGAAGAAATTTGGATTGGAATCTGCTGCTCACAAGAGGACACCAGCTGCTACTCACCTGAAGTTAACTAAGGATGAACATGGAGTTTCAGTAGACCAAAGTCAGTACAGAAGCATGATTGGGAGCCTATTGTATTTAACTGCAAGCAGGCCTGATATCACATTTGCTGTAGGAGTTTGTGCAAGATATCAAGCTGATCCTAAGATAAGTCATCTGACACAAGTCAAAAGGATCCTGAAGTATGTGAATAGCACAAGTGACTATGGAATCATGTATTCTCATAGTTCAAGTTCTGAATTAATGGGATTTTGTGATGCTGACTGGGCTGGAAGTGCTGATGACAGAAAGAGCACTTCAGGAGGTTGTTTCTTCTTAGGAAATAACTTGATTTCATGGTTCAGCAAGAAACAAAACTGTGTGTCATTGTCAACTGCTGAGGCTGAGTATATTGCTGCTGGAAGTAGTTGCTCACAATTGGTGTGGATGAAGCAGATGCTGGAGGAGTACAACATTGAACAAGGAACTATGACATTGTTTTGTGACAATTTGAGTGCCATCAACATCTCTAAGAATCCAATTCAGCACAGCAGAACCAAACACATAGACATCAGACATCACTTTATCAGAAATCTTGTGGAAGATAAGATTATTCAGCTGGAACATGTAGCTACTGAAGAACAAGTTGCTGACATTTTCACAAAGGCCTTGGATGCTAAGCAGTTTGAAAACTTAAGGAGCAAGTTAGGTGTGTGTTTGCATGAAGAGTTATAGCAATTATTGCAAACTGGATGTGAGGAAGATAGAGTACCTGCCAGTTGTGCCTATGCTAAGTGTGATCCTGAACCTGATTCTGACTCTGATGTGTTTTCAAGAATCAGTGTTGCCTGTTTTGATTTTATTCCCTATTTGAAGTCTGAAGTTTGTCATAATTTTGTGGCTAAAAAGGGGGAGAAAAATCTATGTTTGAGTTCAGAAAGCTGTTCAAAATATGTGAATCAAAAGGTGACTAGTGTTGCTCTGATACCAGCAACAAGATATGGCCAGATATGATTGAAAGGGAAGATGTGTCTCAGGGGGAGTACAAGATTGTTTTGATCCTGAGTAAGATTGTTTTGATCCTGAGTATTCTTGTGGTCCTGAAGATCAAGTGTGTTCTAAAGTGTGCTTCTGATATGTTCTGATACCATTTCACTGTAGTTCAGAAGTCAGGAGGAGTTAGTGTGAAGCTGGAGTGTTTGTTGTGAAGCTTAGTATTTTGGTTATGTGTTTGTGGAGCTTCAGGGGGAGTGTTTGTGATGATCAGGAGTTGATCAGTAGCTCTGATACCTTGAACTGAAGTTGTTAAATCAGTACTTGCTCTGATACCATCAAACTAAAGCTGTTCTGTGTATTTCATGATAGTCATAACTTTGTCCGCTGCTTAGCTCTATGCCATGTTATGATTGATCATTGTGGAGTTCTTCATTGCTGAGTTGATTATAAGGGAGATTGAAGAACTTGGATGGTTTTAGCCAAAAATTTGCCAAAGGGGGAGATTGTTGAGTCTTTTGGTGTTGGCTGCATGTTTTGGCAAAACCAAAGTATTGAATAGAAGCATCTCCATATTTGAAACATTTCTTCAGTTGCAAGTTTTGTGTTTTGAAGCCATTCAGAAGCTGAAAATGTCATCAGAAGCTGAATGCACTGTAGCACTTCAGAAGCTGAATTCAGGTTCTGATGCCAGCGTTGACTTATGTTGACTTCATCAGAAGCTGGTTATTTTCAAGGTTTTTCTATGCGAATCTTTGCAAGATTTATTGAAGATTTATCCACGCATATGGCTTCTAGAATGTTGATTTATTTGGAGAAGATTTTATTGAAGATTTGGTTCAAAGATATGAAATTCATATTTTCCTGTTATAATCTTTAAAAGATTCAGTACAGTTTTATTTGTTACATTATTGGATCAATCTTATTTCAGTAACAAATCAAATCAGAAAGATTAGTTTGTTATTTTATTCTGCAAGATTGAAGGCTATAAATAGAGGAGGGCTGCTGCTATTCAAGAGACGATATATAGAGTTTAAGATCAGAAAATTGAGTCTTAGTATTTTAAGCTTTTAGCTTTATTGTGCACCACTCAGTTTGAGTTGGTTTAGAGTTTTATAGAGTTGTAATTCATTCTAAGCCTTTAGGTACGAATGAAGTCTTTGTGTTTTTGAAGTTTTCTGAAAAACAGAGTGTCTTTGATTAAGGGTTTCAGTAACTGGGTTTAGTTACTTGAATAGGAAGATAGTGGATTCTATTACTCAGAGTTGGGTAGAAGTCTTACTAGGTGGAGATTAATTGCTTGGGATAAGAACTGGGAGTCAGTGTCTGAGTCTTAAGGATTAAATCCAATAGTGGATTTCCTTCCTGGATTGGTATCCCCCAGAGTAGGAGGTGTTTACTCCGAACTGGGTTAACAAACCTTTGTGTTTTTAGCTTTCCTGCACTTTACTTTTCTGCTGTTTATCTGCTTTTATATTGTGCTAAGTTCTGTTCAGAACCCGTTGGTTCAGAACCTGCGTTTATCTCTTAAGTATTGCTTGGCCAGAATTTCAGATCATTTTCAGAGTGCAAGTTGATTTTCTTTAAGGGCATGAGATGATTTTAGTATAATCTTGAGATTAGAGGAAGTACTAATATATAGAATGGGATCAATCATAGCCAGATGGCAAACTTTTGCATTTATGTGACTTGCTATATAAAATGGAATTTGGATTTCATTTACAGACAAAATTCATGGTACAAGTATAGTATCTTTATTGAAATTTTGAAATATACATTCAATTCAAGGGGATTACACATTTTGGCTGGATACTTAATTTTTCCAACGATGCATCAATCATGCATCCATATGCATGGTAGGTAACCTTAAACCCGACTTGTGTGTGGCTGCCTGATGTGATGTTGTAAAACCAACAGAAGGAAAACGTTAAAGAACTATATATACTCAGACCATTACAGTCTCCCCAGTGATGATGTGCTTGAACGACTTTCATATCCGGAGATGCCAGACAAAGAACTGGATTGACTCATGATGTCCTGCAACAAAACATACATATTTATAATTCAATATTAATAATTTGATATTGTCGATGCGATATTATTATATAATTATTATTGAAATCACATGAAATGTCTCACTTGATTTGTTGAAGAAGTTGAGGAGTTGATGAAATAATTGTTGTTACTTCTGGGATTGAATGCTGATGCACCACCTCTAAACATCATCATAGGCATGTTTTCTTCGGCGAATATTCTGAGTTTGTTGAGAATAATAGTAATAATAATAATAATAATAGTAATAATAATAATATATGTATTTGGTCCAAACCAACCCACTACAAGTATGTAAGGTTCTACTATTAAAGAATATGTAAGGCATGCATGTTTCAATGTCTTTTCATGTTTCATCTCTGTTGTTAAGACTCTCAGGAGGATTAGGGCGAGCAGAGACATATCAAGAGAGCAAGTATGGGAGGATTGCAAATTTCTCAAGATATATTTTTTTTGGTGGATTGAATATTCATTGGTGACAAAACTATCAATGAATAAATCTAATAATTTATAGCAATGGATGATTAACATATTGAACTTTAATGAACTTCTGATGGATAATAAATGGATTAATTAATTATATTAATTAGGGTAATAGTCATTGTGGTCCCTGAATGTGTAACAAATAGCCACAATAGTTCTTCAATGTATCGAAATTTCAAAATAGTCATAGATTGTGCACTTCGTTAGTCAAAATAGTCTCTGATATTAAAATGTTTCACTAATATTGTCATATCAGTCCTTTAATATACTTACTTATTGTCATATCAGTCCTTATGGATCCGTTTGGTGCACATGATAAGGAAACATGATATGATAAAACTATCATATCCTATCTAAATCCGTTGTTTGGTGAAGAAGAAGAAGAAGAAGAAGTTCCAATCTGCATATAGAAAATATTTTTTGGAAGAATGTAATTTTTTAGTACAATTTGAAGATAATATTTTTTTGAAAGCTAGTTATCACAGAAAAAAAAAAGTCTCAAAGATCATTTTCAGAGTGCAAGTTGATTTTCTTTAAGGGCATGAGATGATTTTAGTTTAATCTTGAGATTAGAGGAAGTACTAATATATAGAATGGGACCAATCATAGCCAGATGGCAAACTTTTACATTTATCTGACTTGCTATATAAAATGGAATTTGGATTTCATTTACAGACAAAATTCATGGTACAAGTATATTATCATTATTGAAATTTTGAAATATACATTCAATTCAAGGGGGTTACACATTTTGGCTGGATACTTAATTTTTCCAACGATGCATCAATCAATCATGCATCCATATGCATGGTAGGTAACCTTAAACCTGACTTGTATGTGGCTGCCTGATGTGATGTTGTAGAACCAACAGAAGGAAAACGTTAAAGAACTATATATACTCAGACCATTACAGTCTCCCCAGTGATGATGTGCTTGAACGGCTTTCATATCCGGAGATGCCAGACAAAGAACTGGATTGACTCATAATGTCCTGCAACAAAACATACATATTAATAATTTGATATTGTCGATGCGATATTATTATATAATTATTATTGAAATCACATGAAATATGTCTCACTTGATTTGTTGAAGAAGTTGAGGAGTTGATGAAATAATTGTTGTTACTTCTGGGATTGAATGCTGATGCACCACCTCTAAACATCATCATAGGCATGTTTTCTTCAGCAAATATTCTGAGTTTGTTGAGCTCGGGAAGCACAACTTTTCCAAGATCAGGTCTATCTTTTCTCCTCATTTCAGCACACTGAAGGCAAAGTTTGGCGAAATGCAAGGTGTGTTCCAAAGGCCAGTCTTGAACAGCAGGATCAAGCATGTCAGGAAAAGTTCCCTTATCAATAGATCTACCAACATGATGAGTCAAACCCATTGGAGGTTTGGCAGTAATCAATTGTAAAAGCATGATTCCAAGTGAGTAAATATCAGATTTGATACCAAGCATGCCGGTTTGCTGGTATTCAGGGTCAATATAACAGAAAGTTCCAGCAGTCGAAGTCATGCGATACTGAGTGACAGTGTCTTGAACAGAAGGAGGAACAAGCCTTGCTAAACCAACATCACCAATCTTGCTCACATAGTTTCGGTCAAGCAAAATGTTTCCAGGTTTTAAGTCACGATGCACAATCGGTTCTGGTTTAGTCTGGTGAAGGAAAAGAAGGCCAGTGGCTATTTCAGCAGCAATTTGGAATCTCAACTGCCAAGGAAGAGGTGGTTGTTTACCTCTCCTGAACAAACAATCATCCAAGCTTCCATTAGCCATGTACTCGTACACTATGCAACCATATTCCGGACATGCTCCTAACAGAAGGACCATGTTTGGATGTCTTATACAACTCAACACTTCAACTTCCTGGTTAAATTGTGCCCTTCCTTGAGCTGCATCTGATTTCAACACTTTGATAGCAACCTGAGTATGATCAAGTTCACACCTGAAAACAGGACCATACCCTCCTTCACCAATTTTAAGACTATCTGAAAATCGGTTTGTTGCCTCTTCAATTTCCTCAATACTGTATCGTCTGTATCTGGCAGTGGTGTAAGAATCTTCCACCTTCTTCCTCTGACTTGCTTCTATTTCGCTTTTCCTCTCTACGTACATTCGTTTTTGTGCTTCCAACGTTGCAATTCTCTGAGATGCTTTGAGTGCAGCTTTACACTTTTCTTGCTTCATCTCTACCATAGCCATAGCTGCTCCTTCCCCTTCTCTTGCCTCTACCAACTTCTTTTCTTCTTCAGATTTCCAACGTTGAAGCTCTATTGCCTTCTGCTTCGCTGTGAGTGCTTCCTTGCAAGCTGAACTGTACATTTCCATAGTCTGTTTTAGTTCAAGCTTGAGCCTCCTCATCTCAGATTCGACTTCATCGGTGGCATCAGATAACCTTAATGAAGAAGGACCATTAGAACCTTGGGAGCTGAATGAATAGTTATCCAAAGGAGAAGACAGGTCAATTGACTTTGGTCCTCCACCAGAAATGGATGAAGTGAAGCTGCTTCTTGCATCGTATTCAGATGAAAGCCTACCAGTATGAACTCCATTACTAATACTACTAGTAGAGTCTAGATCATCAATGTTATACAATGAAGGAAATATTCGATCAATACTCGGTCTTCCACTGCTCACGAATGATATATCTGAATCATTAATCGATGACTCATATGCTTTGTTTCCTCTCCTGTTGAATGGTGATCTGATCAAACATGTCATCATTAATTAGTGAGTATCAATGAATGAAATTAAGTGAATATATATATATATATTTTAACAACATACATCATTTCTTGGTCATCATCCAGCCCCTGTCTCATCCCATATGCTGCATGCCTCTCTGCTGAAGCTGTGACCATATATACATACATACATACAATTAATCAAATAAGTTGTACGTGACCATATATAAAACCAAATTAATAATGTAGACATACGTCGTGGTGGGTAGTTACGCAACATTTGAGGGTCTGATCGTTCGGGACTTCTCGTTGGCATTGCATGTGGCTGCTGAAATTGGTTGCCACGTTGCGGTGTACTTTGTGGCGTCGCCACCACCGCTGGTTTTGGAATTGGAGCTGTTGCAGATTTAACACTTTGTATTTTGCCTTTAGATATAATATATATAGTGCAAAATGGTGGTGCTCCTTTTGAAACTGCGGTTGGAACATCTGTTGTCCTGAACCTTCTGTCATAAATTGTTCATCATATCACACCATTAAATTAAATAAACATAACAAAAATATAAGAAAATTTGAATGAAATGCGTCAACTTTCTTGGACTAATTTTTGTTTATATTATGTTACAGATGAAATATTAACGTACCTAACAATACCCCCTCTTGAACATGCACCGAGTACAAGAAGCTCAATAGAATGAGTGGAAATACAATCTATTAATGCCTTTGATATATCAGTATCTTCCAACAACATTTCTTTGCATTGTATCTACAGTTGCAAATCATTTTATATTTTTTAATTTCTCTTATTATTGAATTAATTACAAAAATTAAGAAAACATATATATATATATATATATATATATATATATATATATATATATATATATGATAATGTCCATTCCTTACATTTTTTCTATTGCAGAAGACACGAAATGAATCAAAAAGATCTCTGGATTCACTATCCATGACATCTTCGTTCACATCGCCGTTGGCTGCACCATATTCAAGCCACAAATTAATTATTAATATTTTTATGGTAAAAAAATAAGATGAAGAATTCAATTTGAGCAAAAATAATGTTGAAATGATTCAGGAGAACATTTAATTGTTTTAAATTGTAATTTGAATATCTATAAGATTCTAAGATATTACAATTAATTATTTCAATGACATCAATTAGTTAGTCTAATTTTTGTACGTATGTACATTTTTACATATTAGAAAGCTAGCTACAAACAATAATGAGCATAATTGTAACATATTATTATTGTTCATGTCTGGTTGAAGCAATATAACATGATATATAGCTAGAAAACAAATGAATAGGTTCACCAATGAATGAATGAATGAATGAATGAATGAGTTACATGGTATGAAAGTGGAAGACTTAGTTTTTTGTTGAATGTGTATTTAATTTAGATGATGTACGTATATGCATTTCCACATATTGGAAGCTAGGTACAAAATTAAATGAGGTTAATTGCAACATATTATGTATGTTGATGCATGGTTGAAGCAATATAATATAACATGATATATAGCTAGAAACAAATAAATAGGTAGATGAAAGAAAGAATTACATGGTATGGAAGTGGAAGAATTAGATTTTTGTTTAACATGGATTAAAAAGAGGCATTGATCTTTGGGAAGAAGATTTTCCACAGCCCATTTGACTGCATGTTGGCTTGTTTTATTATTCTCAATTGCCACAGCCACCACACGTCCTGCACCATACTTCTTTTCTGCTCCATTCAACCTAGACATTTTGATTATTTCTCTCTCTCTCTCTCTCTCTCTCTCTATGATATGATATGATATGATTAATCAATCAATGTTAGCTAGCTTCTCTCTTGCGTGACTTCCTTAATTTACCAATTTACAAAGAAGCTAGTATTTGAAAGAATGTTTGAGAAAAAGGAATTAACTAGCAATTTGATATAACAAAAACCTAACATGTTGTTATATGTTTTAATTATGTTAGTTAATTTGTTAAAACTCCAACGCCAGTCTGTGAGTGGTTTTTTGTTGGAGTTTTAACAAAACAAACTCCAATGGAGAGTGCCAATTCTGTATTAGCTAGATCATTGCTGTTAGGTTCTAAATTTAGTGAATATATCTACATGCTCCATCACAGCGATATAATTGGAACGTTTCCAAAACAACCCTTTCATTTTGGGTACGTACAATTTTGGCTTGGTCAAGTATCTTTTCTACCTCCTTAATTTGACGAAAACATAAGCTTTTTAGCTTGTTACAGTTGTAGTTTGATTTGATGCACATGATCTGAAATGGAAAAATAGAAACACAATCATTATCTTTTTTTTTTTACTTTTTTTGTTGGTATAATATACATTTTTCTTCCAAAAACAAAACGATATTCAATACATTACTTTTTTCTTCCAAAAACAAAACGATATTCAATACATTCAAATTGATAGAGTACATCATTCGACAACGATAAAAACGTAAAAGATGAATATGCAAACAAACTCACAACATCTAAGTTAATAGCATACAACAACAAAATGTCTACAAATAATATGATATACTTAAATTGACCGGAGTGCCCATGTCTCCAGATTTGTAAGGTTGACGAACAAATCATTGATTGAATAACCGATCTTTTAGAAGGAATCAAATGAACATCGCAACACGACGATAAATCAAATAACATCGTACAAAACGAAGAACAACACAGAGCCGCACTCAGACAACAAAATCACAAAGAAAAAACCCTAGATATATGCGAGAATCACTTATTTATAATGAAATAGAGAGAAAAAGATGTAGAAGGGGTCATTTTGGGTCAATAGTTGACCTAGAATCACCCCTCAATGAACAAAATGGAAGAGAGAAAATGAGGACGGACTTTTGAAAAGGGAGGACAATCATTTTTTTTTTACAAAAATATGGTATAATACAATCATTAATATTTTTTTTTACAAGAATCATTAATATTTATTGGAAGTTACTTTTTCCAATTGACTACTTATATATATATATATATATATATATATAGTGTTATTTTATCTTATTTTAAATATAGTAAATCTTTTTTCATGTGAATCGAACATCTCTGCACGCAATTGCAAAGACCAATCCTCCGAGTTGGATATGACCGTTATGAATAACAAAGCACGTCTTCAAGAAATTTAACATTGTTGCATTCTCAAGGCTGAATTTTAACTCAATACTGCTGGTTAGAGATTTTTTGTCATCTCATCTAAGCACTCTTGGATAAATAATTAAAATAAAACCTAATTGTGAGAAAACTTGTATTTAAATCTATATCCAAAGAGAAATGAGGCTTAGGTGCGAGAAATTTAATAGATTTTAATTTAGCTCTTTTAGGGAAGTGGTGTTGGAGGTTAAGGATGGAGAAGGAAGAGTTATGGTGTAAAGTGTTGGCTAATAAATATTGTCTTCTAAATGGGAATGTGATTGGGAGGTGGGAGTGGTAGTAGTTTAGATTCAATTTGGCGGAAGGATATTTGTAGTATTGAGAGGTGATGAGGGAGTGGAGAAAGCAGATTTGTGGATAATGTTACTATGAAAATAGTTAATGGTAGTAAGATGTTGTTTTGGCACGACATGTGGCTTAGTGGGGAGGTGGTAAACCCGCATTTTAGTAGGTTGTTTAATTTATCATTGGAGAAAAATGTTTATGTGAAGGATATGATATTAGGTATTAAGGTTGAGGGAGGTTGGTGGAGTTGGAGAAGAACTTTGTTTGTTTGGGAGGCTGAGTTGATGACAAGTGTAAGATTTTATTGTCTAACATTTCTTTGCAAGATAGTGTTGATGACACTTGGATTTGGATTCGTAATTATAACGATATGTATTCAGTTAAAGAAGCTTATGCATTGATATCTAATTTTAAAATATATTAGATTCCCATTTATATAAGGTCAATTGTAACAATTTGGTTCATCTAAAGATCTATTTGTTTGCTTGGAGAATTCTTCACAACCGACCTCCCACCAAAGATAATTTATAACGAAGAGGGATGCAAAATTTATCATCACCTTTTTTATGGCCGATTATGATATGAATGAAACATTTGCTCATTTATTCTTTTATTGTCTAGTTTTCAAAATTATGGATGGATGTTTTATCTTGGTTAAAAATTAGTTGTGTAATGAAAAATAGTTGTTTTACTCATGGAAAAAAAGTGAAGGAATAATATTATTTGGTGTTTAGTAATCAATATTGCTTAATTTGTACATCTTTAGAGATGGTACAATTTTTGTATGGTCTTGGATCAAGTACAAAGCCAACGAAAATAAAATTTTTCGTTTGATTTCTTCCAGTGGAGTACTCAACCTCTCATATGTTTACGAGTGACTTTATATGTAATTTGATCATATGATTTTTTTTCTCCTGGTTCGAAGGCACCAATGTTTGGTCATATTTTTGTAATTGATAATTTTGTGTCTCTTTGATTATTCAATTTTTTTTAATCTCTTCAATCTTAGCACTTCTTATGCTTTAATTGTCTGTTTTTAATATTTTTTTGACCTTTTAAAAAAAAAGGCATATATTCACTTAAATATTTGTACATATATACATTTTTGTGTGCAAACACATTTTTATCAAAAATATTCAATCAAATAAATTATTAGACATGTTTATGGTAATCTATTAAATCGTTTATAAATGTGTTTTTAACTGGTAAGATTTTTAATTATATTTTTAATATAATTTAATGAGAAGATCAAATCTATAATTATTATGGTTTTTCTTAATTTATGGTCTTTCCTTTTACATGAGTGATTTTAGTTATTATATTATTAATTAAAAAACAATTATAACACGATTGATGATAGAAAAACGCGGAGTGAGTGATCCAACGGCTGTTGGTGGCCTAATTAATCGATAAGTTTCCTTTTTGATCATAAAATTGCATGATCATAGTGAAATCAAACTTCTATATATATAAACCTTTCATAATCATATCACTCATCATATAGCAACTCAAAAAACAAAATGGATCGTAATATTGATTTCTCTTTTGCATTTATCTGCATCTGCATTGTTTTTGCCGAAGTTGGAGGTTATTCACCTTCACCTTCGCCTGCACCACTTTCATCTCCTTCCAAACCACCGACACCATCTCCTTCTCCGGCAATGGCACCTACCCCCATTGCTTCATCACTAGCACCATCTCCTTCTCCGATGACCAAACAACCGGTATCATCTCCAGCACCAGCCCCTGTTAGCCCTGCACCGGCACCGGTTCCAGTAACATCTTCACCCACTCATGCTCCAGAAAACTCACCTCCATCAAAGCCACCTGTGGCAGCTCCGGCACCAAAAAAGCAAGGTAGTCCAGCACCAACACCAACGTTGTCGGATTCACCTGTTGAGGTCGATGATGTAAGTTTCTCGTTCCTCTTTTCTTTGTCGTTTTATACAATATTGTGCATGCTTTAGATCTATATTACATTACATATACCTTTTTTTTTTTTGTTGAAAGAAACATTACATATACTTGCTTTTACTTGTGTTGAGTTTATGTATTTTTTTTACCGTAAGCCAAATGGTGTGTCAAGCCCCGCATGATTAAATTTAAATCGATCTAAAATACAACTATAGATCTATAAAAAAAAAAAATCAATGTTTTGTAAAAGTAGAATCAAATTTTTAAATAGTTGTCATTCAAATCACAAAACTGATTCAAAACACGACGTGTTTAACTCTCTCAGTTAATTGAGGAAAGAAAAATTAAAAAGAGTCTAAAATAGAAAATATTTTTTCACCATAAAAACAAGAAATAGTGTTAAAGATAAATAATGATCATATCATTTATTTATTGTTGTTATTTGTTATATATATATATATATCTTTACCAGAAAAAGTTAAGATCATAAAGATAAACTGCGTATCATCTGTTTTTTTTAAGAAATATATTCAAATTATTTTTTACGCTCAAATATATTCAAGGTTCATATAATTGCGTTACTTTATTATGTTAATTAATTAATAATTAATAAATTACTGATTTGGTTACATTAATAAAATGTGGTTTTTATGTTAATTGGATCAAATAAATTCTGAAATTTATGCCTTCTATTCTTTCTTTTCCAGAATGGAGCAGAAAGCATGAGGAGTTTGAAGGTGCTAGGAGGTTTAGCTTTGAGCTCGATTGTTCTAGTCTTGATCTTCTAGTTTAGTCTAGATATAATTTCTAGCTCTTACTTATGTTTTACTTTTTTTCTTTTTATTTTTAGCTATCTTATGTGTTATGAGTACGCAGTACATTTACTTTCTTTTAAGCAGACATGAAATTACCTTTATTTACGTTTGATATCTTCATACTTTTGGTATTGTTAATTAGTGCTTTAAGATTCGTTAAAAAAAAAAAAAAGTAAATCAAAGATAGAAATTTTGTCGTGAAATTTGTGTTGAGAATAACAATTTTTAAATAATAAATATAACTTTTAAAATAAGGTTTCTATCTTTGACTATTATTATCATTATTTTGATACCTTGTATTTGTTTTTGTTTTATTCTACATAGTTTATTTTTTTAGAGTTTGTGACTATTTAACAGGGATGAAAACCAAACACGATATTTTTTATTGTATAGATCTAAATTTTGAATAAAATTAAATACAAATTGAGTTCCTATTTTTCCCGTTAAATCTCAAAATTATACAAATTGGTACCACTATTGTGTCTCTAGTATAAATGAATAAAAATTAGCTATTTAGCAACTAATTTTGTGACTAAATTACTTTGGTCTCAATAACAAACGATTTAGATTGGTTTCTAATTTAGTAATTAAACATGTCGCTAAATAAACTTATGACTGATTTTTAGAAACTAATTTGCGAAATATCACTAAACCACTAGTTTCTAATGTTAGTGACCTATTTAGTGACTTAGTTGATACTTTCAATATCTAAATCGGTCACTTTATGACATTATTGGGTAGTGAAAACCCATTGATTACGCATGAGGGTCCCTTAACTAGGAAAATGATACTAGTTGAAAAAGATAAAAACGGATGATTACGCATGAGGGTCACTAAAACTATATGTTAATAAGAGCACCAGTGACGATGCTCTAAGAGACACATAGAAGGAAATTGCAATGCAAATAAACAAAAAAGGTATTGATTCAACCTCAAGTGCACCTCATCTCAATTCATTATTTACATTAAGCTCTTGTTCTCCTCAACTCTCCAACATACACTAACCTCACCTCATTAATTACACTGGGAATTAAAACATTGAAATTAACCCAGTAACGTAACAGAGATGCATAGATATGAACACCATTGCTTTCCATCATTCATTCATTCATTCATGCCGTTGCATTGCATGCATTTGTTTTTGAGGGGATAACATCATATAAATCCAAGTCATGCATGTTGATGGCAACCCTCATTCATGATGAAATTGATTTGATTTCTTCCTTCCCATGAAGACAAATCTTTTAATTTTGAAGACTCACTTCTTCACCAGCAAATATATATATATATAACTAAGAAGAATTCAAATCATCGTCATGATTATTCTCTTGTATCTCTTGAATTCTTTCAGCAGCTTGTTTCAAATCCAATCTCTTATCAATATCCATATCACAACATGCCAATGCAATCTTCAAAAGCTTAACCATCTCCCCCTCATTATTACTTGTTAACTCCATATCTTTATCAAAAACCTCGGTACTCCACTCTTCCGGCACAACAGAATCCACCCAATTGGCCAAACTCAACTCGCTCCCTTTACCACTTTGTTGTAGGAAATTAGCAGGAAGTTTTCCGGTTAGAATTTCTAAAATGAGTATACCAAGACTCCACACATCAGTCTTCTTTGTGATCCGCCCATGCTGCAAATACTCAGGTGAAGCGTATATAACCATTATTTCATGAGCAACATCCTGGTTTATCACAGGTACTAATCCGTAGTCGGTTAGTATAGGCTCCAATGACTCACTCAATAGAACATTTGAGGATTTAAGATGACCATGAGGGGCAATCAAGTTCGGCATCTCCTTGTATAGATATTCAATCCCTTTCGCTACACCTTTCACTATCTTCAACCTGCTTGGCCAATCAAGGCTTTCCTGTCCTATAGAATGGTATCCTGTATTAATTAGATGTAAAAAGTTATATAGTTAGTTGTTCTGATCATTGGCTATATATATATAAGTCTTATTATTAGTTGTAAAAGGAAAATGAAAATACGTACCGTGAAGGCGAACGGCCAAGCTGCCATTGGGAACAAAGTCGGTGATAAAAAGTTTCTCGTCTCTTTTGTAGTAGTAAGCTAGGAGAGGAAGGAGATTAGGATGATTCAACCTTCCTAGTCTTCTCATGTGCTCTTGAAACTCTGGCCTATTAACATTGTTCATCTGTTTGTATCTTTTGACGACAACTGTAGGGCCAGTCAACAGAGCAGCCTTATAGGATGAACTGTGACAACCACTTCCTAATATCTCAGCAGAGGCTCTCAAAAGATCTTGCAAATCAAATTCTGCAGATACTTCTTCCCTCACAAAGGACAACTTGCTATCTCCTTTTCTGCTACTCGTGTTACTGCTTCCGCGTGATCTTACTGAACCTTGTTCGTCTGTATTATTATTATTATTATTCGATGATGATGATCCTTTCTTTTGATTATTATTATTATTATCCCTGCTGCTCGTGTTTGCAGCTACACCACCAGCTCCTTCTCCTAATGCTTCTTGTTGTTTAGTTTTTCTTCTTTTAATAAGGACAAATAATATTACTGCTGCAATCACAAGCAGTGCAAGACTAACAAGAACCAAAACCACTATACGGCTCAAATTTATTGGTGATTTCTTATTCGACGAACATGCTCCTAATGGGGCTCCACACAGCTTTTCATTACCTGCGCTGACCATCATTTCGTATCAATTCATTTGAATAGTATGGATCGACTAATTTGAGTTTTATTTACAGAGTAAGACTTTTTGGTAAAAACTTATAACATGTGTGTAAACCGTTTTCAACTTATTTTCATAAGCTCTCCACGATATCATACAAAAACAGCATATAACTTATATAAAAAATGGTTTATACATAATTACTTATATGATAAACATTTATGCTATAAGTGTTTATCCATAAAAGGTATATATATTGCTAAACTAGCTTATCTCTTTCTTTGATGAATGAAATCCACATTTATTCTTTGAATTCATATATATATCTTACCAGAAAAAGATGAAGCTGGAATCTTGCTAAGGTTGGCAGGTATTTCACCCTCTAATTGATTATTAGCTACGCTGAATGATTTAAGCGTTTCTCGAAATTCAGGAATAGGACCGGTGAATTTGTTTCCATCCAACCGCAATGATATCAACCTCGGCAATGAAGCAAGGGAAGTTGGAATAGGACCAGTGAACTGATTATTGTCGAGATAAATTTTCTTCAGCCACTGCATCCCCTGAAACGCCTCTGCTGGAATCTCGCCAGAGAATTTATTATTGGAAAGGTAAATGTTCTTGAGACCGGTGAGTTTGTTTAGGTCTGGCCACGTGGTATCGAATTGGTTGTTCATTAAGCTAATGGTTCTGATATAAGGTAAATCTTTGATGGAATCGACATCAATGTTGCCTTTAAGGTTCATGTTTTCGAGTTTGAATCCCCAAACATTTCCTTTGTAACAAAGAACGCCTGCCCAATTTGCATTATCACCATTACATGGAGGCATGGATGTGTTCCATGAAGATAATGCAACGTCGGTGTTTTGAAGAGAGTTTTTAAATTTGAGGAGAGAATCTATGTCTGAAATACAATAAGCAATGTTGATGAGATTAATAGAAAAGAAGAAGAAAGTGATGAAGAATGATGGTGCCATAATAATATATAGTGAAGGACACATGCATGCACATGCACACGCACTTGCACTTAAGGTGCGGCGTGCAGCGCTAGAATGAGGATGAGATGTTACTGAGGTTGATCAAGAACAGCTATGGAAGGTGGAGAGAGATGGAATTGCATTTTTGAGACGGAGGAGAAAGAGAAACAAACGCAAGGAGCAGAAAGAAACAAAGCTAATAATAGAGTGAGGTTGTTTTGTTTCAGGTTGGTTGGTTAAGGTTGTTTTGTTTTGTTTAATTAATTCAGATAGAAATAGAGATCCATAGAGTGAGTGAGGTTAATTAAACAATTGACCAAGTCCTTAATTTTATTTATTTATTTTGTGTGTGTGTTTTTTTTTGTGTTGCATCAAAGAAAATGGGCAAGGCATGGCATGTGTTTTCCTTCACACACCAGAAATGCACGGCCAGCCTTTGAATACCAAGTATTACTAATCATAAATAACATATATGGTTTCCTTCAAAAAAAAAAACATATATGGTTAGTCCAATTATAAATTATTTCCCTAGTTTACATAAATTGCATCTTAGAAAAGATCACACAATTTTTTATTTTTTATTTTTTATACTCAACCTGACGCTCAAAGCTAAAAAAATATAGATACTTTGACATTCCCATCAGTTATATCTTCACTAAACCAAGTTTTTTTTATTAGATCTTTATATTAAACCTTAGTCATCCTTACAAATCCTCTAATATTTTTGATATTATATCAAATTTTTATTTTAGGTCTAACTCATCCTTACAAAACCGATTTGTAAGATAAAATATCACTCTTTATAAACTTATTTTAGAACTTATTGTTGAACTACCCCAAATAAGAGGTTTACAAACATAGTCCAAAGTTAGCGTGCTCCCCTACAACCTTCTATGTGCCATTATAAAGTAAAAGGATCACATTTTTAAATCCCAAAAGCCTTAACCATTTTCTTTGGAGTTTCTGCTGGTGTACTTCGCTTACAATAAACAATAGTTACTTGATTTTCTTCATGTATGTTGTGAATTCCGACTCAAAATCACACCAATGAAACTATGATGTGTGGAGCAAAGGAAAAGTAGTAACCAATATCAAAGTAACCACAAGCAACAATAACAATAACAAACCTATATTTAATCTAGGAATCAAGTGAAAAGCACAAAACCAGAAGCAAAAGATAAAGAGAGAAGAGAAACAAACACACAAAAAAATGTTTACCCAGTTCGGTCCAAATTGACTTACTTATGGGAGGGATTGATCTCTCCAATCCATTATCAATGAGTTCTTACAAAGAGATATAAAATGGTTACAAGAAATTAGCTTCAACAAGCTCACAAAGAACAAACCCTAATTTCTACCATTTTCCCAATATCACCAATGAACAAGACACTCAATAATATTCACTCACCCAAGGTGTTTACAAATGTTTCCCAACCCAAGAGAATCTCTCAAGATAACCCTAATCAAAGACCCTCAACCCTAAAGTTACCTCCTTTGATTTCCCAAGTTTATCTCTCTTGAAGCCTCTCTCAAAACATGAAGAATGAAGCCTTATACAGAGTCCAAAAAACGAGGAAATCGTGCCCCGATTTACACAGATCGTGCCCCGATTTTCCCTTCGTACACAGTACAAACTCGAACGTTATCCTCAAAATCGTGCCCCAAAAATATGTGAACCAAAATCTCCAAAACACAGTCAAAATTGTGCCACGATTGTACCAAATCGGGCCACGATTTTTGACTCCTTCATCCATCAAATTGAATCAATTTTCAACAATGTACAACACACAATTGTAGATAATATAACAATACTAATGTAAGAAGTTTAAAATTTAAACCATCTTATACAATTTATTTTTATGAGAGAGTGATATAAAACTAAAAAAAAAAACAAGAACAAAGAAATCGTATTATTTAATACAAAGACTGTGATTACTAATGACAAAGTCCTAAAGGTCATGTTTGATCAACAATTCTATCACTTTGCATCTGCGAGTTGTTCCACATCTGCCAAATGATCAACTTGATAAGAAAATGTAAGCTTCTACAAGTCGACCAAAGCCCTCTTTGTCGCGTTGTTTACTGGTGTTTTTGGTAAACAATAAGACTAGTTTGAATTATTACAAGCAAGATTAAACTAGAAATCCTAGGACATGTTGTGCATTGTTATTTCCAGAAAGCTTTGAATGTTCATCATCTTTTATGAGTTTGTTTATAGAAAGATGAAAGAAACTGTTTTTATATGAAGATAACTGCCTTTCGACATAAATCAATAGGATATATATCTTTAATGATAAAAGAGTAGAAACTTTAAAGTTTAAAGGCAAAAACACTTAAAAGAAAGTAATTGCATTGCATTGAATAATAAAGATGGTACATCAAATCAATGTTACATACATTCTGTACTCGTTTCTCTAGACGTTGATACTTTGAGTTTAAGAACTTTTGTAAATGATTTGTGACTGATCATCCGTTTTTCCTATGAAAAACTACTATATATACATAAGAGAAATAACTAACAAACCAACAACTATAAACTAAATCCTTTCGACAGCTTCAACATGCTTTACACGTGTTTGACTCTTTAATTCTTGCCTCTTCAGTTGTAGTACCCCGCATAATATTTATCAGACTACAGTATCAGTTATTTGAGATTGATTAAGATTATTTATTTTGAAACAAGGAAAGGGTGGTTAATCGAAAATTTAAAAGGAATTGTTACAATTAAGTGAAGGGTTAAGTTGTCAATTTTATTAGCTATGTCAAACAAGTAAATAATTGACTAAGGAGGGATAAAGTGGTAAAACTAAAAAAGAGACTACAAATACACAATTGGACAAGAAGAGAAAGAAGAAAAAAATATCTTCTCATCCTTCCCTTCCTTTTGTTGCTCGCCGAAGCTCTCCCTCTCTCTTTCCAATCTTGTTTTGGGCATTTCATGTGTGAGCTGATCAGCTACATCTGATTGGGAATGTCAAGAAGTTAAGTCAAATTTCTCTCCTTTCTCTCCTTGTCCTAACCGAAAAGCCAAACCCATTGCTACCTTTAATCTCTCATGCATGTAGCACATTCAGCATCCTACGTCATTTAATCCAAGAGATTCAAGAGGCTGAGGTACAATGTTGGAGAAAGGAAAAAGATTGGAAGAAGTAAGGGCTTTAGCACTCTTGAAGGATTAGGATTTCAACTTGAAGGTAATTTATCTTTTAAGCTTGAATTGACATTGGTAATGAATGTATTGTTAGAAATTAGTGAGCAATTGGACTGTTGCTGATGTATATTGTGCTGGAGTCATTGTTAAAATTGATTATTAATGTTGCAGAAGCGATTAAATCAAATAAGCTGTTTGGACAGGTTCTGTTTTCGGACTCGTATTTTCTGCTGTGTAGCTCAGAATTGGATAATTGTTGGATTTTTGGATTCTATGTTTAATTCCCTTCAGTTCGGGTATAAATTTCATGTGATTCGGATTAATAACGAGCTCAGAAAATGTATTCGAAGTTTGGAAAATCCTGCTGAAAACTGCTTACGGGTTTTGACGTAAATTTTGCAGAATAAGCCGAAACGCGAATTTTAGACGGACAAATGGTACCAGAACTGAATACATATGTTTGGTGAACTTAGTAGGAGTCTGGGTTGAGACTTGGATCGAAAACGGACCTTGCAGAAGCAATAAGCTGCAAATAAGCTGTTTCGGAGAAAGTGCTTATGGAGCTGAGAGAAGCTTTCGTTGGACAATTGAGTTGTGCTGAGGAAGCCAGAACATGTTAAGGTGAGTTCCAGTTAGTTTAGAACTTACCCTTTGAGCTTATGTTTAAGTGAGGAAAAATTAACATCAATATCAATTTATGATTAGTAGTTGTCCAATTGTTAATGTTTGCCAAGTTTTATGATCCTCCATGCTTTTAAATAATAAAGACGAGATTTTAATGGTTATGCAAAGTAATGAGAATGAATAATTTTTTTACTAAGATTTATGTAATAATGTGAATGAAATTTTATATGATATCAATGTTAAGAAAATGTTGATCATATGAATTGATTTTCGCAATAAATCATTTTAAAACTATGTTTTGATTTTCTATTGAAAACTTCCTATCCGTTTGCTGCAACGAAGAGATAATGCAGCCTATGAGTAACATGTTCATAGTAAGTTATAGATAATCTTCGTTTGCTGCAACGAAGAGACAATGCAGCCTATGAACTAAATTGTTCATAGTATACCGTTCGCCACAACGAAGAGATAATGTGGTCTAGAGAAAATTACCGTTTGCCACAACAAAGAGATAATGTGGTATAAAGATAATTACCGTTCGCCACAACGAAGAGATAATGTGGTCTAAAGATAATTATCGTTCGCCACAACGAAGATATAATGTGGTCTATGTGCACATAGTAAAACGTAAAGTTAGTGATATGAAACTTTAAATCAGAAATGTGAAATATTTTAATATTATAAGGCAAATATCAGTTATCAGGAAGTGATCATAGTTTCCCCCTCGATCACTAAATAATGAGATGCGAATAATAGGAATATGATAAGATATGATAGAGACATATAGCGATCCTAGTTTTCCCTTGATCGCTAAGATATGTAGAGACTGACGACGATCCTAGGATCCCCGAGATCGCCTGAAGATTAGGGTAGGTTGAACTCACTGAGACGCCCGTCTCACCCCAATCCCTTTAATTTAGTTTCAGGTAAGCAGGTGGTTCGCAAACAAGAGTATCAATATGAAGTTCATCAGGGAGATGCTGAGTGGGGTGTAGCTGCTCGACATGTACCAGTCCAGGATTTCATTAGTATTTGTGTATATATATATATATATATAAACGTACATTAGTGGGACTTTACTAGGTGTATAAACGAGCAAGTTTGTATTCATTCAGATGTATATTATTGTTATTGAAAATTTTAATGTATCCAGTATCAGATTTCATACGCATGCTAAATATTTTAGATAAATTTAGTATGAGTGTTACATCAGTTAAGGATTTGAATCTTCAATTTGAACCAAAGAAACCTGTCGAAGTCTTGCACTTGTCGAAGCTTTATTGTTGTCGAAATCATTCTTTGTCCTTGGACTTAGACAAAACTTGCAACTTTGAATACCATCTTATCTGTCGAAAAGCTTATGTTGCATCTTGCGCTTATAGAATTTTATGACTTCATAACCATTTCTCCTATCGAAATACACACTTGAAAATACATGTTAACACCAGTCGAAATGAACAAACACTTGTCGAAAACCTTCTCATAACTTCTATCGAAATACTTGTACTTCCACTTGTACTTAGATAATTTCGTGGCCTTTGTAGCCTGTCGAAATGCATGTTCAAAAATCCAAGCTAACACGCATTCACTTGTCTTCTTACAATCCTAAACCATGAACAATGACTATTCAGAAAAAACATAATCCCTTCAAGGAAATAGAGCAAATCCTGTTGAACTTGGTTTTGGTCACAGAAGAGAAAGCACGGTGAGAAAACTACCCGATCTAGCGGTGCATCAGTCCTATGTATGCGCTAAAAACCTAAAACACTACCCAAGTTTAACTTCACAACTAGACTCTAACCCGTGCGATGCACGGGTTTTGTATAGCTTCATATATAACTATCAAATGACTATATTATTACTTTTATAGTTATATTCAGTATTATGTTATCAAACTATCTCAAAAAGTAACAAAAATAAAAGATGGACTGCAATAAAAATGACAAATCAAAAGAAAAAATATATACAAAAGCTAGTTGATCCTAACCGCAAAAGTTGTTAATCGAAAGAAAAAATAAGGAAAAGGAATTGTTATTTAGTAACCGAAAGAAAAAAAAATAAAAAGGAACGTTACGTGGTAATTGAAATAAAAAATAATAATAATAAAAAGGAACCGCTAATAATGAAAAGGAACTACTATCAAAAAAGGAATTGCAATGGCGTTAGTGACTTTTAAAAAAATGACATTTTCATGTGTTATCTGATTCAATTCCTTGCATATTTTTTTTTTCATAAAAATTAATTAGGTCCGTCAAAAAGGGTGGTGTTATGGTTATTAGGTTCAATTGCAAGATGGTGAGAGAGATGAAAGTGAGTGAGAAATGATTTAGGAATTGTGAGATTGAAAGAAAGATGACCCGAGATTTGTGTTGAATACACAACATTGAAACAATCACATGTCATAAAAAACATCAGTACCTTGGTGGTAAAAGTTGTGAATTGAAAGCATGTGGTACCTGGTTCGATCCCCATCCGAAGTTTTTTTCATAAATTTTTATAACTAAAAAGTAGAGCTAATCATTAGGGTTAGAGCAACACTACTTAACATTTAGTATGAAAAAAAGAATAACGAAGAAAAAGCTAAAATTCACACAATCACATAACAAAATCAATAATTTTCAAACCCTAATGTCAAGGATTCGAAATTAACAAAATTCAGACAATCAATATCAACATTGGTCATAATTTTTTGTCAATTCGATGAAAGATGGTGTGAATCGGTGAGAGAAAGCGAGTTATCGGCAATGACATTTACGGCAGTCAGTTGTTGGTGAGGTGGCAGTTGCGGCGGCGGCGTGATGTGTGTGGATCAGTGAGAGAAAGTGATTTTCCGGCGGTGGCAGTTACGGCGGCATGTGTTGTTGAAGTGACAGTTGCAACGGTGGCGGGATGTTGTTATTGGGGTCACCGGCGGCGGTGAAAATGAAGTTGAATCGCATGATGTGTGTGAATGACGTTCAATTCGTGTTCAAATGATGTTGGAATTCAGGGTTGTGAGAATGACTTAAAGTGAACTCGCATTTGTGCTAGATAAATAAAATGAAAGCAACTATAAGTCACAAAAAACTTTAGTGATCTAGTGGTAATGGTTGTGATCTACCAGAACTTGGTCTGCGGTTCAACTCTCAGCAGGAATTGTTTTTCATAAATTTTTTTCAAAACCAAAAATTAGGGTTAGGGTTAGCTATTTTAGGGCAAGCAAAAGATGCTTATCAGACTGCCTAGGATTTATATACTCTCAGCAGGAATTGTTTTTCATAATTTTTTTCAAAACCAAAAATTAGGGTTAGGGTTAGCTATTTTAGGGCAAGCAAAAGATGCTTATCAGACTGCCTAGGATTTATATATAAGATAATAGCCCCTTATTGTACATAGAAATTATGCATGAATTTATCCAACTGGTACTTTTAAGACAATGCATTCTTAGAAGTCCCTGTGAATAGAGTGGCATACCAATATTTAGTAAATAGAAGAACTGGAAAATCACATCACATCTTAGAACAAACACAGGATGATATTTACAAAAGCAGTAATTTTCAAATTTTCAAAACTACTTGCGTTGTCGTATCTAAAAATTAAAACAAAATGTTTTCATCTTCCCAATTTTTTTTTGTTTTTGGTCCCTAATAAATGTAATTTTGACATTTCTTTAACATGATATGATATGAACTCTAAAGGTTGACAATAGCAAGTAGACATAAATTGAACTCATCTTGAACATAAAAAGTTATAATTTTGACATTAATATGAATAAAACTCCGTTATTAAAAACAAAAAACAAATGTTTTTCTACGTTACCCATCAATGAATTGGGGGTAATTTACCCCTATCAAAGAAAAATCTTATTTTCTTCATTTTTTTTTTATTTTCATCTTAATAACATCAAACTTTTTTATCTCCTTCATTTAACATGTGATCTACATCTATTTCGTTCCAAAATCGAACCGTATTTGTCATGAGGGGTAAATTACCCCCAAATCATCAAGGAAAAATGTATGTTCATCGATATGATTTTTTCTTACAATGAGTTACTAGTTTCATCTCAAAAACATCAAATTTCTCCATCTCATTCATTCAACATGTTATGTCTACTTCGTTCCAAAATTAAATCTTATTTGTCATTAGGATAAATTACCCTAATCGATCAAGGGGTAAGATAGGCTTCACCAAAACAAAACAAAAACTTTGTAAGATGAAAAATCACATTTAATTTTTTAAGGATTAAAATTTACTTTAACTCAAATTTAATTACCAACAAAACCAAATTGTGTACTGTTGTCACATATTGAGGACATAGCTTGTGATTCTTTCAAAATCCAAAGGACAATTTGGTAACAACAAAAATATTAACTTATATTTTTTACTCGCACAAAAATCTCAAAACATAAACCCTTATTTGTTGAAGCAAAACTCATTGATCACCATTTTCTTCATCTTCTCCCCCAAAACATAACCGGCGGCGACATCCAAAGGGCAAAATGGGTATTTTCGAACCATACAGAGCCATCGGATGCATCGCCACCGGTGTCCCTTTCTCCGTTCAACGACTGAACACCGAAACTTTCGTCACCGTTTCCGTTGGTAAAGCTTTTCAAATTTTCAATTATGCTAAACTCACTTTAGTTCTTGTTTCTCCTCAACTTCCTAAGAAGATTACTTCTCTTGCTTCGTATCGTGATTTCACTTTCGCTGCTTATGGAAATCATATCGCTGTTTTTAAACGTGCTCATCAGGTAAACTAATTTGTGTTTGGATACATTAATTAATGTGAAACTGAGTTGAAATTTGAATTAATTCTAGAATCAAATGCTATGAATGCTATAGTTTTAGTGTATGTTTGGTTATGCGGTGAGGAGAATTGATTTTGAGCGAATTGATTTTGTAAAATTGATTCTGACTATATGTAAGTGAGTTGAAGTGAAGTGATTTGTGTTTTGATATATTCGTGTAAAAATGAGTTGAACTTTAAATTTGAGTGTAAAAACCAATTCTAGAATCAATGTTTAGTTAGCAGTGAGAAAAATCTGAGTATGAATGAATTGATTCAGCAAAATTGTAAAATTGATTTATGTTTGGATACATTCGTGTAAAAGTGAGTTCAACTTTGAATTTCTGTGTAAAAATCAATGATAGGATCAAAAGTTACAAATCCTAGCTTCAATTAGAATCAATTTCGAAGGCAAAAATTAATTTTAGAATAAAAAGCTCTAAATACTAGCTTCAATGTATGTTTGGTTCTGTGGTGAGAAGAATTGATTATGTAAATTGGATTCTGACTAGAAGTAAAGTGATTTGTGTTTTGATATATTCGTGTAAGAATGAGTTGAACGGTAAATTTGTGTGTAGAAATCAATTCCAGAATCAATTTCTGGTTTTGCGGTGAGAAAAATTGAGTATGAATGAATTGATTCTAGCTAAAATTGAGTTGAAGGTAAAGTGATTTGTGTTTTGATAATGAGGTGAACTTTAAATTTGTGATAAAATCAATTCTAGAATTAATTTTGGCCCCTCTAGGAGTGGAACCAAACATACACAATTTATTTGGAGAATTTTAACATTTGCTACATTTTCTTTCAGGTTGCAACTTGGAGCAGTCATACTGCTAAGGTGAAATCGTTATTGTTGTTTGGTGAACATATTCTCAGTCTTGATGTTCAGGGAAACATCTTCTTGTGGGCATTCAAGGATATCAAGGAAAATCTTGTTCCTGTTGACCACATTGTGTTAGATCAGAATTTTACCCCCACCTGTATTATGCATCCAGATACGTACCTTAATAAGGTGAACACATGTCGAACTTTCGTAGATAGATATTGGCCTTGTTTGAATAAACAGCTTATTTGCAACTTATAGCACAAATGCGCTTATGTATAAGCTTTATTAAGCTATTTCTAAAGTAAAAATTAAAAATAGTTACATTGTTTTTGTATATGTTATAAGCTGTTTTCATAACTATCTTGGAGTACTTATGAAAATAAGTTGAAAAAAAACTGATGAAAAATGTCATCAGCTGTTTTCCTAAGTTCTCCCAAACAACCTCACAAAACTTATACCAGTAGAACAGCCTCACAACAAAGATAGGCTCAAATAAGTCAATCCAAACAAAAGCCCGTTGTATTGTTTAAACTTAAGGTTTATGATTGACAATTATGTTAACAGGTTCTTATTGGGAGTGAGCAAGGCACTATGCAGCTTTGGAACATTAGCACAAAGAAAAAAATATTTGAGTTTAAGGGATGGGATTCACCTATCTCCTGTATTGTCTCGTCCCCTGCTCTAGATGTTGTTGCTGTTGGCTGTACAGACGGAAAAATTCACGTTCATAACATCCGTTATGATGAAGAATTGGTTACTTTTACTCATTCCACACGTGGTTCTGTCACTGCTTTATCATTCAGCACTGGTAGGACTGCTTTATCTTTTACTGCTTGCTAACTTTCTGTAAATTTGAATGAGTTACCAATTTAATTAATAATTGGGTATGCATTTGTTTTGAAGTTTCCTATTCAAATGAACTGTGTTTATGTTTTCTATTGGAGGAATTGACAATTATATCAGTCACACTCTTGAATTTTTTTCTTTCGCCATTAACCACAAGGTTGAGAAATTTCATGTTGATGTGAAACTGATTTGTTGACATCTACCAATAAGAATAGCTTACGTATCACAAAATTAAATTGAAGAACATAAACATACGTGAAACTGATGTTTTTCTCTTTGAGCTTATCTGTGGTATTTATTGGTTTATTTATTTTATCTGTTTTAGATGGACAGCCCCTTCTGGCTTCTGGAGGTTCATCTGGTGTTATAAGCATATGGAACCTGGAAAAGAAAAGGCTCCACTCAGTTGTAAGAGAGGCTCATGATGGTGTGTTAACTTCACTACATTTTTTTGCTAATGAGCCAGTGCTAATGAGCTCATCAGCAGACAACTCTATTAAAGTGAGTTTTTGATTTGATAAAATAAATGCACACTTGCATGCATGAACTTCAATTTCTTGATAGAAATTAAATGTACTGACGGTATTATTTTCTGGGTGTATTATAGATTTTTTTTTTTCCTTCTTTCTAATATACAATAAGAAGAAAGATAGTTGTTTGAAGATAACTAATAAGTTTGGATGTCTGCAATATCATACTGATTACTAGCAACGGAACATTTTTGTCTTTAAGGGCAATGTCATTTTCGTAGAACAGAAAAAATCTGAAGTGACTACAGTCACTTGTGCTACATCAGTTAGTACAATTTACTCTTTACTGAATAGCTGTGACTATTCTCTCTGGCATAAAGAGTTGGTTGTTACTATTGATACTCATGCTTATATTTTTTCCATTTGATATGTTGCACCGGAGATACTTTTTGTTTTATATAATTAAGGTAAACCATTTTAGTATATAAGATTTTTAAATTTTCGTTTGTGGTGTCTGATTTTGTTTGGTGTGAATTTGTGTTTCTAATGTTTTTACTACTATTCTGCCTGAATATTAAAAAACGGCTATTTGTTTCTTCTCAGATGTGGATTTTTGACACAAGTGATGGTGACCCTCGTCTTTTGCGCTTTCGAAGTGGGCATAGTGCTCCTCCCCTCTGCATAAAGTAAGAATTATTTTCCAGGTCTTAGTTTATTAGGAGAAATATTTTTGATAAACTTTTTTGTGTAATGCTAACTATTGTGGAAACAACTTCTACTCCATTATCTGTTGTATTTTATGTTCCATTTGTCAACCTTTTCTTCGATGCAAGTTTTTTCTCACTAATATGCTTTGAAACAATATCACTTTCATGGCCTCTATGATTTTCAGCATATGGATTTTTTTGTTGAATCCCCTGTCTTGATTTTCCGAGTGGTTGTAATGCTATTTTATATGAACAATTTTATTTGAGGTTTTGCTTTGTTCCTTTTTAGTGGCTACTTTTCTTGACCTTTTTGTGAAGGATTAACTACCATTCTGCCTCCCTCCTTTTAACTGTTTTTTCTTCAAATTAAAGATCTTCATTCATACAGAAATATGTCAACCATTTGTGTTAAACTGAGCTATTTAGCTTATTTTTTGGCATCGTCGCCGTTTTATAAGATGGTTGTAAATTTCACACTACCAATTTGCCATGTGCCATCATTTAAGTCACACCTGCAACTTATATGTGACAGGTTTTATGCCAATGGAAGACACATTCTTTCTGCTGGCCAGGATCGAGCCTTTCGCCTTTTCTCTGTTGTACAGGTTGGTTGTAGTTCATTTACTTGATGTTTTCTCAAATCTAAGACCTACTTTGGTTTATTTGAAGAGTAATCTAAAAGTAACCTTATTTATTTAAATGGTCTATCCACCTAAGTACCTAACTACTCTACTATTGCTTCTTTCAGCCATTCCAATTTATGTAATGTTTTACTTTTACTTTTTTGTTAGGATATTTTATTTATCAACAAAGTGATGGAATCGAATATTAATTATATACTTTTTTTAGTCTATGGTCTTTGCTCGCTCCATGCCTGTGGGGGATGCTCTTTTTTTCCCCCCTATTTTATATTGGCTATATTTCATGGCTTAATATATTGTGTATGTTTGCTGTTCAAAACCATTTTCTACTCTATCTTTCCGCATATTTATTGCTGATGCACTAATTGAATTTGAAATGTTAATAGGATCAACAAAGTAGGGAACTTTCTCAACGCCATGTTTCTAAACGCGCTAAAAAGTTGAGAGTTAAGGTAATATCGGTGCTCTCTCATTCTGATTTTTTTTTTGGTTGCCTAACAGATCTTTGAATGCATTGCTCCTTTATTTTTTATTTCCTGTTTAAATTTTGAAGATTTTGGTTACGCGCGCGCACACACCAGCGTGCACACATGCACACCCTGCTGAGTAATGTCTGTTTCATTAAAAAAAATTACATGATCCATGTAGACCAAGTTTGGAGTCCACTGTTAATCTGAGTTGTTACCTTTTTTATTCTAGTACTGCAGCAATTTGCTTTAGTAGTTATTATTTTATTGGAATGACAAAATGTTTGTTTTAATTATGTGGGTCTGTTTGTTCCTTCTATTTGCGTGCACGATTGCACACATTACAGAATAACGTCTGTTTTCACTGAAATAACATTTTGTTGCGTAATCTAAGAGTCGTGTTATGGAAACTAGATGTAGAAGGTTGAGGATGCTATTTTGGAAACTGGTTGAAGAATTCTAAAACTGTTTGCCAAAGAATTTGTTGGGTTTATGTTATTTAAGGGGAGCACTGGTTGCCTAGGTTCTCCGGTGGATTGTGTTTTAGAGTTTTAACATATATTCTTTTTATTCTCTTTCCCTGAAATAATATAACTCTCTTCCAAGCCTTAGATTTGTGTCCACTTTTTCACAGAATTTATGGAGAACAAAAAAATTGTAATATTTTGAAATTGAACGATTTATTCAAATGCACATGATTAAAATACATCTGTGTGGTATGGGCTATGTATTGTATTCAATGAACAATAGGTACTGCTTTGCTATTCAATAAACATCAGTACTTCTTCGCTATTCTACTTTGTCAACAAACTTTTGAAGAAGAGTAAAAATGTTAACTTTGAAATGTTACTTTAGATGCAAATTCATCTGATTTGTGGACATCTTGAATTTGTCTAGCACGTTTATTCATGGTTCTTGTATGTTGTGTTAAAATTTGGAAGTCGGTAAGAATAGAGTTTCAGACATTTGGAAGTCCTTCTTTACAATTTATTGTCTATTTTCCAATGGTTTAATTCCCACTCAAAAACAATTCCAGCACAAGTATTTACGACTGTTTTTCTGACAGTAGGTCTATACGAATTTTAACCAACATTTCTTAAAAATTCCACCATAACCAAACTAACAAATCTATTTCTTTCTAATCAAATTCAAGCTTAATAGAGTACCCACCTTAAATGTTGATGAATCCATAAGAATTGATGAACTTTGATGCCACTCTAAATCTTCACAAACTCTTCAATCACTTGGTCTTGATCCAACGTCTCCTTTCTACTCAAATTGATGCATCCTTCTTCTTCAACAAAGTGGAAGCTATCATAACCCACACTTCAATTTTAGCATCCATTTCAACAGCATTAGTACCAAAACTAAAGGAAACAACAAATTGGGTCTTAACCCATAATTTCTTACATGGAATATTCCTTAACTTTTAAGCCAATTTCAGTTTCCTTGTTTCTAAAATTGAACTTTAGATTGGATATTTACCTCAACGAAATAAAGAATCCTCAAGAAGATGATGAAGTTTGCAAGCTTCATAAACCCTCCATTATTTTCCTTTTTGCCTTCTTCTCCTTTTCCAGTAGAATTTACGTCCCCACTTGCCAACAAGATGAGAGGAGAAGGAACTAGACACACGCAAAGCTTGACTCCATGGAATTAGAGAAATTTTCGTGTAGGTTGGGGGTGTGAGGGTTAGGTTCGGCTGAGAGTTGAAAGGGGGAGGAAGGAGATGAATTTCTTTCTTTCTTATCTAACCCCAATTTGATTTATAGATGTGGTAAATGTCTGATACCAAGTTTGTCCTTCTTTACTCCAATATTCACTAGTTTGCCATTAAAAGAAAATTAACCCTTTAGTCCTCTTAGATAATTTTTCTTACTTATTATTTTAACTACTGATAAGGTCTTGGGTTGTTACAGTAATTATTGTTATTAGGCTGAGTAATAATGCCTTCTTTTGCTTAAGATAGATGTCAACATGGATAAGGACTAGGGAGAGATTAAGAAATATATTTTACTCTGATTATATTTTTTTTCTTTGTTGATGAAAAATCACATTCATTGAAAATATCTGCAGCTAGTGATATTCCCTCTTCAACCCGACCATATCTAATGTTTTCTCTGTATATGTGTGTTTGTACAGGAGGAAGAAATAAAGTTGAAGCCTGTGATTGCGTTTGATTGTGGTAAGTTCTTTCTATGGCATTCATTCATTCTGGTGTAATTGTACTGTAGTGGTGGTGACTAAACTTATGTATGGTTATTAATCCAATGACTTAATGTTATACTGATTGCTTCTTTGAATTGATTTATCCAAAGAATGTCTGGTAAGTGGATGATGGGTATACTTACAAAGAAATGAATGATTAAAATGATGAATATATTTGTTTTACCTTCTAGCTAGTAAGATTTAGTAATTGGATAAGGAATACTCCGTAACAAAAACGAAATAAAAAGGGAAAAAGAGAAAACATCAATGTATCAATGCTGCCCAACCACTCCGCATACTGTTAAGGAAACCTCTTTTAAAGGACCATGTGTTTTACGCTAAATAGAATCCAATCACAAATGTTGTCCCAAATCAGCTGTTAAGCCAAGAAAACTTGTTAAAAATTCATCTTTACACAAACTTCTGTATGTATGTAATTTGACTATTATTACACTTGAAGCATTTCGAATCATTGGTTTATAACAAAAAGTGCTGTCAGAAGTTTCACTTATTTTCTTGTGCAAACTTCAGCTGAAATTAGAGAGCGCGATTGGTGTAATGTGGTTACCTGCCATATGGATACTGCCCAAGCATATGTGTGGAGACTTCAAAATTTTGTTCTTGGAGAGCATATATTGACTCCATGCCCTGAAAATCCAACGCCTGTAAAGGTTACTTCCTCTTCGTTAAGTTTTTTTAATTTCTAACAATTACCGCTTCCACAGAAGATATGTGTGAAATGCTCTGCTTATTTTAGTAGGTCGCTCAATTTGTTGCTTCTACTTTTTTATGTGCATTTTGAGAGAGTGGTGGATACTAGCTGAATACTGCTTTCATATTGAAACAGACTTGTGCCATCAGTGCTTGTGGCAATTTTGCCATTTTAGGGACAGCTGGTGGTTGGATCGAAAAGTTCAACCTTCAATCTGGAATTCACAGGGGTGCTTACATTGACATGTCAGAATCAAGAAGTTGTGCTCATGATAGTGAAGTGGTCGGAGTAGCTTGTGACGCAACAAATACTCTCATGATAAGTGTGGGATATCAAGGAGATATAAAGGTTCATATTTTTTGTTTGAAGGCACTCTATAGTTGTCACCTAAATAACAAGCAATCAAAACACTGGTTAGCATTGCTAATTATACTAGGAATCCTCATTTATGGGTTTCATTGCAGGTTTGGGATTTCAAAGAACGGAGTCTTAAATCCAAATGGGATGTTGGTTGTTCTGTTGTTAAGATTGTTTACCATCGTTATAATGGTAAACTGAATATTCATTACTTTTCATCTTTCTATATCCATGTGTTTGTAAATTACTAATTCCTTGTGTTAAAATAAAATAATAATATTAATGTGTATGAGCTATGATTATGAGTAGAAGAAATTAATTTTTACTTTATAATTCATATTCTTGAGCCATGAAGTTGATTGAAGGTTTATAATGAATTTCAGGTCTCCTGGCTACAGTAGCAGATGATTTAACAATTAGATTGTTTGATGTTGTGGCTCTCAGACTTGTTCGTAAATTTGAAGGTCACACAGATCGTATAACAGATTTGTGCTTCAGTGAGGATGGGAAATGGCTTCTTTCATCCAGTATGGATGGAAGTCTTAGAATTTGGGATGTGATCTTAGCGAGGCAGATAGATGCTATACAAGTTGATGTGCCTATCACGGCATTATCACTGTCCCCAAACATGGATATATTAGCAACTACTCATGTTGATCAAAATGGGGTATACCTGTGGTAAGTTTCCAAATTTGTTTTCTCTGTTCATTAAACATAATTTTCCGCAAAATATTTCCCATTTTTTTTGAAGTGTTGTATCTATTATGTATTCTTTTATGGTAATTGGCAAATGATCCTGTAAGATGAGGAAACTGATTCCCTCTTGTAGGTGAAATTCATTTTCTAGAATTTAAGTTACTGAGGCAACATTCTCTCTATAATATTTTCACCATCATGTTAAGTAATACTTATTTTGTTATCTTTCTGAAAGTTGCAAACAGTCTTGAATGGGAGAAGTGTTCCCTTTGTAATTTAAATGAAATTGATTGGATCTATGGTTCTATAATTTCAGAATGTAATTGAACATGTTAATTCGAAACAATTTCTGATATTGAGAAATTTTACCAGGGTAAGCCAGGCAATGTTCTCTAGTAGTCCAAATGTCGATTCATATGCAAGTGGAAAAGAGGTTGTGAGTGTCAAGTTGCCATCTATCTCTTCCACCGGAGATACTCAAGTTGAGCATTCTGGTGAGCCGGTGAATGCCCCTCAACCTAAAGATGCTCCGGCTTTCCCAACTCAAGATAAGCAAATACCTGATTTAGTTACACTTTCATTGCTTCCGAAGAGCCAGTGGCAAAGCTTGATCAGTTTAGACATTATAAAGGTCTTCTACTAGTCAGATAATTCCTTCTCATTCTATGAACTTCTGATTGAACCTTATTTTCTTCATTTTCTATTTTTGTCTTCTGTTATGCTCGTGAATGACATTTATTATGTCCACTTTGTTGAATGACGAATTGTGAACTCCAGGTACGCAATAAACCTATTGAGCCTCCAAAAAAACCTGAAAAGGCTCCATTCTTCCTGCCTTCAGTTCCATTGCTCTCTGGGGAAATATTGTTTGAGCCTGGAAAGGTATCAGTAGAGGAGAATGGAATAGACAATGAAAAACAAATGAACAAGACAAGATCAGATACGCCATCATCCCGTTTTCTCTATCTTCTTCAATCCACAAAAGAGTCAGACAGTTGTAAGAATCCAACATTTCATTCTTATCTGCATTTTGTATGTTAATTACAGTCGATTAATTATATCATGCTTGGAAACTATTTGCTTCCTTCAAAATGAAGTTTGATTGAAGAAAATATGTAAAGAAAATCTGATTTATATGCACTAGATTTAACACAAACTTAAAATTTATTCTTTTTCTCAAAACATGTATTGTTAGGATCTAACGTTCTATATTGCAGTTGCAGCATTCACTGATTATATCAAAGGATTATCTCCATCAACTCTGGATATGGAACTCCGAATGCTTCAGATCATCGATGACGACAATGATGAGCAAGAAGATGAGAAGAGACCTGAGTTGGTACCGATTGAACAACTCATGGATTATTTTATTTTTGAGCTCTCCTCCAGAAATAATTTTGAGTTTCTACAAGCTGTCATCAGGCTATTTTTGAAGGTTTGTTGACATCTCTCCTTGGCGAGTTCAGTTGTTTATAGAAGTTCAAAGGAATGTGATTTTGTTTTTCATGATTGTATATTTACTATGTTTCTTCATCTTGCCAGATACATGGCGAGACAATTCGGCAACATTCACACTTACAAGAAAAAGCAAGGAAACTCCTAGATATTCAGTGCATGGTATGGCAGAGGGTTGATAAGTTGTTTCAAAGTACGAGGTGTGTGGTTGCTTTTCTTAGTAATTCCCAAATTCATGCTTGACAAGTTCTCAACTCTCTAAGTGGAAGTTTAGGCAGAAAATGAAAACAACATTGAATATGTGACGGCAATATATTTGTTCCCCACTTATACTTGTATTGATGGAGAAATCAGAGCAGAAATCGGGTTAAATGCTTTTGGAGGAGGTTTCCTGTTTTCATGTATTAAATTTTCATGGAGAATTCAATGGAGGAATTTTTGTAACGGGATAAAAATAGTATGATATACTAATCCTCATGGGAGGGCAAATTTTGTATCATTTAATTTGCAATTTATCCCACCAATGTTGTATTCAACAGAGACTTTGCAGCTCGTAGATCACTTTTTCCTTTACTTGCAGTTGTGTAATTGAAAAGGTAGAGATTAGTTCAACGTAAGATAAGTGAATTAGAAAAACAAATATTCACCAAGTGTCCACATGGGAAAAATGCTCTGGATTGGTGAGTGGTTGAAGATTCCAATTATTTTCTACACAAAACATCTATCAAATTAGACTCTCCTATCTGTCAATACACGTGCACACACTAACAACATGAATATAGTTTATAATTTAAGATTAAAAAAACTTTGTATAACAGCTAGTGATACAGGATGCTCTAAAAAAAAAAATAGTGATACATACATGATAATGATTAGTGGCAATCTTATGCAAGAGTATTGATAAAGTGTCAATACATTCTGAAACCTTAATATTTTATTTATTTATGTAATTTAATTCTTGAAAATCTCAATATTATTGTTCAAATTAGCATTGATAGAAACTAAAAAGTATATAAGAAGTGTCCTAAAGATAACTATTTTTTAATTTTGTATGATATTCTTGAAGACACTCGAGGCATGTCTCATAAACAAGGAAATGAGGACACTTACTTTTGGGTGACAATAACATTAACTATATCATTCATTCTTTCTGTATCCCTTATCTCTTTCTACCACAAAAGAAGTAAACGTGTTACATCATCCTTTGAATAAAAACAAACCTTCAATATAAGATCAGAGTAGAAAATGAGTTAAAAGCTTCAGGAGGAGGTTTTCTTTTTTCATTTATCAAATTTTTGTGGAGAATCATATAGTGGAATTTATATACAAGTAAAATAGTCTGATTTAATTATCCTCATTCCAGGGAAAATTTTGTATCATAAAATAGAAATTTTGCAGCTCTTGTGCACTTCTTCTTTGCCTCCGTTTGTCTACCTTTATTGGCAGTTTGTAGGTCTGGAATTTTTATCGAGACAAAGCAATACGCAACTTAAATATTCACAAAGCATGAATCCAGTTTAAGGGATGTGGATTTTAACCGAATTTGATTTTTTGTAATCAAATTAGTTATCATCTACACGCACTTATTGAGACTAATTTTTCAAACAATGTCAATTGACAATTCGTATTGTTTATATGTTTTAACATATGATTGTCTAATTGAGACGTGGAAACTCACTTTTAAAAAAACTAAATCAAATTTAGTGATATATTGACTATGCATAGGATTGAAGTAGTCAACCAAATATGTTATTTTCTCGCACAAAATTTGGTCTTAGGTGAGAAGTTCATGAATGAGTTTTATATTGAATAAATTTTCGGTTTACTTTTTAAAATATATGTTCAACTAGTCTATAAATAATAAGTAGTTTATAAACCATTTTTATCCTTGAATTACCCATTATCTTTCATATATTAAAAGAAACTTAAAAACTAATTTGATGTATTAATAATAGTTTAGAGGTTACTCATTATATTTTTATAGTCCATATATCATATATGAAAGATAATGATTGTTTAAACTTTAAAGACTATATTGAAAGTTTATTTGTTTTATATCAAACAAGTTACGAGAAACAACGTTAAAATGTATTTAGTCAAAAAGAATGAAAAGAAATATCAATTTGATTCTTAAAAATGTATTAGAAAAATTGTCCTAAAGAGAACTATTTTGATCTATGCAAGAGGTTAATAATTGTTTTTTTACTGAAATTTAAAAAAAGAAATAAATAATTTTTTGAATGAAAAAAATAAAATAATAATAATATGTGAAACACACACAATGAATTATTAATCAATTAAGACAACCTTAGCTCCGCCCTCACAACCACCGTGCCGCCGCCTCCGTCGCCGTCATTGGTCCTCCTTCTCTCACGATGGAAATTATCAACAATTCTTCGGAATCCGAAACAGCGATATGGAAACAAATTGAGATTTCAGAGAGGTTGGTATTCTTGTTTATTAGGGTTTCCGCAACTATTTGCTATTTCAATTACATAAACTTTCAGTAATCATTCTTCGTTGTTTTGTTTTGTTTTGTTTTGTAGCTATCTCGTTTGTTCAATGTATGAAGAAGCTGAATCATTAGCTTCCTCTATTTTGAAACAATTGCGCAATGATAGACCCATTTCAACAACTCAAGATATGTTTGAATCAACTTCTATGGTCCTCATTCAAGCATTCAACCAACTTGGCAGGCAAGTCCCTTTTACATTTTTCTCAATATTTTATCATTCTCGGTCCGTTTTGATTGACTTATTTTTTAGCTTATGAAAAACCAGATTATGTAAATTAATAAGCTTTTATGTTAATTCGTAAGTTCTCGCTAACGAAAATTGTATCTTCATTAACTAACTTGACAAACTTATGAATAATACTTAAAAGCTTATTTATTTGCATAAGTTGGTTTGCATAAGCTTAAATCCAAACGGACCCTATATAGAAAATCGCTAATTATCATGAATGTGTGGCTTGCTGCAGGACTCCAGAAACTCTTGATCATCTCAGACAGTATTTCATTTCACTAAAAGCTATTCCTGCACAAGTTCTTCTTACTGGGTATGTGTTTTTTCTTTGCTTCACTTCCACATGGATCGCATCTAATATTGATTTGATTTCTCTAAGTTCTTCCAATTAAGATGTACCTTTTAAGATGTTTGTTTGGCCTATTTTTTAATTTGTGTGATTGTCATTTTTTACTTTTATTTTTTTATTAGAACTATAAGAGAAACTATTAGGAAAGATTTACCAATTAATGACTTGGACCGAAATATTGTTTATGATCAAACATTATGTTTAATTTAATCCATGTAGCAGACCCCACTTAGTGGGCTAGGCTTGGTTGTTGTTGTTGTATAAAAACTGATGTTTCCTATTTCCTACACGTCTTAGATAGCTTATTCGTGACCCTCCCACATTATGTGCTTACTTGCAGTTCGTTGCTTCAAGGATTACTGCTATTACCCTATTAGAAAGTCACAAAATTTGATATGACTTTGTGTTTTTTCTTATTTGGTTCAGAGCTTGTTTACAAATAGCACAAGGTTCTACTTTGGGTATTCGAGAATTTCTCGAGGAGTTTCTTAATGGATGGAGTCTTGGGGATGGACAATATGATGCTGTCATTGCAGAAGAAAAGGAAGAGCATGAAAATCGTTTCAAAAGGCACTTTGTTCTAGGAATTGATGAGTATTTGGAAGTTGTTGAAGTCTATGCCATCACACTTCTTGCAACGGTTTTAAAAGAGGTAGATCTTGCAGTTTCCTGGGTGGAAAATGCTCCATTGCCTGAAGAAAATCGTCAGGTAAGAGCATTATCTGTAGATTAAGTTTGTAAGTAATTCTTCTACATACAAGATTAAAGCTTTTTTATCAGGTATTTTTAACTGGGATTGGGAAACAGAGTTATGGTTTGTTTTTCCTGATAAGAAATGCTCAATTTGCCAGTTGAAATGCACTATGTGAACATCAAATCAACTTAATTTTCCCTGTACGGTTAATGTGGTTGACTAGCAACCGAGTATTAGGTTATCATTATGCACAGATTGGAAGAAGCAGTGTCAATAATTGTTTCTACTATTTTCCTATTCTTTGTGAATATGTTTATGGAATGCAAATTGCATTGGGTTGATTTTTTGGGGTGTGTAAAGTTTAAAACATGAAGCATGTTAACAAATGTTACTCTAGGTAAAGTTACCAACTTTGACCCATTCATCTTTTCCAATATACTATCTTAAGTTTTGAGTCTGTAAATAGTTAACCATTCTTTGCAATATGACGAAACTACTAGTTTTGAAAATTTAAAAATTCATCTTTTTCTAAATATCGTGTTTGTCTTAAGATGTGATTTTCCCTTCATTTATTTTACGAAATATTGGTATGCCACTGTATTCATAGGAACTTCTGAGAAGGTTACGCGCTATACATTCTCTTAGAAGTACCACTTCGTCTCAAGTTGCCTCTCTGCAATCACCTACGAATAACGGTGAAACTTATTCATCGAAAGAACTACACGAGTATAAAGGATCGCCTAGAGCCTTGACAGGCAAAAATGCAGTTGTCTCAAAACTGTCTGAACGAATAGAGACATGTTCCTGGTGTTTCCGTGCTATTAACTTGAAGTTCGCTAATGCTAAGATTGTTGTACCTAGTGGGAAGATTATGCTTGGTTGTTTGATCTTGTTCGCCTGTTATGTTTTGAGAAGAAAGCAAGCTACTTTGAAAAGGTAATCACTTGAATTCTTGGCTCCCTAGTAGAATGTGTCTATTATACACCTATAACCCATTGTCCATGTCCTCTCACTATAGAAGAGCTGCGTATCAAAAGTCGCTTTGTTTAAATTATTATTTTTCACTGTTGGTGGTGGTTGTTCTTTTCTGGGTTGAGTTTGCCTGTCTTTTATAAAAAGCTGTATTTTCTTTATAAAATTTTAACATGTATTGAAGGCTAGGAGACTATCTTATATTTAAATTAACCTTATTTAATCTGTACCAATAACTTGATAAAATCATGCATAACTTTTATGTACAATAGGGGCTATTGAAGTTAAACTTGGATAGTGTTTTCAGGCAAACATAGGGCTAATGGACTGCTAAATTGGGAATCAGAGTTTGTGAGTTGTTCTTGTTGGGGGCATGTTATAGTGTATTAGAAAATAATGCTTTTGTCACTGTGCTTTCTTTACTGTAACCAAAACATGTTGAATTGACCAAAAGTGAATTCAACAATATTTGCTCTACTTTCTTAAGGGATTGTATTTTTCTGAATAATCACTGTTCATGGTTTAGGATTGTAAGAAGACAGGTGATTGTGACGAGGAAGGCTTTGGTCGATTTGTGGGAGCTTGCATTTTCCCATCAAGTTAATCCTTTAGCAGCTGTTCAACCACTCGCTACTGCAACACGTCAAGGTCAGTGATGGAGTTGTTGATCAAGCCTGACCTTCAGGAGTATGCCATTAGCAATCCTCAAAATTCCATGTTGACTATCCTTCTAGTTCTGGAAAGGCAATATATTCTTTAAACTTAAAGAGGTGCCTGCTTAAGCTGATCAACAAAGCCTTGAGATTTTAGTGCTTTGAATTCATGTGAAAAGTTGCACATGATAAATGCATCATAATATTCTCTTTACGAGGAATGTTGATTATAGCACTCAGTCATAAAAATAAATTTTAAATTAGATATCACAAATATACTGCATTGATCAACAAATTATTTTTAGAACAAAATATTTTGCTATGCATCAAAATGTAGTGTTCTGAACTTTTGATTTTAGGATGGTTTAAGTTGATGCTTCTTACATTTTTATCTATAGCTGTGCTGTATACATGAAGTAAATTAAGGCACGACTGTTTATTGTATGTAAGCTAAGTAGACTAGCAAGGAACTCCTAAGAAAATGGTTACAACTTTTGGGTTTTAAGAATCGCGAGTCGCGACCCTTTTACTTTTCAGGCACATAGAAAGCAGCTGCAGGGGAGCACACCCGTGCTTTGTGCTATGTTGTAAACCTAACAACTAGGCTAAACTGAAGTAAATCTACAAAACGAGATGTTTTGTTTTTGTTTTGCTGATGTACATTCTACAAATATTAGACTCATTTTCGCAAATTCAAATATTAGCTGAAATTTAAATTATTACAAGGATATATGCCAATGTCGGGTATATACCGATAGTCAATGGCGATATCTTCAAATGTTTCAGTTGGATTTATTTTCTGTGACAGAAACCAATTCAATGTTAAATCATTTAGAAATTAAATCTGCAAGATTTCTCATTTAGTTAGAGAAAACATGCATAAGATCTTGCGAGCTCATAGTCATAGGATGCAAATCCACCATTTCTACTTTGTAATATATTTCATGTGGAAGAACAAATTGATTAAGCCATGTGGCTGAAGTTCTAATTAAATTTGAACAAAACCGTTCTTCTTATTCCTGAATACCAGGAAGTAGTACTTAATGAAATTGCAAGACTTTAGAAATGAAGAGAATTGAGTTGATATATTTGAATGCCTAGAATTTTAATTTCCTTATAATTTTCAATTATTCCATCCTAACAGTCTAAAGAGCACATGCAGAGATAATAACAAAATGACTGCCTAAAAACAACATAAACAGGTTAAACTTTATGATTAGTGTCGTATTATAATTTATGATTTATCAGTATAATTAATTTGATTTCAGCATGTAAATCATCATCTACGTGCCATGCTATGCTTCAGATGAAAAGTTTAACACCTTTAAGGCTTCTGCAGTGCAATCACATACATTCCAACCATTTTATTATACAATATCAGCAACATTGTATTACTAGATTTGTTCATTGTAACATTCAAAGCAAAGTGCAACATTGTATTTATCTTAACTACTTTCTTCCTTACCATTAATTTTTCATAATTAATTACTTTTGGTCAATATATATATACAATATCACCTATGAGAGTTTTATGAAATTATTAGGTTTCTTAAGCATTGAACCATATTCATCATCAAGATTGGTAACCAAGATACCTCGTAAAGATAAAGCAACATTCTAACATTGAGAACCATTATATCCCTGTATTCTATTCCATCCTCAGCTAGCCAGTAGGGGTGTTCATGGTTCATGAACTGCACTGAACTGAACCATATAAATGGTATGGTTCAGTTCATAAAATCAATTTCAATAAAAACTGGTTAATTCTTAAAAACAGTTCCAATCCAGTTTAGAACCAGTTCAGAACCGGTTTATAGTTTTAAACCGGTTTACTTATTTTTAACTGGTTTTGAACCGGTTTTCGTCCTGAACTAGGTTATTCTTGAACTGGTTTTCAAACCGGATTTTAGTTATTGTTTTAAAAAAAAAAAGATTATCTAAAAACAACTTATATCTTATTGCTTTTGAACCTTTTCAATTTCAATCTGAATTCTGAAACAGCAGACCAACCATGCGTAATCAGTCCCCACATCACTCATACAACCATTTAAACTTATGACTTCATCACTTATGACAGATTTCTCCTAAATAGCTTATTTCGCAAAATCTACGTCAAAACCCGTAAACAGTTTTCAGCAGGATTTTCCTAACTTCCAACTCGTTTTCTGAGTTCGTTCCTAGTCCGAATCATATGAAACTTATATCCAAATTGAAAGGAATTAAATGTAGAATCCAGAAATCCGACAATTATGCAAGTCTGAGCTACACAACAACAGGTACGAGCCAAACAGTGAAACATGTCCAAACAGCTTATTCAACTTAATCACTTCTGTCAACTCCCAAAACAGCTTAACCATCCCTTTTAATTCATTAATTTCGTGTCCCATGACCCAGCAACCATAAACAGTGCTTAACTAAATTTAACTTCTCAAAACAGCTTATTTTTTGTTACCTTTTATGCTCCAAGCAAAAATCACATTCTGACAACTTCCAGCAAAATTCCACAACAATTTCACTTTCTCCTCTCTTATCTTCCTTTGGGCGTGGGCTTTTCCTATCCCACCCAAAGCACCAAAATTCTTCCTTTTGTGTTTAATCAAGCTTGCATGTGTGTTTTGGAACTGCTAGTGTATTATAATGGTGATTAGAAGCAAGAGTTGGAGTTTGGTTTAAGCATGGCTTAAGTACATGAAATTGTAATCAGAAATAAGCTGTTTTAAAAAGTTAAATTTTTAGATTAATGTTGCTTATGTTGGCTGGGTGTTGGAGACACGAATTTAAGGATTCAAGAGTAGTGATAAGCTGTAAAAGTGTGGTAATAAGCTGTTTAAGCATGGAGTTGAGGCATAAGCTGAAATTTGGGACTTAAGTTGCTACAAGTATGAGTTTAGAGATGAATAAACCTGTTTGGGGTGAAAGGTACAAGGTTGGAGCTTGTTGAAGCTCTAGGTGATGCTTAAGTTGTAAATAAGCTGTTTAGACAAATGCTTAAATTGGAATTTCAGTTGTTGTAGGTATGGCTTTGTGATGATCATATTAGGAATGATATATTTAAGTTGGTATATATGAGTAATTTATGAATGATAAGCTATTTTGGCAATGGCAGACGTGCTTAAACTGCGATTAAGCTGTTTTGGGAATCTACAGAAGTGCTTAAATGGCGTTCGGGCTGTTTGCAAAGGCTGCCAGAGATAATTAACTATTGTAGAAGAGATTATGGAGGGTTGTGGCAAAGGTAGAAGCAGTTAAGTTGTGGTTAAGCTGCTGTGGGGATGAAAGTTAGGAGCAGAATCAATTAATTGAAGCTTAAGCATATTTGAAAAGTGGCCGGAAGTGATTCTGGTGAGTTCCTTTAGCTTAGAACCCTCCTTGGGTAAATTGTAATGTGTGAGAAAACTGATTATTATAGGTTCTATTTGAATTTTTATTATCAAAATAAATGTTTTTAGTGAAACAGTTTAAATCCGGTTATTTAATTAAGTTTGGTTAACTAAACTGTTTTATTTTTATGGTTCAGTTCATGAACCATTTAATATGGTTTGGTTTTTTTATGGTTCAGTGCAGTTCAGTTTGGTGATATGGTTCAGTTAACCATATTTTTGCACACCCCTACTGACCAGAGGTAGTATTGGCCTTCTCCTACCAACAACAAACCATGTTTAGTACATGTTTGTTTTAGAATCATTTACTCCCTCGGTCAATAATTATAGTTGTTAAGGATTTAAAAATAGAAATAATTTTAAGTTTTATTTAGAAAAGTTACTTTTTAACTTTTAATGTATAGAATGCATCATTTTCAAGACAAAACTTCATCTTTAGAGTTCTTCACAAGTATCTAAGGGTCTTCCCAAAATTATAAGACTCTTTACAAAAAATATTCATTTTAAGTTTACCTCGAAAAATATAAATATAAAAAAAAAAAACAAGAAACTAACCCCAAGAGTTTGATCTAGTGATTAAAAGAGATGTCTTGAACTAAATCTAGTTCAAACCTCATGTTTTTGAGTCATAAGATGTTCCTTATTTTGTTTCGAGGCAGTATCATCACGCAATTTCTTTTCTTATAAAAAAGTAAAATAACAAGAAACTAAAATATATTGAGTAAACCTTCATTTGAGTTCCTGAAAATGTCACTCACTATCACACACGTCCTTATATCAACGTAAATTATTAAAAATTCCCTCAATCACTACAATATACTAGATTAAATTCTAGAGTACTCGGTCTCACAACTGCTTGCGTTATAATTATGATATCAAAGGGTGTTTCCTATTTCCTTACATGCCATAGAATAGATAGCTTATTCATCTCTTTACAACACATAACAGATGTGAATAGTGTGGTTAATGCAGTTGAGTAGCAACTGCGTGTTAAGTTATCATAGAATACATGCTGTTAATTAATACTGATTGGAAGAAGCTAAATCAGTAATGTAGAGTGTAAAACATGAAGCTTGATTACAAATGTTACTCTGGGTAAAGTTACAACTTTGACCATTCTATGCAACATAACAATACAACTAGTTTTAAAAATGCATTTTTTCCATCAAATATTGGTATGCCACTGTATTCATAGGAACTTCTGAGAAGATTACACTCTATATATGAATTCTCTAAGAAGTATCATTTCATCTCAAGTTGCCTCTCTGCAATCGCCTACAAATAACAATGGATCCAAAGATGGTGTGTCAAAACATGAAGCCTTGAAAGGCAAACATGTTGACAATTAAATGTATAGGTCCAAAGATGGTGTCAAAACTTTCTAAACGAATAGAGTCGTGCTCTTGGTGTTTCTGTGCTATTAATTTGAAGTTTGGTATTACAAAGTTCGTCGTACCTAGTGGGTAGATTATTCTCGGTTGTTTGATCTTGTTTGCCTGTTATGTTTTCAGAAGAAAGCAAGCTACATTGAAAAGGTAATCTACTTGAATTTTTGGCTCTCTAGTAAAGTTATACATCTATTTCCCATGTCCTCTCACACTAAAGTAGCTTTGTTTAAATTAGTTATTTTTCATTATGTGGTGGTGATAGTTATTTTTTGCGCTGAGTTTGCCATTTTTTAGTGAAAACCTGTAATTTATTAATAACATTTAACATGTATTCAAAGGCTAGGGGACTATCTTATATTTGACTTAAACTTATTTAATCTATACCAATAACTTGATAAAATCATGCATAATTTGTATGTACAATAAGGGGCTATTATTGTGAAGTTATACTTGGATAGTGTTTTCGGGCATACGTAGGACTAATGAACTGCTAAATTGGGTATCGGAGCTTGTAAGTTGTTCTTGTTGGGGGCATGTTATACTGTGTAGTAAAATAATACTTTTCTCACTGTGCTTTCTTTAGTGTAACCAACACTTGTTGAATAGACCAAAAGCGAATTCAACAATATTTGCTCTATTTCCTTAAGGGATTACATTTCTGAGTAGTTTCTATTCATGGTTTAGGATTTTAAGAAGACAGGTGATTGCGACAAAGAAGGCTTTGGTCGATTTGTGGGGGCATGCATTTTCGCATGAAGTTAATCCTTTAGCAGCTGTTCAACCACTCACTGCTGCAACACGTCAAGCTCAGTGATGGAGTTGTTGATCAAGCTTGACCTTCAGGAATATGCCATAAGTTCCTCAAAATACCATCTTGACTATCCTTCTAGTTCTGGAAAGGCAATATATTCTTTAAACATAAAGAGATGCTTGCTTAAGCTGATCAACAAAGCCTTGAGATTCAGTGCCTTGAATTCGTATGAAAAACTGCACACATTAAATGCACCAATATTCTCTGTACAAGGAATGCTCGATTTTAACACTGTCATACGAATAAATTGTAAGATAAATAGATATCACAAACATGCTGCAGTGATCAACAAATTTTTTTTAGAACTATATATTCTGCTATGCATAAAAATGTAATTTTCTGAACTTTTGATCTTAGGATGGTTTATGTTTGAGCTTCTTACATTATCATCTACAACAGTGTTCTATTCATGAAGTAAATCATGACAAATCATTGTTTCTTGTTTATTCTAAGCTAAGTAAATCTTGGCACAGTTGTTTAAATGCCTCACAATTGGACTTCTCCTACCAACAACAAACCATGTTTAGTACCTGTTTGTTTTAGACTCATTTACTCATCCGTAAATAACTCTTTAATTTTTAATAGCTTGTATGTGGTGTATTGTCAAGATTAACACATTTTTTATACAGTATCAATTGTATTTATTCATTTAAAAAGGTTGTATGTGGTGTATTCACAGGATTATAATACACTCCTATTATAGTTATCAATTGTATTATGGTTATCACTTGATCTAATCATCTATGATATATGCTTTTTAGTTTTCTATATTTTTCTCCATCTATACAAATCAAGAGTTGTAATCCCAATCAACGCTTTGCATCTTTATCTGTTGTGTTGTATTTCAATTTCTTGAATATTTGAATGGAAGAATATCAAATTAAGTGAATAGACAAATATCCCATTGAAATTGTAACTTTATGCAAATAACCTCCTTAAATTTGAGAATTGACAAAAATTCATCGCAATTTGTTCTAAAAGTTGTTGCTTGGAATTGATAAATATTTGGAAGTTGTTGAGGTCTATTCTATCACACTACTTGCAACTTATCTAGAAGATGTAGGATCTTGCAATTTCGTGGGTTGTAAGTAATTCTACAAACAAGATGAAAGCTTTTTTTAATCAGACAGGCATTTGAACTGGAATTTGAAATCAGAGTTATTGCCAAATGACATGCACTTTGTGAACACGAAATCAGCCGAAGATGTGAATGTTTATCTTCTACGAGTGATTTCTGTCTTGAATGCATGCTTATCTTTCTCTTTAATTAAAATGTCATGGTAAATGCATTCTCTATAATGAACTCACCGATCTTCATTGCCTATAGTGGGTATCATTTCAATACTAAAACATGGTGCATAACAGATTGAACACTGTAAATATGATTGAACATTCTCTGCAACATAACAGCACAACTAGTTCATACTAAATTTTGGTATTCTGAGAAGGTTACATTCTATGCATTCTCTTAGAAGTACCACTTCATCTCAAGTTGCCTCTCTGCAATCGCCTGCAAATAACAATGAAACTTATTCATCAAAAGAACTACACGAATATAAAAGGATCGCCTAAATCCTTGAAAGGCAAACATGCAGGTATCTTATACTTAAGTTATCCTTATTTAATCTATACCAGTAACTTGCTAAATTCATTCATGATTTTTATGTGCAATAAGGGCTATAATTGTGATTTGTGAAGTTAAACTTCAGTAGTGATTTAGGGCATACGTAGGACCAATGAACTGCTACATTGGGAATCAGAGCTTGTGTGTTGTTGTTGTTGGGGGCATGTTATATTGTATGATTAAATAACAGTATAACAAAATTCTAACTGTGCTTTCTTTACGGTCTCCAAAAGTTGTTGAATTGATTTTTAAGACCAAAAGTGAATTCAACAAGATTTGCTCCATTTCCGTAAGGAATTATGTTTTTTTGAATTGTAACTATTCATGGTTTTGGATTGTAAGAAGACGGACGATTGCAACAAAGAGGGCTTTGGTTGATTTGTGGCAGCTTGCATTTTTGCTTCAAGTTTATCCTTTAGCAGCTGTTCAACCATTTGCTGCTGCAACAAGTCAAGGTCATTGATGGAATTGTGGAACAAGCACAACCTTTAGGAGAATGTCCTAAGTGTGATCCTCAAAATACCATTTGACTATCCTTTTAGTTCCGGAAAGGCAAAATATTGTTTACAGAAGGGCTTGCTTAAGCTGGTCAACAAAGCCTTGGGATTTTGGTGCCTTGAATTCGTGTGAAAAGCTGCGCATGGTAAATGGATTATGAAATTCTCTGTATGAGAAATGCTCGATTTAGCCCTTTGTCGTAAAAGTAAATTGTAAAATAGATACCACAAATATACTGCAGTGAACAGCAAATTGTTTTTTAGAACAAATATTTTGCTATGCATAAAAATGCAGTGTTCTGAACTTTTGATTTTAGGATGGTTTAATTTGAGCTTCTTACATTATTATCTACGTCTGTGTTCTATACATGAAGTAAATCAAGGCACAGTTGTTTATTGTAAGCTAAGTAGACTAGCGAGGAACTGCTAAAGAAAATGGTTATTACTTTTAGGTTTTACAAATAGTGATCCTTTTACTTTTTCATGGCAGCTAGAAGGTTGCTGCAGGGGAGCACGCCCAGCCGGCACTTTGTGTTGTGTCGTAAATCTTTTACTATACCCAACAAGTAACTAAGCTAACTGAAATAACCAACGAGGATTACTTGTTTCTGTTTTGCGTGAAAGTTGTAGCCATTTATTGAATTGATTGATGGAGAAATGACAACAGCAAATTGATTAAAATGTTTGTGGATGAAAATTCCTTTTGTCGTTTATTAAATTTTTGTGGGGACTCTTTTTGAGGAATTCTTGTAACGAGGTAAAAGTGGTCTGGTATACTCATCCAATTTTTGTATCAGTTAAATTGCAATTTACATTTCACATGTACTCAACATAAACATAAGTGCACTTTGTTTTTCCTCCTGCTCCTTTTGCTGGTAGTTGTGCCGCTGAAAAGGTATGAGATTAGTTAGAGGTAAGAGGATTCAAGTGAATTGCTCAATTACAACTTACAAGTAAAACAATATAGACATTTGTTTACCTGATTATTATGCAGTTGCTCTGGACTCTTTGTCGGTAGAAAGCAGTACGTGACTTCGATATTCACCAAGAGCCCATATGGGAAAAATGTTTCTGTATGCTGAGTAATTGATAGTGCAGTTCTTGTTGAAGACTCCTATTGTTTCCTATACAATGTATCTATCATATTAGGTACACCTTTTTGTTAAAAAGAGCTTGTTTAACTAATAGTGATACATGATAGTGATTTCTTATGTTTATAAAAAAAGAGTTTTTCTTCTCTCATCAATATATATATATGTCTACTGCATAACAATGGATCTAAAATTGTTACCTGTTGAGGAAACTCCCCGTTTTCCATCTGTGAATTCATCAAAACCTTGGCGGCATGATGCAATGGAGCTGGATCTCTTTTGGCCTATACCGTAAAATAACGAATATCGAGTTTATTTATTATACTCTAATTCTATAATTGGCAATGAGTTTGGTTTAACTTGTCATTGTATACTACATTATACCTGTCCTGCTTCAATAAGTGCCAACATAGCCCATGCAGTGTTCACTACATGAGACTTGTTTCCTTTCAGGTTTGTGTATACCTGTTAATTTGTTACATGTTATTATTAGTGAAAAGCTATGTTATGCTGAAAGGGATAGAATAGAATTTATAAGGTTCATTTATTTCATACTATATACCTTGTGTTGGCATGAGAGGTAGCTCTCACCCCACCCACCTGAAAGCTTGTGCTGTTTTGAAAGTAAAAACTCACATGCCTTTCTTATGCTTTTGCTGTCTTTGTAGCTCTTACCAGCAGCTATCAACCCTTTTATTCCAAACCATGTCCCATACGTAAAGCAGATTCCCCATGATCCATACCTATTTGGTTAATAAATTATAAATCTTTAAACTCACATTAAGAAATTAATATCAATTTTGAAACCCCTTTTGTCGAATAATTAAGTTTGTGGACTAGTAATAAAGCAAACCATGAACCATCTGCCAATTGTATGCTTTCGATATAGTTTGCAGCCTTAACAATGCAAATCTCTATTTCCATCTTCCTGTGCCACGGATATTGTTGAGTGAATAAGGCGAGACCTTGTATCGCTGCTGATGTGCATTCTACGTACCTATATATAACGGACTCCTTTTTCACAAATTCAAATGATAGACGGCATATAAATTATTACAAGGAAATTTGTCAATGTCAGGTACATACTGATAATCAATGGTGATATCTTCAAATGTTTCAGTTGGATTTATTTTCTGTTACATAAACCAATTCAGTGTTAAAAGATTTAATAATTGAATCTACATTCCTCATTTAATTGGAGAAAAAAAGGTTTACCTCCAACCATGTATAAGATCTTGTGAGTTCATAGGATGCAAACCCACCATTTCTATTCTGTAGTATTTAATGTGGAAGAGAAAATTGGTTAAGCCATGATGCCATGTGGTTGAAGTTCTATCTAATTAAATTTGAACAAAATCATCTTTTTATTCTTGAATTGTGAGTACTTAATGAAATCGCGAAAATGAAATAATTTTCGTCCATTTTTGTTTACGTTTTGGACTTTATACACGACTACGTCTACTAGTAGTCTAGTAGCATGTAGTTTCTTAAGATTTGATTTGAATGTAGATGTCTGATCTGGAATACGAGTTAGCTAGGGATGCATGACTTTAGTTTAGCTTGAAAAATAATTTATAGTTGACATTTATTGTATGGTTATTTTATTGTCCTATTTTAACAGTGGCATTAACTGTATTTGTGTGAAAGATCAGTTTAGAGTACCTGCAGCGATAAAATCAAATTAACTGCATTGCATAATTGTTCTGTTTCCACTGCTTTCCTAACACTCTCAATTGGCAAGTTTGATAACAAAATGGCTGCCTGAAAATAACATAGATGATTTAAGAATCATTAACTTATCTCAGAATATGATTTAATTGTTCAACTATCATCTAATGAAATTTTATTTCAGCATGTAAATCACCATCTACACATATAGTGCTATGCTTCAAATGAAAAGTTTATCACCAGTCAAAGAACTACTTCATAATTTCTATATATGCTTTTCAAAATTATGTCAAATTACAGATTAAGAAAATATAATTTGTTTAACTGATCCAAATGTGACAAATTGGTGTTTTGTTAAAATTAATGGCAAATTGATGACCTTCAAGCCTTCTGCAGTACAATCAGAAACAGGCCAACCATTGTCTTGAGTTGAGAAAGGCCAACCACCTTTAGAAATGTGGCGATACCAGCAACTAGTATTACCAGAGCTGTTCATTGTAACCTTCAAAAGCAAAATACATTAGTGTTTATCATATTCAATACTTCAGACTGTAAATATTTATCTTAATCTATGAACACGGATACAGACACCGGACACGACACTGACCCGCCGACACTGATAATAATTTGAGAAAATCACATAACTCAATAGAATCATATGTGTTGCTGTCAGATACCGACGCGTGTCCGACACTGGGACACACCTAATTCGAGGAGGGTCCTTCATAGATCTTAATTACTTTCTTTTCTTCCATGGCATTAATGTTTCATAATTATGTAACTTTCAGTCAAAGTATATGTACAATATTTATTACCTGCGAGAGTTTTATGAAATTGTTAGCTTTGTTAAGCATTGAACCGTATTCATCATCAAGTTTGGTAGCCAAGATAGCTTGAACAGATAAAGCAACATCCCAACATTGAGAACCATTATATCCTTGCATTTTCATTCCATCCTCAGCCAACCATAGATAGTCTTTGATTCTTGAAATGTGATACTTAAATGCCTCAGAATTTGGGTTCTCCAACCAACAACAAACCATGTTTAGTACCTGTTTTAGAGTCATTTTTCATCCAAGTTATCATCACTTATTGTCTTATTGAGTTAAAATCAGTTGATTCTGTCACAGTAATGAGTATATATTATATAATTAACCTTATTAACGGGACCAAGGCAGATATAGTTAGTGTTTTCATCTTCATAGTGTATATGCTTCATAACATGTTTGAGTGCTTTATTCCTTAGTTTAGAGTAAGGCCAATGCATGAGAAGAGGTTCCCCAACATTATCAAGAAAACCCCATAAAATATTCTGTATCATTGGACATGGATGGTACAAATCTTCCTGCAATTATTACTCATTATTAATTGCAAATATTATAGGTGACACAATTAATTAAAATATGGGACACGATTAATTAAGCCAAAAACCTTGGCACAATGGTATTTAGCGTGGTCCCAATTTAGTAGATGATAAGGAAAGGTATAGATCTCTCTTCTGAGAGATAAAACAATGGCACTGAATGGACCCACAAATCTTTTACCGTACAAATAAGACATTGGTAGATATACAAGTCTAGTGTGACACCACATCCTTCCTGCGAATTTTTTAATTAGTAACATATGTATCATATCATATAAATAAATACATGGATGGATGGTACCACATAGTAGGTTATATTTGACTTAGACCGCATAAGAAATAATGAGAACATGCCTGGATGCAAAGGAACAAAGTAGGGAAGAAGCCATATTTCTGGAGGGATTGCCTTCATTCCACTCCATTCGTATACTCCAAGTACCTATAAGACATTGATTAAATTAAACTATTATAAAAAAACAATTACAACACTAAACTATAGTATAACAATCTAAACAAAATCTTAAAAACCTTACAGAAAGCCAGAATTTGCCCCATGAAGGAATTGAAGTGGCCCCCCCACGATCAAGAATCCACTTTCTTGCTTTTTGCATGGCTCCATCTCCACCGTTTATATCTTCTCCAAGCAATCTCAAGGTCACATAGCTCATAGCTGTGCCAAACATTGTGCTGGGCCCTTCTATATGCAATCCCCACCCTCCATCTTTGTTCTGAACATCATATACATTAACAATTAATATGATATTCCCCACAAGGGCTAGCTAACATCATTTTGTGATACTATAAAAAAAAACATTAATTTGTGATTGAAATGTAATATTGGTCCCAGTATAGTTCAGTTGATAGAGACAATGTATTGTTATATGCAGGGTTAAAGTTTGAACTTCAGACATTTCACTTATTCACCTAAGATAAATTCTAGTCAATAGACTACTTGACAAAAAATGAAATGTAATATTCGAAAGAAACATATCAATTAGCTGTAGATGCAACAATTCATTATTTTCATAAGAAGTTTATTTTTAATAATCTTAAAAAAAATAGACTCATCCTCTAACAAGTGAAATTAATTTGTTTAGTAGAGTAATATTTACCTGATAATGTTCTCATGAGCATAATTCAGTTGGTAGAGACATTATATTATATTATATAGGTCAAATATCATTTGCAGTCCTTTAAGTTACATGATTATAACAAGTCGGTCCTTTAAGTTTTTTTGTTGTTACAAATTGGTCTTTAAGTCATAAAATATTTGCACCATTATCTTAATTTCATCAAACTCAATCAAAAAATGTTTATGTGGATGTTTAATGTTAAGTTGGTTTGTCCAAATTCATTGCTATCAAAACGAGAGCTCACAGGTGTGTTATTCGGTCTTGATTCAAAACAAAATTGACCGATTACTTGATTTATAATATTGTTGATCAAATATTTATATGTAAAATTAGGCTTGAAATTCAAAAACAAGAAGAAGAAAATGTGTATAAGTAATCATGTTTGATGTCATAAGCACTTTTAGACCTACCATCTTAATGTTAAATGGTCTATAAACACTTTTTAACGAAGTTGGATGAAAAGATGGATGACAGTGTAAATATTTTATGACTTAAAGGACTAATTTGTAACAAAAAATAACTTAAAGGACCAATTGGTAACAAAAAAAACTTAAAGGACTAATATGTTATAAACATATAACTTAAAGGACCGCGGGAGGTATTTGGCCTATTATATATGTAGGTTTCAGAGTTTAAACCCCAAATTCTTTGCTTATTCATTGATGTCAGGTCATCTTACGTTATTCTTAACATGTTTTTCAGTCATTTTCAGTAGGTTTTACATCCAGAATAGAGAAGTATTAGAGCAATTGCTTATGATTTTGGGACATTTGTAATGTTTTCTATATTTGAGTTTGTATTCTATTATTCCCGAAACATAGCAATTTTAGGGTGTTTTGATGTAATTCACGAAGAAATCATGCAAATCAGCAAAGCAAGACATCTAAAGATATGTGAGGACTTTGGGAAGATCAAGAATGAAGATTCAAGAGGCCTCAGAAGACATTAAAAATGGAGGAACTCTGTTCCCAAGTTACAGGACATCATATATGAAAGCAAACACCCAAAAAGACGAAGAAATAGGCGTTTTGGGGCCCAGACAGCACTCTCATGTGCCTGACACACGTTTCTGTACGACTGGGCACATGAGGAGGCGTCTGGCGCCTGAAACACCACTCACATGCGCCTGGCGCATGGTCCTAGGCGCCTAGTGCCTATTCCTTGCGGGCCAAGGAGCTGTTTTGTGACTTTTTGGTGCGAAAAGCCCAGTATTTTAGCCCAAATTCAGGTGGAAACTCTCCCTATAAATACCGCATTCCTCATTCGCGATTTCTCATTCAGAATGAAGCGGTTCATGAGGAAGGCAAGCACTAGGAGCTTCAAGGGAGGAGTCTCTCTCCTCACTCCAAGTTTTTCTTGGGTATGTTTTATTTCTTTTGTAATTTGTCTTTAGTTACCATGTGTAACTAAATCTTTTTAGGCTAGGGTTCTAAGATGAACCTTTATTCTGATTGTTGGATAATTTATTTAATTTAAAGTCTTTTTTTTAGTTATTTATCTTTATGCTACTAGTTGTGTTGTTGTTGCGTAAGATTTGTCTCCTCTGAAGCATAACCCTAACTTAGGCACTTAGGGAGGTGACATTACATAATATTGATGTAAATCTGTCTAATCAGGAAGTAATTAATTGGTAATTAGGGAAACAAGTCGAAAGCGAGCGAACCCTGAAAGTAAGTACTTAGGGAGGTGACATACCTAATATTGATGAATATCTGCTAAAATCAGGAAGCAACTAGTTAGTAATTAAGGAAACATGTGACTTTACGACTTAAATCAGCTCGGTAACTTCGCTTTTCTTTCACCTCGGTAAGGTAGACGCTGATAGGGCTACCCGTTTGTAGAACTATCGAGAAGGAGAGTGTGATATGTGCTTCTAAGATTCATAGATGGGCGGACATTTAAGAAGATTAAGACTACACTGATATGAATTTAGGAAAGTCAATTTAAGTCTATGTTTCAATTACCTCTAAGAGAGTAAGAACCCCACATTAATATTATGAAGGTGTACAGACACTATAGGATTAACAGCCCTATACCGTAGTGCTCGTATAGCATTAGTGTGATCAATAGGTTGCAACTCGACAGCTTGAGGGGAATGAGCTCATATCTCTGAGAGAGTAAGGTTCCACACTAATAATCCTTACGGATGTGTACGGACCCTATAGGATTGACAACTCTATACCGTAGCGCGCATATAACCTTAGTGTGATCAGCAGGTGCAACATGACAGTTGATAGGTAGTAAAATCCCACAAACTCATCACTTAGATAAATAACGATAAATAACATGAATAAGACTTGACTGTTAAGTGATTCCAACAACTAAATAGAGAGGAGAATCCTAACCGTCGCTAACATTATGAAATCAAAACAGGTAAATTGTGCTCTGTTGCAAACAGATTAACTTTGCAAAACTGTAAACCCATATCTCTTTTATTTTATTCTGTTCCCAAATAAGTAACGTGAACTGTTTAATTGAAACGACAATTCTTGTGGATACGATACTATGAAGTCCGGATACGGATACGGGTGCGGGTACGATACGATACGGGTACGTGGATACGCGGAATTTTTTAAATTTAGGATACGATACGGCTAAGATACGTTAACAAAATTTTTATACTAAAACTTATATGTGTGTAAAATACTTAAAGAAAATAAGCATTGATTACCCTTCATTATTATATGTATGTAAAGTTTTCTTATAAACCATATTATATATAATTTTAAGTGGTTCATCGAGAAACAATTCTACTGATGCATATCTAAAATTGAATCATATACATCTCTACTGAATTTTTACAACATTGTCTCACTTATTTACCTTTCATCTTTTCTAGGATACGTACCTGTGAAGTATCTTATAAGTATCATAGTGTATCTATGAAGTATCCTATAAGTATCAGATAAAATATTTTTTAAAAATTAAAATAATTAATTCCGATACTTTGTGGGTACGTATCCGCGAGTATCCGTGGAGTATCGGTATCCGATACGTATCTGATACGGGTACGTCTCCGTTTTGGAGTATCCGGGCTTCATAGATACGATACTTTACTTATCATTTTATTACTTGGTAAACGATTTGGTACACTTGCCTAATCCGACCATCATTCATCCTAAGGTTGAAGTTCTAGTTACTAGATTACTTGAAAAAACAAATACCTGATGATTGAAGAGATAGCGTCGCATTTCACTTTGATGCTCGGGCGTTAACACTGCATTAAGGGCCTCAGTCACCCATAATCCTATTACCTATTACATAATTAATCCAATTTAGGCAGACTCTTTTATGTACTTTGACAACTGAAATAATTGATGATTGATTTTTTTTAAAAAAAAAAAAAAACAAGATAGCAATATAACAAATGCTACAAAAGAGAAACAAAAAAGCAAGAAAACCAAGGAGGCTAAATAACACTCCCAATGTAGTTTAATTTTTTACATTCTAAATTTAAATTTTTAAAATTATACTTGAATCAATTACACTTTCTTTTTTTGAAGAGTTGAATCAATTATGCGTACCTTTTTTAGAATTTAAATATTCATCTTAAATATTTTGAGCTAATCATATATTGATAAAAAATACCATATAATATCATGCAAGAAGAAAACAACATAATATAAGATAGTTGATATATTCCTTTAAAAAATAAGATAGTTGATATATAACAATTATTTTAAATATCCTATTGGTTTAAGTTGAATGTATAGTTAATTATTTATTTTTAGAGAAAATTGGAGATATGGAAAATTATTATTATTAATTAAAGTGATACTAATGACAATCATACAATCTTCTTCAAAAGGATTTGAACTTAATGAGATTATAAAGTAAAACTCTTGTTATTGAACGAACTTCACATAAAAGACGATATATAAAACTATTAAAAAACTAATTTTTGACTATCAATCACATATAATGTGTTGAAATTGATCACATCACGTTGACAAGCACTTGTTAAAATATATTTTGGTGTACTATCACGAAATTTCTTGTTTTTTTAGGATACTATATTAAGATATTGCTGACAATATACTCTTTCTGATACATTTTTATAAGGAATTTTAAATACTTATTTTTTATAGAAAATACATTAATCATTAAAGACACTCACCATTAGTTATTTATGTTTGAAGAAGCAACCTCTCAAAAAAAATGTTTGAAGAAGTAAATTCAATTATATTGATTACTTTTAAATGATATAAGCTGATTTTTTCCCCTTTAAAACAAGCCAATCATGCAAAATATGTTCAAGAGCCTAAATTGTTTACTTCCTATAAACTTCAACAAATATTTAATAAGAGATTAATTTCTACGAAACCCTTTTACACATCTATCCAATCAAACTACGTGAAGAAGATACTTGTAGAAATATTTTAAAAACTAACTTAAAAAATGTGATATTGTAAAATGATTTGATTCGGTGCATATGTAAAAAAGTTTTACGACGTTTGTGATACAAATTAAATCAGTATAATTTTCTTACACTAATACCCACTGAAAATTTATCATACTCTCGCATGCATGAGCCTAATTTTGTAACTCCCCCCCCCCCCCCCCCCCCCCCCCCAAGGAGATTGAAGTCCTTTCAACTATTTTGAATATCATTTTGAACAAATCAGATCCGTTGAAGGCTTATATGTTTGTGTGGCGACTTCTAAATAACAGGATTCCAACAAAGGACAACTTGGTCTGACGTAGAATTTTACACACTCTCTTTTATGTGCAGGAAGTTTGTGGGAGTTTTAAATTGGATTGACTTCTTTTATGTTCTTCCTTGTTCTTCCAGAAATTTTAACTTGCGGGGGCAAGATTTTATATGATAAATATTTGTACAAAATTTTTAGCAATGCAAAAGTGATAAAATAATAAAATTATTATCATTGAGCAAAATACTTGATATTATAAACACTATATTGTTATATATTGGAAAAAGTAAAGACTCATTAACATCTACAAATTAAAATTGTTATTTACGTGTCTTTATATTTAAAGAGTATGGTAAAAATCATTTAAAATTTCATCTCAAATGCATTTACACATTTGATTTTATAAAATTCATGAAAGAAACTCTTTTTATAGTATAAATTTCTATTTGATGGGGGCAATTTATTATTTTAAGAGGGGGCAATAGCTAAAATATCAAAAAATTAACAAATACCATAGAAAAAGTAGTGGGGGCAACTACCCACAATCTACTATAGATACATCCGTCCCCGAATATGCTCTTCAACTTGGCGGCTATGTTTTATTCTCTAAAAAGATATGTTCCTCTTTGTATTTGATTTGGCTTGCCTGTGTTTGAATCGTTTCGAATGAGAGAAATTCTCGTATTTTTCGACATAAAGAGTTACTAGTACTACAATTGAATTTATCTTCTGAATTGAATTCTTGACGGGTTAATCCTTCAAATTGTCTTGGGATGTTTATAAATTATGATATGTTGCTCTTGTTTTCGACACTTCAATATGGTGTTTGTGCATTTTGACATTTTATTAAATCGATTCTAGTCACACCTTATGTTGAAATGGAGTCAGTTTATTATGTATATTATAATTTTGGCTTCTTAAAAATAAAATACAATAAAATAAAATAACAGCAAAAAATACTAAAAAGAGATATGGAGAGAAATTTAATATATATCCAGTTCCTAATAAAAAAAATATGGTTTTGAGAACAAAAACATAAATAATGGAGTGATATAGAGATAATGGGTTTATTTTTTCCACTAACAAAAATAACAACTACTGTATAGTGACATCTATCATAAAAAATTTAAGGAAAAAAAAAAGAAAAATGTCAACAAATATGCTAGGAATCAAATGACCTTAGGGTTTTGTCAACAAAAGAAAAAGTGCTTAGGACAAGAGAAAAAGAGGGAATTGATATTAAACATACCAAAGAAGGCAAAAGAAACAAAGGACCGCCATAGTCACCAGGCCAGAAACCATCCTCAGTTTGCAGTTTTGAGTAACATCTCAATGCTCTTTTTAGTGTCTTTCCCACTTTTTCCTCACTAATTATATCTCCTTCTTCCTTCTCCATTTTCACCTTATTATTATTCTCTGATTTCATATTTAAAAAACCTTTTTCCCTCTCAAACTACAAAACCAAAATTAATTATTTACCCTTCAACAATATTGACATACCTTAGAGTATATATATATATTCCTTTAGCTTTTTCAAAAAAAGAAAAAAAAAATCAATAGTCAAAGATGAACAAATGAATTATAATTCAAAGAGAAATTGCATATACACACATGTTCGTGTAAATATAAGTATCTAATCTAATTAATTAAATTAAACTAAACAATTGTACTATATATGTTATATATTTATGCATGTACGTACCTGGAGTCTCATTAAGAGATCAGAACTGTTCTTAGTTTTGAAGCGATTATCATGAAACTGTTTGCGAGCTTGTTCCACTTGAGCTCGTTCTTGTTCAGTTCCAAGATTCGGATCATACTCCCAAAATTGTCTTCCTATGTTCTTATTCACACTTCTAACCAATTCTTGAGTATCATCTTTGTTTTCTGAAAACTTCAGCTTCCACATCTTTATGTAGAAATTTTCTTAGCTAGATAAATTTAAAATAAAACAACTGAAATTTAAAAGTTAGAGAATATATGTATTATCATTTTCGGTATATATAATTTTTAGAAATTGAATAAACATAGACAAATGCCTTGATGTTAAATAAAGGATCGATTTTAAGGAGTTTAATTCAATTATTTTTGAGGGAGGGAAGGGGGTGGACAAAGAATTATTTTTGTTTGAAATAAAAAAGTATATTCTAAATAGCCAGCGTACATAAATTGAGTTTAGTGTTTAGTGTCTGCATGTGATTTATGAAGGGGGAGTCGGGCCTTTTATTCACACAAGTTAGGGATGCCAATAATTTAATATTGTGAGAATAATAATAAATTCAACGATCTCGCATTATTTATCATTTATTTTCTCTCAGCATGTGCATATAGACCACATTATCTCTTCGTTGTAGGTAATTTATCCGATAACCAATGAGAATTAACCCATAAATATGTCTTTTCTGATCCTTAAATATGTCTTTTGTTAGTCATTTTGATCCTCATTAAAAGTATTTTTAGTTAGTCAAATTAGTCCATAATATTAAAAAAAACGAATAATGATGTATTTATTTCAATCTCTATATTCAAGGGAAATATAATTACAGCGCTCACACACCAAAATTATTGTTTACCCTTTTATATAAGAAGTTGATATTGCTACCATTGATGTCACAAGATTATAAAATATATCGAGGTAATTTTTTGGTAGATGTTAACGGATAGAAAGATGTATTTTAATAGGAAAATGTGTGTTAAACACTCCAATAGGTGTTTACGTATTGAGAGAGATAGAGATAAGAGACACTGTTATGATGTATCTAATAGAAAAAGACGTATAAAAGAAAATCAAGTATTGAATGAGTGTAGGAATTTGGAGTGTCCGAATATCATTGTTGTTTTTAATAAGTGACTTAATACCACTTTATAAAAAATAGAATACAGCTTCTTTAAGCAAGATTAGAGGTGTTATTTATTAATATGATCCATTGACATTCTCAACTATGTTGACACCCCAATGAACCACCAAACACACCTCTAAAGCATTATTCAATGATAAAAGAAGAAAAGCAAAGGTGGGGGCATAGACCTAATGTTGAAATTTGAGGCCTAACTCATCCTTACAAAACCGGCTTGTAAGGTGAGGAGTGTCTCCTCTTTATAAACTTTGATCAAGCTTCCTATAAGGCAACTAGGGGTAGATCTTAAGGTGGGATTACCAACACACCCCCTCATGCTCAGACCCAATGGGCATGAAGCGTGGCAATGCGGAATCCCAATGGCTAGATCTTGTATAGGCTCTGATACCATGTTGAAATTTGGGGTCTAACTCATCCTTACAAAACCGGCTTGTAAGGTGAGGAGTACCTCCTCTTTATAAACTCTGATCAAGCTTCCTATCTAACCGATGTGAAACTAAATTCACCCCCTCAAAGACAAGCTAACATAAGACAACTAGGGGTAGATCGCAATTAAGGTGTGATTACCAACACACCCCCTCACGCTCGGGGCGGGATTTCCAACACTTAACCCACCAAAACAAAATTAACAGAAGCGAGAACTAGGCAAGCCAAATATATCTCTAAAAAAGGCTTCTCTAGAGCAAATGGGAAGAATATCCCACTATTAGATCATCAACAAAAAAATCTGCATTAACATTCTTATCAGCACAAGCATTCCCCTCGTTATAAATGTCAATGACTCTAAATATATATAAAGTTCCTAATAAGATGAGGACAATTTTTGTTCCGAGTATGTAACTTCCAAGGAACAACATGGAGATTAGAGAAGGCTTGAACGGTTAACAAAGAATCACATTCAATCCACTGATTTTTTTTCAATCTTTAGCATAAGCAAACTCAACAAATATATACTTTGCAGCACAAATTCCAGCATGAAGGAAAGTGGTTATTCCAATATTTGCCGAATAAACACCAATAAAAGTTACAACGTAATCTCTGAAAATTCAATTGAATGAAAATGTAAATATAAAGTCTACTTTCATAAATGAAAATGAGTAAGGCTAGCGACACTCACTTTTGAACACTCTCTCTAACACTCACTTTTATATTGATGGAATAAATGTATGTCCCACCACTTTGTGTGAATTCTATTTCCAATGTGTAGACCCACAATGTAAACCAATAAGAGAGTGACTATTAGAGAGAGTGTTCAAAAGAGAGTGTTGCTAGCACTACTCAAATGAAATTAGAGAAATTTTTTTATTAAAAATTACATATCACAAAACAAATTATATTATTTTAACGAATAATTATTATTCTTTTGTCAAAAAAATAATAAAAAAATTAATTAGAAATAATTTTGTTTTATTTCTTATAATTTATAAAATTAGTTTAGTTTAAAGAAAAATAACAAAATGGAGTTTTGCAGTGTATAACTGAATGAATTAATGTGCTTACAAGATGTAACTTTTGTAACTGAGTGACTAACCGAGGGACCGTTGTTTTTTTCTCTCCTAGTGAGAAGTGAGTGAATTTCAATTGTTTTATCAAAATAGAGAATTGTCCTACATTGAGATCATTGCAATTGCAAGCACTTGGTAACTTAACACTTTCATACAGCTTTTCATTCAATTTAACCAAAAGTCATGGAGCACCTACATTTGGAGGAAGACTGGTACGGGGTGGAGGGAGGTTTCGATCCAACATTGTGTCTGATTGGGAGATTCTTATCTAATAAACAAGTCATAACACATATGATGAAGGAACATATGGAGGCTGGCTATCTGGTCACTGGTGAAAGGTGTGGAGTTAAGAGAAGCAAGGAATGGAGCGGTTACTGTAGAGGAGAATAAAAGGAATTATATGATGGCAGAATTATTTAAGCAGCAGACAAAAATGAAAGCATTGAAGAAGGAAAGGATTTTCAATTATGAGCCAATAATTGCTGAACATTCAGTGGGGTTGGTGCAGTCAAGCGTGGTCAGAGGTGTGGAGGAGGATATTGTGGAGTCTGATAAGAAACGTCTTCGCGATGGGAGAAACAAAGATGTTGGTGGAACAGATACAATTGGCGAACAAAGCAAAAATCATAATCCAATGCAAATTGATGAAAACATAAAGACAGTTCAGAGTACAACAGATGGAGTGCATGCTACAACAACAAAAAATAACCATTTTTTATCGGCAAGTTCTGGCAGCCAGGACTGCCGGGAGCAATGAGTTTCATGAGCTGGAATTATCGAGGATTAGGGAACCCGAGTGCAGTTCCCACACTTAGAGACATGGCCCGAAAGTATCGCTTAGATGTCCTATTTCTTTGCGAAACTTTGGTACAAGCTAATAGAATAGAAGAATTAGAGTTAGTTTGGGGTTCGATGCATCATTTGCGGTGGATAAAATTGGGAGAAGTGGTGGATTAGCAATTCTGTGGAAGCAACCTTTTGACTGCAATCTTATAAACTTTTCTCAAAATTTCATTAACATGGAGGTAGTTCATCCGCAGTATCCAAAATGGAGATTTACAGGCCTTTATGGTTACCTAGAAAATGAAAGAAGACGGGAGTCATGGGACTTGCTTCGAACGATATCACAAGACAATGCACTTCCATGGTGTATTATGGGAGATTTCAACAATTTGTTGTCAAATGAAGAAAAAATAAGTCAAGTTGACCATCCACCGTGGAGGATAAGAGGATTTTGGGAGGCTGTTCAAGATAGCAGATTAATCGATCTTCACTTGCTAGGGTATCCGTTTACATGGGTAAAAGGCAGAGGTGGACATGATATGAAGGAAGAGAAAATCGATAGAGCTATGGCAACCCAAACATGGTGTGATATTTTTCAGCAACATCAACTCCATAATGTCGTATGGCATAGGTCAGGCCATTTTCCAATTTTACTCAAGTTACACGAAGTATCCCGAAAACAGATGGTGAAGGAGTTCAAATTCGAAAATGCTTGGCTGATGGAAGATGACTTTGATGGCATAGTTGTAGGAGGATGGGAGAGAAGTCAATATGGTAAAGTGTTGTCACGATTAGAGAAATGCATGGAGGCGATGAATGAATGGGGTCGTAAGTTGCGGTACAAGTATAGGGATGTTATTGAAGAGTGTAGGGAAGAGATGGAGAGACTTAGAAGGAGTGTGCAGAGTTCGCAAGTGGCAAGATATGAGGAAGTCCGAAATAAGATGGGTGTTTTGTTGGCACAAGAAGAAGCATTTTGGAAACAGCGGTCTAAGGTGTATTGGCTCAAAGAGGGAGACACAAATTCACGCTTTTTTCATGCAATGGAAAGTTCGAAAAAGAGGCATAATAACATTATGGCATTGAAGACAGATGAAGGGGAAACATTCACGGCCAAGCATGATATTTGTGGAGTTGCAAGCAACTATTTTTCAAAGTTGTTCACGAGTGATATAAGTGTGATGAATGCACGCTGGAGCACATAAATCTGAGGGTGACAGATGATGACAACAGTATGCTTCTAGCCCAGTTCAATATTACAGAGTTTAAAAAGGCATTATTTTCAATGCATTCATACAAAGCACCGGGGCCAGATGGGTTGAATCCGGCGTTATATAAAAGATTCTGGCATTTATGTGGAGTGGAGATATTTCATGCGGCAACAGCCTTGTTGAATAATGGGGAGTTTCCGTTTCAAGTGATGAATACAAATATTGTGCTTATCCCAAAGAAAGATAATTCGGAGACCATGCGAGACCTCAGGCCCATTTCATTGTGCAATGTTATTTACAAAATTATTTCAAAGGTACTGGCTAATAGACTCAAGCCTTTGTTGCAGAAATGTATATCTCAAGAACAGTCGGCGTTTGTAGAGAACCGCTCAATTATAGATAATGTGATGGCTGCCCATGAGATAATTCATCATATGAAGTGTAAAAGAAGAGGTAAAGTAGGAGAAGTTGCGTTGAAGATAGACATAAGCAAAGCCTATGACAGAGTTGAGTGGGAGTATGTGAAGAAAGTTATGTGTCGAATGGGTTTTCATGACAGATGGATAAATAGGATGAATATGTGTATGGAAAGTGCTAATTATCAAGTGCTTGTCAATGGAGAGAAAGTGGGACCAATTGTTCCAAAGAGAGGTCTTAGGCAGGGTGACCCACTGTCACCTTATTTATTTATTTTGTGTGCAGAAGGCTTATCTTCTTTACTAAAAAGAGCTGAAGCGATAGGAGATATTCATGGTGTAAAAGTGTGTCGAGGAGTGCTGTTTCTCACACATTTATTATTCGCGGACGATTGTTTTTTGTTTTGCAGAGCCAACATGCGGGAGGTTACAAAAATAAAGGAGATATTGCAGGTATATGAAGTTGTGTCGGGACAAGTAATCAATTTCCAAAAGTCAGAAATATTTTTTAGCAAAAACACATTAGAGGCGGATATGGAGGAAATAAAAAATGTGTTTCTAGTCACAGCTACTTGGGAAGTGGAAATTACTTGGGAATGCCTTCAATGATAGGTCGAAACAAAAGAGCTATGTTTGGTTATTTGAGGGACAGGGTATGGAGAAAGATACAACAATGGTCTGGAAAGCATCTATCAGAAGTTGGGCGCAAAGTTCTTATTAAGTCTGTAGCACAATCGATCCCAACATATTGTATGAGTACATTTCTTTTACCAACTACTTTAGGGGAAGAGATCCAAAGGATGATTAATTCGTTTTGGTGGGGATCAAATAAGAGGCAAGGAAAAGGGATTCATTGGCTCAATTGGGTTCAATTAACAATGAGGAAGGAATATGGAGGTATGGGTTTTAAGCACTTTTTTGGCTTTAATTTGGCTATGCTAGGGAAGCAAGGTTGGAGACTTTTGACTAAGATACTACTGTTGCTCGCATTTACAAAGCTAAATATTTTCCGAAGACTGATTTTTTGGGGGCTTGTCTAGGCCACAACCCAAGTTATATTTGGCGTAGGATCATCGATTCACATGTATTAGTTAGATGAGGTCAAAGGTGGCGAATTGGGATTGACAAAAGCATTTCGGTTTGGACAGATCCATGGTTGCGAGAGGAGGGGAACTCCTATGTTTCAAGTGAAAAAGTGCAAGGGACAGAAAGTATGAAGGTTGCAGATTTAATGGATATAAATGGTGCAAGCTGGAATTGGGAGCTGATTGCAGGAATTTTCAATGAGCAAGATCGAGAGGCTATATTGAAATTGGTGTTGCTGAATCGAGATAGGGAAGATAAGCTTATCCTGGAAGTTCAATAATCAAGGAAACAACACAGAAAAATCGGCCTATAGGTATGCAATGGAAACACTTGTTGACAACGAGGAGTATCGAGTACCGGAGGACTGGACAAGAATGTGGAAAATGAAGATTTCGTAAAGAATGAAAGTATTTTTTATGGAGGGCGTTGAGAGGAGTACTCCACACACGTATGTGTCTTCAAGATAAAGGTGTTCTGTGCACGGATAGCTGCCCTTTTTGCGAAACAAATTATGAAAATGAGTGGCATATTTTCATTTGGTGTGAAGAAGCAAAAAAGGTTTGGCGAACAACAGGACTGTAGGAGTTGATTAAAGGTACTGTCAATGGCTGCAAGTTTTGCATATTGTTTTTTCTCTTTACTGTGCAGGTTATCTAGTGCAGAAAGTAAGGATGTGGTTGTGATGCTTTGGTGCCTATGGCGTCGTCGGAATGACAAAGTATGGGACGGTGAATTAAAGCCAATCAACATAGTGATACAGCTTGCCCGCAAAGCACTTTTCCAATGGCAAGAAGTTAGAAAAAGATTTGTTGTACCTGTGCAAAATCAGCAGCAACAAGTAGCAAATTGGCAGCCACCAGATGAGGAGTTTGTTAAATGCAACGTGGATGCGGCCATGTTCAAAGAGCAAAACTGTTTTGGGATAGGTATGTGCATTCGGAATCAACGAGGTCTGTTCGTGAAGTCAGCCACAACCTGGCATGAAGGCAAACCTCTCCCACGAGAAGCGGAAGCAGTTGGATTGCATGATGCTATCTCTTGGCTTGGCAGATTAAGACTGTCGAAGGTGCATATAAACTAGATTGCAAACTAGTGGTTGATAGCATTTTTTATGGGAATAGTAATCAAGCGGAGTTTGGTAGTATCATATCTGAATGTCAGTCGCTTTTACAACAATATCCAGACTTTAAGATAAGTTTTGTTAGGAGACAAGCTAATTTTGTCGCTCATATGTTAGCTAAGGTGTCTAGATTGAATGTTCCTCACCAAGAGGTTGATTTGATTCCATCTTGTATTGAAACTATTGTGAGAAATGAAATAGTATGAGTTTTTGACTGTAAAAAAAACATATGCAACTTTTAATTTATTACATAAGACGAATGATGAAGATGTTGCTCAAGTTGCCACAATTATATGAAGCATTTGAAAGCAACGTAACAATAAAGTTTGAAACAACACGATAGATGCTCAAAGTTTTATAATTACTACGTTGAGGAATTGATCCATGATTTTTCTGTTGTCTGTTTATTGCATAACCATACATCAGAGATTCATTATTTCAAAAAAGAAACATCAGAAATTCATCTAGCTACTGTCATTATTAGGTGGAAATTTATTGTCGTCACCCGGTCAAATAAAATGAAATATTGGTGCCTTTTTTGTAAGGGATAAGGTGGGTGGTGCCTTTTGTTTTTGCTAAAACATAATAATTTTTTTTGCCAAAATATGCAGTTCACATCGGTGAAGCTCTCGGTCTCCTCTCCACTCTTAATTGAGTTCATGAACTTAACGCCTGATTGATTATATATTGGACTCAAAAGTAGTAGTTGATAAGTGTTTTTATTCGCGTTTTTATTCGCTAACTCAATGTTACAGAATTTGGGGATATTATTAGAAATTGACAATCTATTTTCTCTCATTTTTATAGTAACTCGATTGTTGAGTATATTAAGAGACAAGCAAATGATGTTGTTCATAGCCCGTCTGAAGCGACCGCATCTTTAACTAGTTTCTATGTGTTGGATGATATACCAAATTGTATTGAAACATTATGATCAATGAAATGCTATAAGCTACTCTTGGTGAAAGAAATAAAAATAAATAATAGTAACATGTTTTGTAAATAACAATCATATTTTGTAACCCCTACTTATAATTCAAAGTGATAGAAGATGATCTCTTATGTGAACTCCCTACACACACAATAAGATGCGTATATATCTTATACAACATTTGAATATGTAGTATTAAGATATCAAAGTTGGTCTATTATTTGTAAAGGGTGAGATTATTTTTATTAAAATGAATCAAAATATTTATTGAATAACATCAATGATATTATTGAATACAAAAGGATGATACAACAAGGTTATATAGAAACCTTTAGAGTAAAAATATGGTTAAATGTACTTTTGTTGCATGTCATTTGAGCGAGTTCTGGTTTACCTTCCTGTAATTTTTTTTGAGATTCCAACATTGTAATTTAAAGATTCTTTGCTTTTAGATCTTGGTGGCATCTGTCTAAAAAAAACTGATTTGGCATGCTAAGTGAGTATTTTCTAATAATGTGTCAATTGAAAAAAAAAATCTTAGTCAACATTTTTTTTTCAAAGATAATTAAATGAAATAAATATTTTTTTAAATTATTTATCTTCTCCTTCATCACATTCATCGCCAACCCCCCAAAAAAAGTGCAAAAAACAAATTCATTCAATCTCAACTATCACAACTTCCCAATTTCCTATTTTCATGTTTCCCTTCCCTCGTCAGCCTTACAACTTCAACAAATATGATGCCGAGATCCAGATTGTTCTCACCTATTTCTGAAATTTTTCAAACCCAAAATCTCTAATCCCTCTTTGTCTTCTTCGATATATGACATCCTTTTTCCGATATGTTGAGACGTTGGAGAAAACATGAAAGAGAGTGATAACCGGCAATTTTGTAGGTTATTACATTGCACTTATCCCCCATAATTTATGAGAAATTGAGTGATTGTATGGCATGTAGCATAATAAAAAATTTCGGACAAACGGACACGGAGTGTCAATCTGCTAATGTAGATAAAATAAATGGAAGCGTGATTAAAAATACATTAAAATTCATAGAATAAATGAAAGCATAAAAAGTCATAACAAATATTTTTTAGTTTTATCATACTAGAAAATTAATATTATGTATACTTTATATAATACTTTTTTTACACCTATAATACATTGTTAATATTATAATATTTACAAGGTGAATTCTCCTCAAAAATTATTAGACTTTTGGCCAATATCTTTAGTTGGTTGTATGCACAAGATTTTGGCTAATGGACTAAACTTGATCATCAGGAGTGTCATCTTTAACGCACAGTCGGCTTTTATTTTGGGTTGCCAGATTTTGGATGGTATTGTTATTATGAATGTGATGGTGGATGATGTAAAGAAAAGAAAAAAAGGAGTTGTTTATGTTTAAAGTAGACTTTGAGAAGGTTTACGATTATGTGGAGTGAGATTATTTAGATTATGTTATGGTGAAGTTGGGTTTTTCTTGTAAATGAAGGAATAAAGTTATCGGGTTGGAAAAGTACAAATCGCTCTATGGGTGGTAGACTTTTGCTCATTAAACATGTCATTTCGTCGCATCCATATTATTTTCTTTCCTTCATCAAAGCCACATCATGTAAAATTGATTTCCTTGAATCTATTTTTAAATCTTCTTTATGGTGGGGTGGAGGGGTGGGGAGTCAAGAAGCTCACAAAATTCATTGGATTCAATATACAAGGTTTGTTATATTAAAGAGAATGGTGGTTTAGAGGCTTATGAAGTTTAATTTTGTGTTGTTAGGGATGTGATGTTGGAGGTTGTATGTTAATCAAAAAGGGTTGTGGTTTAAAGTTTTGGCAGCAAATATGAAGTTGAAGATGGGTGTACTCAGAGAGGAGGGAGGCGGGGCAAGTTGGTTTAAGGAGAGGGTGGGGCAAATTGTTGGTGATGGTGAGAGCACATCATTTTGGCGTGACCCATGGTTGGGTGATGAGTGCTTGCAATTTTGATTTAGACGTCTTTTTGAATTATGTGTTGATTGGGGTGTTACTATAGCGAAGAAGAGAAGGCAGTGGTGGGTGTGGATGTTCCACGTTGGCGGTGGAGAATGTGTTTCTTTTCTTGAGAGGAAGAGAAGTTGGGTGAATGTGTTTCCTTACTACATAACATTTCTTTACAAGATAATGTTGTGGATCGATGGGTTTGACTCCATAATTGTCCTGATGGTTATACCGTAAAAGATGCTTATCAGATAATATCTCGAAATGAGCAGCCTAGAATTAGTGCTGATTTTGATATCACGTGGAACAAAGCAGTGTTTTTGAAGGTGTCACTTTTCGCTTGGAGAATTTTTAACAAAAGCATACCAATAAAAGATAATTAAATTTCTCGTAGTGTGGCGGTTCAAGGAGAGCCGACCTATAGTGGAGGTTGCGGAAAGGAAGAATCAATTAATCATTTGTTTCTAAGGTGCAATTTTTTTTTTGTCGTATTTGGTATTTCATACATCAGTGATTGTGTAATTCAACAGTTGACCCAACTGATGTTTGGGAGCACGCGTTTCAATTTGAAGGTTCAAATGTTTTATGGAAAGAAATTTGTTTTGGACTTTAAGTTTTTTGGTTGGCTACTATTTAGATTGTTTGGAAGGAGCGCAATTCAAGGTTTTTTTGCAATAGAGTTGCCGCTAGAACAGTTAGTGGACCACATCAAACTTCATTCTTGGTGGTGGCTGAAATCGCATAACTCTCATTCTTTCAGCGACTTTTATTTGTGGTGGTCTAACCCTTTGGTTTGTCTTGGTTTAAATACTTTGTAATGTATTTTTTTTTTACTCTTTCGGTTAGTTCTCTAGTGAGACCTGTATTGTTTACTCTTTTTTGTCCCCTTACGACACTCCTTGTACTAGAAAGGGAGGCTTAATCTACAAAATATTTCTGCCTCTTAAAAAAAATCTAACATTTATAATACCATCATGAAGAAAATAATTTAGTTGTCTTTTTGACCGAACAAATTAGTGCTATGTTATTTTAGTCTATATATTATTTAATTTAGGTTAAAATGTGCTTTTGGTCCCTGCAAATATGCTCAGATTTGGTTTTCGTCCCTGGTAAAAAAAAATTTTGAAAAAGGTCCTTGCAAAATATTTTGTTTTTTAAAATAGTCCTTGGGTCCACCAAAGCGCTGAAGTGGCATGGTTTTGCCCACGTGGCAGTTGGTGTCTGTGCAACTTTTGCCACGTGGCGCTAACATGGCAGTCTACGTAATAAAAAATAAAAAAACATTTTTTAAATTCTGAAAATTGTTTTTTGAAATTAAAAATTCTGAAAAAAAAATTTAAAAATAAAAAGAAAATCATAAAAAAAACTCCAAAAAAATTTCGAAAATTTATTTTACAAAATTTTGAAAACTTATTAAAAAAATTTATATTTTTTTTAAAATTTCGAAAATTTATTTTTATGATTTTTTAAAATCTGAAAATAAATTTTAATATCATAAAATTAATTTCTGAAAATAAAAACGGAATAACTTTTCCGAAAAAAAAATGAAAATAAATTTTCGAAAATTAAATTTTTTCAATTTGAAAATTGTATATTAAATTGGTTTTGAAAATACTGACAATTATATTTTCAAAAATTTTAAATTTTCAGATTATATAATTTTTAAAAAAATTATTTTATATTTTAATTTTCAAACATTTATATTCAGATTTTAAAAAAAATATATTATTTTCGATTTTTTTAATATTATTTTCTAATATTATTTTTTTAAAAATCATAAAAATAAATTTACGAAATTTTTTAAAATAAATTTTCAAAATTTTAAAAAAAATTAAATTTTTTTAATAATTTTTTAAAATAAATTTTCGAAATTTTTAGAATAAATTTTGGAATTTTTTTTATGATTTTTTTATTTTTAAATTTTTTTCAGATTTTTTTAATTTCAAAAAACAATTTTCAGAATTTAAAAAATGTTTTTTAAATTTTTTATTATGTGGACTGCCGCGTGGCAAAAGTTGCACATTCGGCAATTGCCACGTGGGCAAAACCATGCCACTTCAGCGCTTTGGTGGACCCAGAGACTATTTTAAAAAACAAAATATTTTGCAAGGACCTTTTTAAAAAAAAAAAAATTATCAGGGACGAAAATCAAAACTAGGCATATTTGCAGGGACCAAAACCACATTTTAGCCTTTAATTTAACACTAACTATTTATATTTAAGGTGATTCAAGTTATTAACCAAACAATTGTTAAGGATAATCTGAATTTGATTCTTGGATATAACAATTAACAGAGTTTGATTCATGGATAGAACAATTATCATAACCCTTTTCCTCAAGAAAAGTGATTCAAGTTACATCATGATATTGATACTAAGTTTTCACCACTGTTTGAGAATCTATGGGGCACACAAGGTGGGTTCTCCCCTCCGACTGAAGTTTTTTCATATGCATGAGTCAGAAATTAAATTCTTGACCACATGCTTAAATGACCCAATACCCTTAACACTCGGATTCATTGTTGGTAAAAAAATGTTAGGCTTAATTGCAAGTTCGATCCCTTATGTTTATTTTAGGTTTCAAATTGGTCCCTTATGTTTTAAAAGTTTCATGTTGGTCTCTTACGTTTTAAAGGTTTCAAGTTGGTCCAAAATGTTACTCACGTTGGAATAAGTTAGTCTCTTCCGTGACATGATATTGGGTTTAATAAAACAAAAAAAATTAAAAAAAAGTTTTAAAACTGATTTTCTAAATAAGTCAAATTTCATCACACATATTGTCAACCCGAATCTTTAAACGGTCAAGTGACGAAGGGACTAACTTAGTCCAATGTGAGTAACGTTTTGAACCAACTTGAAACTTTTAAAACATAAAGGACCAACTTGAAACTTTTAAAACATGACCAACTTAAAACCTAAAATAAATATAAGGGACCAAACATGCAATCAAGCCAAAATGTTATTTAAGCTGCTTTCAAAATACAAGTAATTCTAAGTTTGTGCAATTTCATATGCGATAATATTATCCTACTAGATACCATAAAAGGAACGTACTTTGTGCTACAAATATTCTTACCAAAAATTATGTCTATACATAACCACCCCTTTCATTATTAGATATTTTTTACAAGTACCATGAAAGTACAAAATTTCATGCATTGTAGGCTAGGTATTGGACTATCAATCTTATCATTTAGGGCACAAAGCCCTCCAGAAGGGCTTGGCGCCCTCAAGAAAGGGCTCAACGCCCTCCATAAGGGCCAGAAGGGCCTTAGGCGACCCCGTCAGGGGCGCCGTCTTAGAGAGCTTCTAGAAGCCTCTAGAACGCTCCAGAATGCTCTAAACGTGGCTTTGGGCCCAAGTTACTTGGGGGCAAAGCCACGGGAAACCAAACCCAAATAAGGCTATAAATACCCACTTGGACATTCTCAAGACATCACTTAAACAGACTAAACCTTAGTTTTCTAGATTATACTCACCATGGGCCCACCGTTGGCGCCCACCGTGGGCCTGGGTCCTAGGCCGCACTCATAAACCCTAAAACCCCCTTCGATCGTCTCTCAAACGATGGCCGGTGAAGATCAGAACAACCTCGATCGAGGTTGTGGCGACAACAAAACTCGATCAAACTCGATCACTGGCGAAGCTATCGTCATACCTATATCAGGTTTTATCTTTCCAAAATTCTATGACTAATCATCCAATTTCAATTTCATGTTTTGCTTTATTATTCCATTTAAATTCCATTGCTGCTACACGTATTTATTCACGCTGCCATTGCTATTACCATCTATTTAGTTCTGTTCATGTTATTAACCCCATGTGATATTGTTTGCTGGTGCCATATCTTATATATTAATTATCGTTGCTGGCTATTCGATTGAATTCCCACTGCTAGAAGTTTTAACATTGTGTCGTGCCAACCCCTTCCAATTGTCGTGCAAATAAATCGTTGCGGCTTTTCTTGTTTATTTATAAGTTGCCTTTCATTCATAACCAGATGCTTAAGCTATGATGTTATGCACCTTCTGTGAATTTTGGATGTCACTGAAAGTCATCTTTGTATGCTGCCATCTGAAGCTGAATAACAGGTTATAGCCTTGTGCCATCTGGTGTTATTTAAAGTTGCCATCTAAATAACAGGTTCGGTCTTTTTTTTTTTTTTTTTTTAATTTGCTCCTTCATATGAATTTATCAAAAATAGATTATATTATTATTTTATTATGTTTGAGTAGTTTTAATTGAGTCCAAAACGAGAGGACCGTTGTATCGACGAAAATCATATAAATGCCTTTTGCACCTCCTGTTTTGAAATTCCAAGCAACTACCAATTATCATGAGAAAATTGTTACGACAATACCCTTGAAGAGGCGTGTTATTAGTCTGACGATTAAATAGCTTTACGAGTCACTATTTTGCTATATAAGGGTACATCATTAGATAGTTAATAGGCGAGTTAGTTCTGAGTTAATAGGCGAAGAAAGAGAGTAGATTATAAGACAAATGAAGGAGCAAGTTAATCCCAGTCTAATAGGAAGACGAGTAGAAAACAACATCACTAACCAAACGAGTTGGTTTCAAACTATTAGGAAAAGAACGTGGAATAGTACAGTTATAGTTTTATTTATTTGAATTGTGAAACAAACTTTGTCACCAGGAAAATTATTTACACACCTATTAACTACTTTAGGTACCTCGTAAACAAAGTCTTGTCAGTTCCTCCTTTTCTGTAGCCTTGAGTAACTAGAAACTGTGTGAGTCTCTCACCATGCTCTAGGTGCTTGTTTCAATCCATACAAAGATTTCTTCAATTTGTAAACATGATTTGGATAATTAGGATCCACAAACCCTTTTGGTTGTTCAACATAAACCTCTTCTTGTAAATAACCATTCAGAAAAGCACTCTTCACATCCATCTGAAACAATTTGAATTTAAGAATGCATGCTACTCCCAAAAGTAATCTTATGGACTCTAATCTGGCCACATGTGCAAATGTTTCATCAAAATCAAGTCCCTCCACCTGAGTGTATCCTTGAGCAACTAACCTTGCCTTGTTTCTGGTCACACTTCCATGTTCATCTGATTTATTCTTGTAAATCCACTTAGTTCCAATGACATTCATACCTTCAGGTCTTGGAACAAGGTCCCACACTTCACTTCTTTTAAACTGATTTAATTCCTCTTGCATAGCTTCAATCCAGAATTCATCAGTGAGAGCTTCTTTAATATTTTTGGGTTCAAATTTGGACACAAAACATGACTCAGTAGTTACTGCATCTGATCTTCTGGTTCTGACTCCTTGATCAAGACTCCCAATGATTAAATCTTTGGGGTGATCCTTCTGAACTCTAATTGAAGGTCCTTTACTAGTAGATACATGATCTGGATCAATCTCTCCTTCTTCAGACTCTACTTCATCTTCTGCAACTGGAGCTTCTAACTGTTGTTCTTCTGATGTTACATCATCTAGTACCACTTCAAACTCAACTTTTTCTTTTTTAGCAGATAGATCATCTATCACAACATTAATAGACTCCATCACAACCTTGGTTCTGGAATTAAACACTCTATAAGCTCTGCTGTTTACTGAGTAACCAAGAAAAATTCCTTCATCACTCTTGGGATCCAGCTTTCTTCTGTTTTCTCTGTCAGGCAAAATGTAACACTTGCTGCCAAAAACATGAAAATACTTAACAGTAGGCTTTCTTCCTTTCCACAGCTCATACAGAGTAGATGTAGTACCCTTCTTCAGAGTCACCCTATTGTGAATATAGCAAGCTGTATTCATTGCTTCTGCCCCAGAACAGATAAGGTAAATTCTTAGCATGTAACATAACTCTAGTTGATTCTGCTAAGGTTCTGTTCTTCCTCTCAACTACACCATTTTGCTGAGGTGTTATAGGAGCTGAGAATTCATGCTTAATCCCTTCAGAAGCACAGAACTCAGAAAACTTCTTATTTTCAAACTCATTCCCATGATCACTTCTGATTCTGATAATGACACTATCCTTCTCTCTTTGCAACTGAGTGCACAGATCTCTAAACACATCAAAAGTATCTGACTTTTCTCTAATGAAGCTTACCCAAGTGAATCTTGAATAATCATCAACAACCACAAAAGCATACTTCTTTCCTCCAATGCTCTCAACTTGCATAGGTCCCATTAAATCCATATGTAACAATTCAAGAACTTTAGTTGTTACCTGATGCTCCAACCTGGGATGAGACTTTCTTGTTTGTTTACCAATCTGACATTCACCACAAACACTGTCTTCATTGATCTTCAGTTTAGGTAGATGATGAAAGCTCTTTCGCTCACATTATATTTTCCTATCTACACGTGAGTATTTTAGGATCGTCTCACAGGGATTTGCACGATACCTTAAACCATTCAACATCGATTATTATTTTAAGTTAGGGTTTTATCATTTGTTTACTAAAAACTAATCGACTTTAAAATATAAATAAATACGACGAGTAATAGGGCATAAAAGTGTCAGTATCAAAGTTCATAAATCAAGCATCGATAATGTTCTAATGATCATGATAAACAGATTCTAGTTTTAATCCTTTTTTAACGATATTATCACACATCACTCGACAACATTATTCGTGTCCAAATAAAGTTGTGAGATCGATCGTATCGTTTAACCGTTGATTTCTCAATCAATTAAACGATCCAATAGCATTAAGTCTTGATGCTTTAAGTGATTATCAAAACATAATTCCATGTCTTGAACACTTGTTTTAATAGAAAATTATTCTAACCCTAGATTTAAATGTATTTGTCAATAACACTAAATCATACATAAGATTGAATAACAAGAATAAGTTTCAATATAATATAAAACACTAGAATCATATATTTACATGATCAAAAGATTACATCTAGCTTGATTCATTACCTCTAATCCCAACAAAGGAGATTTAGTTTATCATTTTCATGTCAACAATACAAAAGTTGGAGAAAAGATGAAGATCATGGCCAAGCTTTGATTTCTCAAACCCTTAGGTGATCTAATCTTGATCCTTTTTGTCCTTTGAAGTGCCCTTCTTTTTGCCCCATTCTCTGGTAATAAACTCTAAAATATGTTCTTAAAAATATGCTTAATAATGACTTAACATTTTTAACCTAAAAGCTGAAACATAGCTTAAATACTAAAACTGATAAGTGACATCTCGCTCGACGAGATAAATTTCGCTCGGCGAGTTTGACTTTCTGGCCAGTGGCATTCTGCCACGTCTTCCATAGCATTAAACCGCCCTTGGGATCTCGCTGAGCACAAATATTTCGCTGAGCGAAATCAAACTTCCCCTGTTCCTGAAAATCCCTGCCTGAACTCACCAAGCACTCGCCAACTGCTCGCCAGGCGAGTTTAACTTTGAAAACTCCTGAAAATCCCTGCCTCAACTCGCCATTCACTCGCCAAGCGCTCGCTGGGCGAGATTCTTCATTCTTCTTCTATTGATTTCTTGCTATTTTTCAAGTCTTGGCTTGCTTTTTCCTACACAAATGGGGAAGAATAAGGTATACAAAGAATAATTGGTATTTATTCATAAATTTCATGCTTTTCCTAAGATAACTTGCAAAACAAGTAACTAAAAGCCTTATAAAAAGACATGAATTTATTCATTTCTTGCCACTTATCAGTAGACCTCTTATAGCTTCAGTATTCATGACTTTCTTCATGCCCTTCAGATGCAAGTGACCCAGTTTCTGGTGCCAGAGTCTGACTTCTTCTTCTGAACTTATGAGACAGGTGGACATGCTTGTTTCTTCTTCAGACATCCACAAATAACAGTTGTCCTTTGATCTGCAGCCCCTCATCAGCACTTCACCGTCTTTACCAGTTACCAAACATTCTTCCTTGTTAAAATTCACTTTCAACTCTCGATCACACAGCTGGCTTATGCTGATCAGGTTTGAAGTTAGCCCTTTCACTAATAACACATCATCTAGTCTTGGTAATCCATCACAGATCAAGTCACCTATTCCAAGAATTTCTCCTTTAGCTCCATCACCAAAAGTTACATAGTTGCTGGAATATGGCTTTAAATTACTCAAAAGTTTCTTCACACCAGTCATGTGTCTGGAGCAACCACTATCAAAATACCAATCTTCCCTAGAGGTGGCTCTCAAAGATGTATGATCTATGAGGCCAACAGTATTGCCTTTGGGTTTCCATACCTTCTGAACATTGATTCTGTTTGCAGCAGATTCTACTTTTCTGTATTGAAAGTGCTCAGGATAACCATATAGCTTGAAACAGAATGGTTTAATGTGCCCCTTCTTTCCACAATGATGACAAACCCATGGATGATTTCTCCTCTTTCTCTTGGGCTTCTGAGGTTCCATCTTAGATGTGCCTATCATGGGATCATAAGTTTTAACAGCAGGAACAAACCTTTTAGCTGGATTTTTCTGTTTGAGGTTCAAAGTCTGATCAACAAATCCTATGCCATTTAGTTTTCCTTGGTTCTGATTTTCCAATATCTCCTCCAGCACATCAGTAGCAGTATTCATCATTCTGACTTGCTTCTTCATATTCTCAAGCTGAGAATTTAGTTGGCTCACCTCATCTTTGAGATCAGTATTTTGCACTAAGAGTTCACTTTTCTCAGCCTGCAGTTGGCAGATTGTCTTCTTCTGATCCACTAATTGCTTGCAAACTTCTACACTTCTGATGTATAGGTTTTTGTAGTTGTCAGCCAGTTCTTCATAAGATGATTTTTCAACTCTGGCTTCAGACTCTGATTCAGACTCAGACTCCAAAAATGCTTCAGACTTTGAAAGAGCTTCTGAGGCCTTAACCTTACCATCAGACTTGTATCTTCCAGTTAGGGCAACAACATACTTAGCAGATTCACTCTCTACTTCTTCTTCTGAGTCTTCATCAGACCAGGAAACAGCCAAGCTCTTCTTCTGCTTCTTAAGATAAGTAGGACATTCTGACTTGATATGACCATAACCTTCACACTCAAAGCACTGAACACCCTTTGATTGATTGCTCTTCTCATCAGTCTTGGTCTTCTTCACATCACTTTGTTGCTTACTGTTGTTGAATCTGAAGTTCTGACCTTTGGATTTGGATCTCCTGTCAACATGTTTCATAATCTTGTTAAACTGTCTCCCCAGCAACACAAGTGCTTCTGATAAGTCTTCATCATCCTCATTAGACCCTTGTTGATCCTCAACTTCATTATTAACTGCAAAAGCAACTCATTTCCCTTTCTTCTCAATATGGTTACAGAAAGCTGTTTCAAAATTCAGCAAGGATCCAATTAACTCCTCAACCTTCATATTGGAGATGTCATGAGCTTCCTCAATAGATGTCACTTTCATGTCAAATCTTTTAGGAAGTGACCTGAGTATTTTTCTAACAATTTTCTCATCATACATCTTCTCTCCAAGAGAATCAAAAGAATTAGCCATATCCAGAACATTCATATAAAAGTCATGTATGCTCTCATCCTCCAACATCTTCAAATTTTCAAATTTTGTGCTGAGTAGTTAAAGTCTGGACAGCTTAACCTTTGAAGTGCCTTCATGAGTGGTCTTGAGTATCTCCCAGGCATCCTTGACTATAGTGCACTGTTTGATCAGTCTGAACATGTTCTTGTCCACTCCATTGAATAGAGCATTCAAAGTTTTGGAGTTTCCAAGAGCCAATTCATCTTCATCCTTTGACCATTCTTCCTCTGGTTTCAGCACATCAGTCTTCTTCCCATCTTTGTCCAACACAACTGGATGTTCCCAACCCTTCAACACTGCTTTCCAGGTCCTGCTGTCTATGGATTTCAGGAAAGCACTCAAACGAGACTTCCAATATTCATAGTTGGTCTCATCCAACAGAGGTGGTCTGTTAACAAAACCTCCTTCCTTGTCCATTCTTGCCAGAAAAACCTTCCCTGGAGCTCACCCAATAACAAGCAGGGTGCCTGCTCTGATGCCAATTGAAATTCTGGCAGGTACTGAATCAGAACTGTAAAACAGAGTACTAGAAATGCAAAACAGAGTACTTAAACACAAGTTCAGAAGCATCAATATAGAGGACAGAAAATAAAGAACACAAAGTATTTGTTAACCCAGTTCGGTGATAAACAACACCTACGTCTGGAGGATATCAATCCAGGAAGGAAATCCACTAAGTAGAATTAATTCTAAGACTCAAGACACAGCCCCTATTCCCAGTCTTATCACTTAATCTCCACCCGTCTAGATTCTACCCAGGAACACCTAGGTATAAGAACTCACTTACTTCCTAACCACGTAATCGCAGCCCAGTGACTAACAACTCCTGAACAACTCTAGTATGATGAAGACACTCTTCAAAACAACAAAAACATCACTTGTGCTTAAAAGCTTTAAGTGAAAAACAACTCTAAACAAAACAACCAACTCTAACAGATGAGTGGTACAAAAATAAAGCAATAGCTTACAGACTCAAAAACTCTAAAAACTCTTAATTCTAATTTCTGGTTTTTGATCAATATTCTTCAATAGCTTCGTCTTCCTTAAATAGCAATCAGCTGCAACATAATTCTGAACAATATAATCTTCAAAGATATAACTCTGAAATTCTTAGAAGCTCATAGAAGCAAATATAATTCTGAGATATATTTTGCAAAGATTCCTTTGAAAATATATTCATCAATAATAGGAACAAATCTGCAAGAAAGATCTTCAAATGAAATAATCAGCCTTCTGGAAACATCAGCCTTGATAAATCTTCAACAAATCTTCAAAAGATACTGAAAAGAATTAACAGAAAACACGCAGAAAGACAGCTTCTGAAGGTCAACAGAAGTCAACGTCTAAACAGTGCGTCTGATGACCAGTTCTGCGTCTGATGAACAGTACCAGCGTCTGAAGACCAGTTCTGCGTCTGATGAACAGTAAACCTAGTTTCCAGCTTCTGAAGACACAAATAGCTTCTGGAACCCAATTCCAGCTTCTGAAGACACAAAATAGCTTCTGAGGACGCTTTGCTTGTACAATATGATTTTAGTAAACATTTAGCCAATAACCAAATATCCAACAATCTCTTCCAAATTTTGAAATAGCCAGAACTGATAAGAAGGGGAAAAGTGTTGCTTTTGTAGCAAATGATGAAAGCCTATCAGAAGATCTTGTGATGCTGAGTAAACAATTTAAGAAGATTCTGAAGCAGAAGACAAGAACTGATGAGAAAAGCAATCAATCCAAAGGTGTTCAATGTCATGAGTGTGAAGGTTATGGCCACATAAGGACAGAATGTGCCACATATCTCAAGAATTAGAAGAAAAGTTTGTCTGTGTCTTGGTCTGATGAAGATGACTCAGAAGGAGAAGTGGAGAATGAATCAGCCAAGCATGTTGCTGCCTTTACTGGTAGGTGCATGACTAATGATGAAGTTATGGGTTCAGAAGCACCATCAGGTTCTGAAACACTATCAGAGTCTGAAGCACCATCAGAGTCTGAAGCTTCATCAGAGTCTGAAGACAGTGATGAAGAATTGTCTTTTGAAGAAACAGCTGCCTCTTATGAAGAACTATACCTCAGAAATGAAGAAGTTTGCAAGTTATTAGAAAATCAGAAGAAGACTATCAGTCAATTGCATGCTGAAAGAAGTGATCATCTAGCACAAATTTCTGATCTCAAAGATGAGGTAACCCAACTGAACTCTCAACTTGAAAATATAAAGAAGCAAGTCAGAATGTTGAACACTGGTACTGATGTGCTTGAAGAGATATTGGAGAGTCAGACCCAAGGGAAACCAAATGGTATAGGATTGGATGATAGGACCTTGAACAAACAGCAAAATCCAGTTAAAAGGTTCATTGCTGCTGTTAAAACATATGAGCCAATGATGGATAAAGCTAAGTTGGAACACCAGAACCAACCTCAGGGATCTAAGAGCAAGAGGGCATCTCATCCTTGGGTATGTCATCACTGTGGTAAAAAGGGGCACATAAAGCCATTCTGTTACAAGCTGCATGGATACCCCAAGCACTTTCAGCAAAGAAAATCTGAACCTGTTGTAGTCAATGTCAAGAAGGTATGGAGACCAAAATGTGAAAGTGTTGACAAGAGGCTGAAGAATAGGAAAGGAAAGGTTGTTGCTGCCAGCAAGCCTACTCCTGTTGCTAAGAAGAGTGCAGGTGTTGGACCATCTAAAATCTGGAGCAAGGTAGTGGTCCCTGTCCCAAAGAAGAAGGCACTAAAAGGAAAGGAAGTGGATCCTAGTGAGTCTGAGGATAATGTTGAGCAAGACATCATGAAGAGAATTGCTGATCTTGAGAAGCAGATTGCTGGAAAGAAGATTCCTCTGAATGTGCCTGAAGCACACATTGACTAAGCAGCATCTGAATGTGTGTCTGATGATGAAACAACATCTGTTGCTGAGTCTGAAAATTGTCAAGTTTTTCACTGATGTCCTGGATTTCATTTTGTGTTTCTGGTCTGCAAGTTTGTGTCATACTCTGCAGTTGTGTTCTTGTTTTTGTTCTTCTGTGAAGGTTGTGTGTGGGTACTGGGTGTGTGATTCTGCTGGTGTAACTGATGTTACTGATGTGTATGGTGTTGTGATGGTTTTTATAACCTCAGGATTTTTCTGGGTGTGTTCCTTTGTTTCCTCTGCTGCTGCTCCTGGTAATTACATGGTTGTTTTGTCAAAATTGTTTGGCTAAAAAAGGGGAGAAAAGTATAGTTGTTTGAGAAGCAGTTCGGTAGTTCAGGGGGAGTCTCTGTGTTCTGGGGGAGTTGTTCCTGTGTATCTGTTTCAGTAGTTCAGGGGGAGTAGGAGTCTCTGTTTCAGTAGTTCAGGGGGAGTAGGAGTCTCTGTTTGTTCCTGAATGTCTTGGAGCAGTGTGTTGATCTGTTTCAGGAGTTGTGTGTCCTCAAAAGCTGCTGTTGTATGTTTCAGGGGGAGTTTTTGTGTGAAACGTAGTGTTTATGCCGCTGTTGACTCTGTTGCTACGTTTGTGTCCCTCTTGATCTGTTTTTGCTGCTGTGTATCTCACTTTGATTTTAGCCAAAAATTTGCCAAAGGGGGAGATTGTTGGATATTTGGTTGTTGGCTTCATGTTTGCTAAAATCAAATATGCAAGCAATTTATGCGTCTTTAGAAGCTGATCCTCATTTGTGAACAGTTCTTCAGAAGCTAGGTATTTCAGAAGCTGAACAGTACTTCAGAAGCTGACCTTCAGAAGCAACCTTTAGAAGCTAAATTGTTCAGACGCAGAACTTCAGACGCATCTTCAGACGCTGAACCTTCAGACTTCAGTAGTATTTTCAGAAGCATATCTATTGAAGATTTAATTGAAGAATTCTTTCATGTTGCGTGTCCTTCCAGATGTTTCCAGAAGAAGATATTTGCGAAAGATATATGCTTCAGATTGGATATTATTTTATTAGTGAATATATTTTCAAAGAAATCTTTGGAAAATATATTTCTGGAAAATAAAATGCTTCTATATGTTTCTAAAGTATTTTGGAAATATATCTTTGAAGGATTTGACTCAAGTTTATATTGTTGCTGAAGCTATAAATAGAGGACGTTGTCTTTGAAGAAAATCATCTCAACCAAAAAGCTATCATTGAAAGAGTCTTAGGTTTGAGTCTGTTAGTTGTGAGTTGTATGCTCTGTTTCTGTACACCACTCATCTGTTAGAGTTGGTTTAGTTTTATTGAGTTATAATTCACTTGAAGCTTTTAAGCAAAAGTGACTTTGATGTTTTGAAGAGTGTCTTCATCTTTGTTTGCTTAGAGTATGACAATCACTAGGGCAGTGATTGACTGAGGGAAGTGAGATGGGATCTCAGGTCTAGGAGTTCCTAGGTTGAAGTCAATACGGGTATTGATTAAGTGAGAAGGCTGTGAAACAGGGGCTGTTGTCATAGGACTTCGAATTGATACTATAATAGTGGATTTCCTTCCTGGCTTGGTAGCCTCCAGATGAAGGTGTGCTTGTCACCGAACTGGGTTAACAAATCACTTGTGCATCTTTACTTTATGTCTGTTTTTCTGCTTCTGAACTACTGTTTTGCATACTCTGTTTTACTGCACCAGTACTCTGTTTTACGTTCAGGACCAGGTCCTGCCAGGAATTTCAATTTTTATTTTGCAATCTTTTACGAATGCTTGATATTAAATTATTCGTTCTTTTAGAACTATATATATTTGTTCTTTGAGCAATCCTTCATGGATGCTTTAATATTAAAAGGAAAAATAGTTCTTCAAGTACTATATAATAAAATATCTTCATTGTTTGAACTATCCTTCAGGGATGATTCGTTGTTGAATTCTTCTGGAATTTAAAAAAAATAAAGAAAGAAAGATATGATAATTATAAGTTAAAGAACTTCAGTGTTAAATTCTTCTTAAATTTAACAAGATCAAACAAAAAAAAAGATAATTATACAAGTCAAATAACTTTTTCAACAAAATTTATGTGCAAAACAAAAATTATATAACTATAGATATGAATGAGATTAGAACCTCCACAGTCGTGGTTATCCAAATGTTATTTTCTAAAAGAGATGTAAATGTTGATAGTATAATTATATAACTAAAGAAAGAAAATGGTTCAAAAGGCTTACCACAAGAACAATCAGTCTGTGTGTTACCGAATTATGTGTCCTAGTTCTTCTTTCAAACAAAACTACATGTTCCAAATAATAAAATCTCAAATGGTCAGAGCATCGTGCTGATAACGTGTTATGAAATTGATCAAAAATATTGCAAGATAATGTAAAGTATAGAAGAATAAAGAGAAAAGAATAAAGAGAGAACATGAAAGTATATTGTATTACTTCACAAGTGTGTCATTACATTACAATATAAGTCCTATTTATAGGACACAAATTGACAAATGAATAATCACGTTACAGTCCACTTACTAGTGGGAGTTACAAATATATGAAGGTTAATGGATGGACATCCACTAATTGATATATTCAAAACAAGCACAAATTAAATCCAAAAATTAATATCTTATACAATATGAATACCGTATGAATATACCCTCACGAGTATGTGTGCATGTACACTAATAACTGATTGAGATTGATATCAATTAGTCAATGCACTAACTAATTAGTATTAATTATTGGGCCATACAGAAGGTAAGAGTGGTTTGCACGATTGTAAGCATTTTTAGGCCAACGAGAGAGACATGCAGACATGAATGAATGAAGATTGCTCGGTGCATCCTTCAATATTACTCATACTATTGTATTGAAATTATCAAATACATTTTTTTTCATAAGATATGTTTGATCTATTCAAATTGATAGAGTACATCAAATTCAATAACATGTTCAACATCACTAAAAACGTAAAAGGTGAATCTGCGAACAAACCCACAACACCCAAGTTAATAGCATACAACGGCAAAATACCTACAAATAATATGTTTCCGGATCTGTAACGTCGACGCTCAAATCATTGATTGAATCTGTAATTGACTGAAGTCGATCTTTGAATAGGAATCGAACGAACACCGCAACAAGAGCGAAATCAAACGCCGCATAAGACGATGAACAACTCAAACGACGAAAACACAAAAAACACAAAAGAAAAAAACTTGATATATATCTGAAAACCACTTATTTAGATTGAAAGAAATGAAAAAAAGATGAGTGTGATTCTAAGTCAAAAAATAATCTAAAACCACCCCATCGATGAATGATTGAGAAACAAAACTTAGAGAGAATGTAAAATTTCTCTCACTGAAAAAAATAGGGTCGGCGGTTCTCAGCAAAGTTCAATATACTGAATCACGAGGATCCACCATGATTTTACGGTAGATGATTGTGATTCCGAGTAAAGCGCACCCTAAAAATGAGTAGAAAAGCAATTAGCGTGAATGAAAGAAGTAAACAAGCATGCTTTGGCTTTGCTAGCTCCGCCCACCCACCCGTGACCATTGGATCGGTGAATGAATGACAGTTGTAAATTAAATGAAGTGGACACAACATAACACAACACAACACAACACACGCTCCCTCTCTCAAATCGAATTTTAACCATTTTTTTTCATTTGAGTCTCCTCTTTCAAATCAAATCAAATCACGTTAATATATTATATTATCAAACACAGAGACACAGGTTTGTTTGTTACTCATCAGTCACTCACTCACTCACTCACTCAATCAATCACTTATGCTAAATTCTCAATTCATTTATTAATGAAATAGTTGCATTGAGTTAATTTAGAAAAGAAAAATGTGGAAACTGAAAGTTGCAGAAGGAGGCAGTTCATGGCTTCGTACATTAAACAATCACGTCGGTAGACAAGTGTGGGAGTTCGATCCTAATTCCGGATCGCCACAAGATCTCCAACAGATCGAATCCGTTCGTCAAATTTTCCGCGAAAATCGATTCTCCCATAAACACAGCGATGATCTTCTTATGCGCATTCAGGTTCATTTCAATTCATTTAATTTAATTTCCTCAGATTTCAATATTCATTCATTGATGCTTATTTGTTATGTAGTTTGCAAAAGAGAATCCGATGAATGAAGTGATACCGAAAGTGAGAGTTAAAGATATTGAAGATGTAAATGAAGAGAGTGTCACAACAACATTAAGAAGGGCTTTGAATTTCTATTCAACTCTTCAGAGTCATGATGGACATTGGCCTGGTGATTATGCTGGTCCCATGTTTCTTATGCCTGGCCTGGTAAGTTTTTACAATCTTTTTCTTTTTCACATTATATTCAATGAGTATGTTTGGATTCGTTTATTTTCTGGGAACTGTATAATAATAATAATAATAATAATAATTGGGAATTTCAATTGAACAGGTAATTACTCTGTCTATCACTGGGGCTCTCAATGCAGTCTTAACAGACGAGCATAGAAAGGAAATGCGTCGTTACCTTTATAATCATCAGGTAAGAATTTTGCCCTAACTAATCTATGGGATTCTATCTAATGTTTTTCTAATTGGTTATATGTAATTGCAGAATAAGGACGGTGGGTGGGGTTTGCATATTGAAGGTCCAAGCACCATGTTTGGTTCTGTTTTGAGTTATGTTACTTTAAGATTGCTTGGTGAGGGACCGAACGATGGAGAAGGGGATATGGAGAAGGCACGTGACTGGATTCTTGAGCATGGTGGCGCTACTTATATAACATCCTGGGGGAAGATGTGGCTTTCAGTAAAGATCCTACCCTTATTTTTGATGATTTTATTTATTAATGGACATGGCATTGTGGTTTATTTATTTCTAATGTCGTTGTTGGTAGGTACTTGGTGTGTTTGAATGGTCCGGAAATAATCCCCTGCCCCCTGAGTTATGGCTCCTTCCATACATTCTTCCATTTCATCCAGGTTCTTGTTCTTCCATTTCAACTTGCTTAACGAGAATATATCAAGTTACAAAACGTAACTAAATAAAAGGAATCGTTTGGTAAAAAAAAAAGCATTTGAAAAACTAGCACTTAACTGGTTAATGCTGTTTGATATACCTATCATTCTTCACTTACATCAGAAAATAAATTACATTTTACACATTATAGGAAGGATGTGGTGTCACTGCCGGATGGTCTATTTGCCAATGTGCTACTTGTATGGAAAGAGGTTTGTTGGTCCAATCACACCAACAATATTATCTTTGAGAAAAGAGCTTTTTACTGTACCATACCATGATGTAGACTGGAATCAGGCTCGCAATTTATGTGCAAAGGTTAGTGAAACTGCATAACTGGTCCTATGAAAACGCTGTAATGAATATTGTTTCACCTGGACCAACTAGAATAAGCTGAACCTGAATGTTGTTGCTATTACCACATTCTAGTGTATTACTTTGTTTTGCTACTGCAAAACCAACTCATTACTAGGATTTCTATTTTATTGCAATGCCAATCGTCTCCTTAGTACGAACTCTGCTCCCTCTATATTCGTCCATCACTGTAACTTATTATAGGATTTCTGTTTAGTGAAAGCACACATGAATTATTTATATCTCTAACTCGCTCCCTTATGCCCCTTTGAGCTTGAAAGTGGAACAATATACCTAATATGATACCTATTTAAAATAATCGGGGCATTCATGATTAAAGTGGTGGTCACTTGTTCATCCAGGCTTTGATACCATGTCATGGACTAACTCTCCCAAAAGCTTGAGCTATTCAGTAGAGACTCATGAATAATTTCACACCTCTAACAAATAGGACTTGGCGACTTGGCATTTGATTTCTCTACTATTCAACTATCTATTTAATTGAGCTAGAGTTAAGAGTTACAAAAGGATTACCTTTGTTTTTGTGCAGGAAGACTTGTACTATCCTCACCCACTCGTGCAAGATATTCTTTGGGCAACTCTACACAAGGTTGTTGAGCCTATTTTCATGAATTGGCCTTGCAAAAAATTGAGAGAAAAGGCTGTCGAGACTGTAATGGAGCATATACATTATGAAGATGAGAATACTCGTTATATTTGCATAGGTCCTGTAAATAAGGTACTTCTTGAGAGGTGGCAAGCTTCTATTGGGACTCCCTTCAATTGTTCATTGTCTATTACTTCCACTCTTTGAGAAGGAGTATCAGAAAAGTAATACTGATTATTTAGTTATTATCATTCCCAATGGTTATTATTAGGTGTTAAATATGCTTTGCTGCTGGGTAGAAGATCCAAATTCAGAGGCTTTCAAGTTGCATCTTCCAAGGATCCATGATTATCTATGGATTGCTGAAGATGGCATGAAAATGCAGGTCAACATACAAGTCAACTTATTTCCCTTTGCTGGAGTTATCTAGTGATTTTTACTTTCAATTGCACATAACTGTTGTCTTGTTATGATTATGTGGAACCAGTGTTACAGCACAATCAAACTTTTCTAAGCTAAAGTCTGATAAAATAAATTAATATTACAAATTTATGCATTACCAATTTTTGTTGCAGGGCTACAATGGAAGTCAACTATGGGATACTTCATTTGCTGCCCAAGCAATTATTTCAACTAACCTAATTGAAGAATTTGGTCCAACTCTAAGAAAGGCTCATACATTCATTAAGAATTCACAGGTAATTGTTTTTTTTATTATTAAAAGTTGCATCGGTTTGCCCGTGTTAACCAGGCCATCTTCTCTTTCTTAAAAGGTTTTAGAAGATTGTCCGGGTGATCTTAGTAAATGGTACCGTCACATTTCAAAAGGTGCTTGGCCTTTTTCAACTGCAGATCATGGATGGCCAATATCTGACTGCACAGCCGAAGGACTGAAAGTAATTATTCATGAAAAAAAATTAGACTTGCTAATTTGATTCTTTATTTTGATTTCTATTTTCATTTTTCAGGCTGTCCTATTGCTATCTAAAATTGCACCTGAGATTGTTGGTGAACCATTGGATGCAAAGAGATTATATGATGCTGTAAATGTCATTATCTCATTACAGGTAGTTAGATTCCTCATGATTCAAATCAGATTATCTGAATACTAGTCCTAGCAAATAAATCATGGTGATTATTTTATGCTATTTGTTCCGTTCCTACTTAACATAAATCACGGTTCTTCAAGAAACCCATAAATACCAATTTGAAAATCCATAAATCATTTGTGGTTATATCTCAACCTTTAAGCTAGATATGTCATGATAGAACAAATCAAACTACTCTGTTTAACCAAATTCACAGGAAAAAGCATCAGAGGACTTTTGTCGAACACTTTTTCCCATTGATCCTCGTTATTCTCTTTCAATGACACTTTCCCATCGCTCCTTCACTGTAAAATTATAGTTTCTCTAGTTTGGCCTTTCCATGTTTGCAATACACATGCTAGTGTAATTTGTTCAGAAAAGACCAAGAAAACAATTTAGCTTTTCCTTGCTAATGGACCCAACTCTATTTTTTAAGGGTCTCCCATTATCTTCTCCCCATCATCGTCATTTGAATCATCTTTACTTGAAGTCTTTCTTTTTGGTGGAACCTCAGCCTTCTCTTTGTCACCGCCTTCATCTTCCTCATTGCCATTTTTTTCCAGTTCAAAGTCACTATAAAAGCAGTGAGAAGAAATTTTCCTATAAAATATTTGAAGTATAATGCTACAATTTATTATAAAAATATTAATTTTAACTGCAACTTGAGATGATTATCAATTTGATTCGTATAATACATAGTTTATGTGTTAAATGTATTTATTTTTCCAATCACTGCAGAATAAAGATGGTGGCCTTGCAACATACGAGCTCACACGATCTTATAGCTGGTTGGAGGTAGCCCTTCTCTCGTAATTAGGCCTGTTTTCATTTGTTTTAGTTTATCTTCATTGAAATGTGAAGCATGTGATGGTAAAGGGCACATGCTTTAGAAAGAACAAAATCTATACTTTGTTTTTGTTTCAGTCTTTTAATTTAAAAGCTACGCTCCTTGAGCTCCCTTTAGATGTCGTGTCGTAGGTAAGTTAAGTGTAATGTATCTTCCTTTGATTTCACTTAAAGTTTGGTGATAATCTATTTATATACAAATCAATTATCATAAAAAAATGGAAATGATCTAACTAGGCTACTTGAACGTCATAGAACTTAGAACCACAACTACTTTTATTCATTGATTTGTCAGGCTGTATAGCAAAGTTTTGGATGGATGCTACAAAAGCTGCTACTTGTTGAATCATTGTTTTAGAACAAATATATATTTTTTGTGTTAAATTTAATTTAAGTGAAATCAAAGGAAGATACATTACACTTAACTTACCTATTGTCAGATACATTACACTATTGTTTCATTTGGATAACTCTTACGTTTCAGATTAGGGTTCTAGTTCGTCCTGTGAATTTGAGGTGTTTTTGTGTTAAATTTAATTTAAGTGAAATCAAAGGAAGATACATTACACTTAACATTAATACAAAATACTGATCTTGGTAATGCCTTCCCTATTGTCAGATAGCCAATCCTGCTGAAACTTTTGGCGACATTGTTATTGATTATACGTAAGCTATCAAATACTTGTGGAATATCAATTTTTTTCCCTATTCCATTCATCCCCTCCATCATTTCAAATCTTAATTTTATTTTTATTTCCTTATTCTTTGCTATAGTTATGTGGAATGTACTTCAGCAGCAATTCAGGCTTTGTCAACATTTAGGAAACTATATCCTGGGCATCGTCGGGAAGAAATACAACGCTGTATAGAAAAAGCTGCTGCCTTTATTGAAAAAATACAAGCTTCAGATGGTTCATGGTTTGCTCCTCCTTATGGGAAACCACTTTTTTAATAAGATTTTCTATTGATATTATATATAACTTTTATGGATCCCTGCATCACAAGTTTTCTCTACTCATCTTTTTGTCAGCTTCAATTTCAGAATGGAATTGAACTTCGTTTAGTTGACCACTAACCACTCAAACTGCTAAACAGGTATGGCTCTTGGGGAGTTTGCTTCACTTATGGCACTTGGTTTGGGGTAAAAGGGCTGATTGCTGCTGGGAAGAGTTTCAGTAATTGCTTAAGCATCCGTAAAGCTTGTGACTTTTTGCTGTCTAAGCAGCTCCCATCTGGTGGTTGGGGAGAGAGTTATCTTTCATGTCAAAACAAGGTTAAGTTTGCCATTTTTAATGTCAATCTCACTTTTTTATATTGCAGAATCTATAATAAGCACCTGTTTGTTAATCTATTCAAACAAGTGTTTTTTTTTTAAAAAAAATTAATACTCCCTCCGGTCTTGAATATAAGCAACAAAACAAAAAAATTGATGGTCTTGAATATAAGCAAATGTCAACTACTTCTATCATATTTAATGTTACTATTCCTAAATTACCCTTCAATTAATATGATTTTATTTTTTTTCTTTTCATGGAACAAGTTCCCATGAAGGATAATTTAGAAATTACAATTGTATTCTTTATAACTTTGAGATAAATAAATGACACCAACTAATTTTCTTAAAGGGTGTGATTTTTTTTTTGTTGCTTATATTCAAGACCGGAGGGAGTATCTTGGAACATGTATGCTCTTATGGTCTCTTGTAGCAATGGTTTCAAGCATGTGGGTGTAAAAGAGTATGCAAAATTAAGAATGGATTTAAATCAAGAATCTAAAGTATGTACGAGTAATAATAGCAAGACCATGTCTCTCATAAAGAGTCCATTATTTGAATTTGCCTTGCTTGGCACTCCTTTTGGTAATCATCTATAAGTGGGGAATCAGAAAGTCAAGACTCTTCTTGAGCAATGGCTTAGTTCTTAATCCCAATACCATTGGGTCTCCATTGTCTTCCTAGTTTGCATCAAATGAAAAGATTTGGCATGAAGACAATTCTCAACTAGTGAGCAGTAACGTTCATGTCTATGCAGTTGAGTTTCATAGTTGGGTTAAATATGTTTAATCTCCCAAAATTAGGAAATTATAGCTTTTTGTTCCTCAAAATAAATTGTCAGCTTTTGGTTCCTCTTTTTCTTAAAATAATCATAATTGGTCCTTCCTTGTACTCTTTTGCTCCCTTTGTCAACCTAGTGTCGCACACGGCAACACGTCGCCTTAAACTCACCTGAAAGCTCTCAGCATAGTGCCACCACTATATCTCCTACTTAATGGATGATATTGATGAGTATGTTGGCTCTTCCACAGCTCCATTTCGTTACTACCTAGTATAATGGACGTACAGCCCTGTGCAAATGCTACATTGATCATGGAGGATACTTTTGCCAGCTAGGTCTGGCTTGTTTATAACATTTTGTACATTCTGGATGAGAGTTTCTCGCAAGTTAATAGTTATGTGATTTAGGACATCGATATCTTTCATTTAGGGATTTTATCTTTGATAAGACACCTAGTTTAAGAAATTTAAATTTATTAAGATTATGTATCTAATTAGGATTTGTCTAGAATTTTAGTTCATTTAGTATTTTGCTATCCTTTTAATGATTAATTAATTATACTGCTTGCAGAAGTTTCATTTAGGCAGTTGGTTCTTGGAAATGTACTTTTGCATCAATTTAATTATACTGCTTGCAGAAGTTTCATTTAGGCAGTTGGTTCTTGGAAATGTACTTTTGCATCAATTTTTTAAAATAATATTTGAGTGAGAATATTTGATTACTTTTGACTATGTAATTGTTTTCTCGAGTCATTTCTTTAGCAATGTCTCTGTTCAGGTGTATTCAAATTTGGAAAGCAACAGGTCCCATGTAGTAAACACTGGGTGGGCTATGCTGGCTCTCATTGAGGCTGAACAGGTATAAAGCAAACTTTGTAACTTTTTTGGTTCTGCCATTATACTGATTTGTTTCTTATTGCACAAAAACATTTTTCATTTGTTTTAGGATAGTTAGTCATATTGACAGTCTGTTTAAATCAAAGGACTATTCAGCAATTTAATTAAATAGCTTAGGTGTGCCTGTCTCTGGCTAAATAAATTCATATTAATGATATATTATTTAATTGTACTAATATTGCCAATATTTTTCATTTGTTTTAGGATTGCTATTTAGTTTTTCAAATTGAAAATCCTTTGAGAGGTGTGACCATGTGAGAATAACTTGTTGGTGCTTAAACTTAAAGATAATTTATGTTTGTAAAGTGTAATGTCTCATAAGAATGAGAACCCATCCTCCTCTATGACTGTTGATTACTAGTTGACATCATTGTCACGTCAGATCTGATATCAGCACTCAACAACACCACACTTCTGTGGATGGAGGGCGTGAGCGTATGGGCAGAGGGCTCAGCCTTTTCCTGTTCTCCCTTCCATCTGGTTTTACTTATAACCTCACCCCACCACAGTTATGTTTATTGAAATTGGTTTCAAAATTTATTTGTTGAAGGAAAAGATTTGAGGACATTCTAAATGATAGTAAGAATATTATGACTGACAAATATTTTTGGTTCTGCTATAGTGATTGAGATATACCGTCTTTATATATAATTTCTAGATTCAAATCATTCAATCACTACCAAAGCTCATCCCACCCCCATCCCCTAAAAACACGGTAAAGAATAATTTGATTTGATTAGTGATTATTTGATGTTGATTTAGATATCTAAAACCAACTTCACTCTTAACAAAACCATCATTTTTGGTTTGTAATTTTATGGGTTGTTGTTTAATAATCTTGTAAAGTTATAATTATTTTATTAATATTTTCGTTTTTATTTCTAAGGAAGATTAAAGGTTATTTTGATAAACTTTTGATGAAGACACATATTTTCTTTTAACTCTCATAGGCTTGAATCAAAGGAAAATAGAGGAAAACAGAGTAGGTAAATAGAACTCTTAGAAATTGAGTTAGGCCTAACTCAACCCTCACAAAACTGGCTTGTAAGGTGAGGGCTACCAACCACTTATAGATACATGTCCAGGCCATCTCTCATCCAATGTGAGACCTTCTAACACAGACACACACATTTACGCTCAGGACCTAGACATTTGGAACATGACCGAGTGGCCCAATAGCGGGTGATCGAACTGATCTTGCTTAGACTATGATACCATCTTATAATTTGGGTTGGTCCTAGCTCAACCTCTACAAAACTGGATGTGCATGGTGAGGGCTACCCACCACTTATTAACACGTGTTCATGTCACATATCATCAAATGTGTTATTTCTCAACAAAAACCATTGAAGGGGATGGTTAACGGTAAGGTGTATAGTCGTATAGACTAGATAACGTACCTATTGATGAGTGGAAGGGACTGGGGGAAAAAGACAAAAGACGACTAAAAATATAATTTTAACAAGATTATGAGATTTGAAACCATCAGAAATAAATACAACAACAACAACCAAGCCTTATCCCACTAAGTGGGGTCGGCTTCATGAATCGAATGACGCCATAGTGTTCTATCAAAAACATGAATCAAATGACGCCATGGTGTTCTATCAAAAACCATGTCTTTCTCCAACTCATTTATCTCTAGATTCTTCCTAATAGTTTCTCTTATAGTTTTTCTAGGTCTACTCCTACATCAGAAATAAATGAAGGAGAAGTATTTAATCTCTGTCAGTCTCTCTTTTTTTAAGTACAAATAGAAGCACTTTAATCTCTGTCAGTCTCTTTTTTTAAGAACAAAGAGGACATACCAAACTGTGCAACCTATATAAATGATGGAACTCATAAGTCACCTATGGAACTTTGGTAGATTGAGCATAGATTAAGAGGACGCCAACATCACATAAATCTATTTAATTTTATCCCCGGTAGATCAACAATGAAGTTATATATCTGTTACGAAAATTGATGGTGAGATGTAGATGGGATTGATAAAACTTATACATGGCTTTTATTGATGTAGAAAGGGAATAATATAAAGTACCTCAAAAAGTATTTTGAAAGGATTGATGAAGTAAGGAGCTTGGATGGCCTATATTTGTGCAATCAAAGATACACATGAGAGGGGCACAGCTAGTGTTACAACACAAGGTGGGAATGTAGAAGACTTCCCAATAACTAAAGGTGTGAATTAAGGGTCAGTTTTGAGCCCTTATTTTTTTATAGGTTCTGAATTTGTTTACTGAACATAGGTTAGAGAGGTTGTCACAGGCTCACAGGGAATGCTTGTTGGAAATGAGATTGTTGTAGTTGAAGAGACGTGAGAAGCGATAAATGGAAGTTTAAAGATTAGGTGACAAGTACTGGAAACATACGACAACAGGCTAAACTAGATGGAGTAATATAAAATGAAAATTTAGCTAGCGATACACAAACTATAGCTTAGAAGTGAATATTGGAGAGTATACAATGTAAGAATAAACATGATCAGAGTATACGAATTTAGTGCGCTGATCTTACTTGATGAAGACATGATCAATCTTTGTTCTGAGCAAACCTCTGAGATATCTGGTAACTAAAATAAGAAAGACAAAGCCTTCCCTGCCTGTTCACTCAATCTTGTATCACAACTCTCAATGGGGAAGGCTATGGAGCGTGTTGATAACGGTGTGATAGCAGACGGGATCTAGGCAAGTATTACCTTAGCACCTCCCACATGTGCCTGAAGGTTGAAGCCTTCACTATTCTTCACACAGACCAATATTAGGTTCCCACTGTCTATTTTAAATTGATCACTTAATTAGCAGGCCTAAGTACCATCAAATGGATTAAAACATTAGCCTGTTTTTGGCAAACAAAAAATCCACGATCGATTGCATCCTGCAAGAATTATTAGAAAAGTTTTAGCATAAAATACCACAAATATCATGTTTTAAGTACCTTGGACCTATCATTCAAAATGTTGGGGAGATAGGAGATGTCAACTAGAAGACCCAAGTAGGGTCAATGAGATGGAGGCATGTTTGAGTGTAATTAGTGACAGAAAACTTGTAATGTTGTATGAGTATGAAAACTTGTAATATTACACAAGACATGATAGGATTAGGAATACAATCATTTGAATGAAAACTAGGGTAGCTCATATTGTAAAAGAAGATGATAGAGTCTCGTATTAGGTAATTTGGGCATGTTTGGAGAATAATCAATGAAACACTTGTGCAGAGGGTTGATGACCAAATGCATGATAGTCAAATATTTAGAGATCTATAGAGAGACTAAAAATCTACAGGCTAAATAATTCAGGGAGATTAGAGGTTAATCGTTTGTAAACTTCATACATGATACAAGCGTTGGTTAATTCATGTTATTGACTCCTACTAATAACAAAATGCTTTATTTGTAAAATCTTGCAAACTTATGAACACTGATAATATCTATATGATAGTCATGGCTCTTTACTTTTCTGTTAAGCTTGCCACCCTGAAAGACGATGATTGCTTTGCTGTTTGCCACTACATTCTGGGTTTCTATACCAGTCACATGATTTGACATTTGACATTTTTCCAAATGATTGAATACTTGGTCAACACATCGCATCTGATTACATCTGTATATATAATCCTTATTTTGTTGTAGAAGAATAAAAATGATATCCATTTCGATATAATGAAACAGGCCAAGAGAGATCTGACACCACTGCACCGCGCAGCTGTATGCTTGATAAATTCTCAATTGGAAAATGGTGACTTTCCGCAAGAGGTATTGTTGAAGACCATATAACTCTGCTTTTACTCCCTCTTTACCCATGTATATATTTTAAATCATGTTACTATTCTACCATTTCAGGAAATAATGGGAGTCTTCAACAAGAATTGCATGATCACTTATGCTGCATACAGAAACATATTCCCCATATGGGCGTTGGGAGAATACCGTCGTCATGTATTGCAGGCCTGTTGATTTCACTTTAGTTAGGTCACCGTTCGAATTATTTCAACCTTTTATCATCTTCCATGGTTCTCTTCTTCAAAAAGTTTATAACTTATGAGTTCGGAGTTCGGTATCCTGCTAAACAGAGAACAACTAAATTTATAGGGAACAAATGTTTGCATCGCTCTTCTTTTTAGCACAAGGAGCACAGTTGTGTATTTGTAGTCATTGGTTCAAAAAGTTGTTTACGTATCAATGTCTGAGAAATATGTGGTAGGTCAGAAGGAAATTTTTTGTTCAATCCAATTGACAGGGAAGAGATTTTAACGTGGTTGGTTTGTGAGGAGAAAGTTGGAAAAATAAAGTGAATTCGGTTATACTGCATCACTATAATAGTAAATATTTTTATGTGCAGTTCTGAATCATTAAAGACCAACTAGAGAGTGATATCACATAACTGCTCTATAATGTGTTTGGCGGTATAAACTGTCTGTTTGTAGAGGATAATTTATTATAATAAATAAGATAAGATAAGATAAGATTTATATCAAAATGCCTCGAAAAAACAAAATTTACATCAAAATAGATCAAATGGATAAACAAATGTGTTTGGTAATTAAATTTTCTTATTGCCAGCACATTATTTTTAAATTAGCTTAGTGTTTTTCAGACGTTGCTTGAAGCACCATTTGAGCTCGTATCTAATAATTTTTCTCTCATTTTATTTAGTGTAATTGTTTATCTTAAATTAAATGAAATGAAAAATTATTAATCTGTACTTTCTCTTCCATGTCTCGCTTATTTTTTTTTGTCAAGTAGCCACTAGTAGCTAGAAATTCACCTCTTAAGATGAATTAGTAGGGTATCTGAGGTTTGAATCTCGTCTCTTGCATATATAATGTAATGTCTCTACCAGTTGAGTATGTCTCGCTTACTGCACTATGATGATTTAGTAATAACATGAAAGTAAATTAAAAAAACAATTTGAAATATCTTGAAATTAATTTAGTTAATATACTTTTATTTTAATCATAGTTTACCAAAAATAATCATATTAATTGAAAAAAATCTAAGCTTCAAGTAAAAAGTATCTTTTATGTAAAATAAAAACTTTTTGTCAAAAAGTATGTCATTAAAAATAAAAAAAATTAGATTGACTTTTTTCGATTTTCCGAATTTTCACTTCCATAATTGTCAATTTTATCTTAAAAGTACCTACCATTTAAACAAAATTGATATTTTTTTTGTATAAAACAAAAGATTAATAATATAATTAAGGGTAGAGGAAGTGGGTTGATAATCAGCACATTATAACTACCAAAGCCCAAAATCAGGACAAAGGCCCATAACATAACTAAAATCCGAAATTCAAATTCACGTGAGAGCGCGTAATTTCAATTTTGAATTTATAAATAAATAAATAATAATTCTAACTCGGAGTGAGTGTTATTAAAGATAGATATGTCTTTTCTGTCGCAAGATTCTCTCTATACTCTGACTCCATTTTCAAATTTCAATTACTTTATATTTCATTCATCATTCATATCATAAATCAAAAAAATTCAAATCAATTTGAGATTGAAATGGTAACGCAAATACAAATTTAGCAATAACAGTGAGAGTTGTGAAAAAAGAAAATGAAGACCAACAATAAGCTGAGTAGTAGTAGTAGTAGTAATTTCGAGATGAAGCAAAGAGTACATAATGCATTAAACAAAGTTGGAGATCGAGACACACACGAAATCGGAACGAAAGAGCTTGAAACAATCCTCCACTCATTAACTCCTCAATCCATCTCCCCATTCCTCTCTTGCATTCTCGACATTCACTCCGAACAAAAACCTTCCATCAGAAAACAATCTCTCAAACTCATCGCGACACTCGCAACAGTTTACGAATCTCTTATACTCCCACATCTGACGAAAATTGTTACCGCGGTTGTTAAATGCTTTAGAGATCCAGATTCTTCGGTTAGAGAAGGTTGTATTGAAATGTTCGTGGTTTTAGCTTTGAAATTAGGGAATCAAAGTAATGAAGATAAGGTGTTTGTTTTATTGTCTAGTCCTATTTTTGACGCTCTTGTTGGTGAACAGAATAAGCATGTTCAGTCTGCTTCAGCATTTTGTCTCGCTGGTATTGTACACAACACGCGGAATCCTCCTGTTTCAGTTTTGTATAGTATGTTGATTAGGATTCTTAAGTTGCTTAAGAATCCACATTTTTTGGCGAAACCTGCGTTGATTGAGTTGAATAGAAGCATTATTCAGGCTGGTGGAGCTTCGACACAGAGTGTTCTTTTGACTGCTGTTGGCAGTATTAGAGAGGGTTTGAAAGATACGGACTGGAAAACACGTAAAGCGGCTTCTGTTGCTTTGGGGCAAATTGCTTTGACTCGTGCTTCGTTCTTGTCGTCTTTAAGGGTTTCTTGTATTCATTCTCTTGATTCCTCGAGGTTTGACAAGGTGATTTCTCACTCTCGGTTTTTTACATTGTTAGAATTACATTTCTCAATTTTCATGTTTCTCGTTAACTAACTTTTATAAGTGTATATATGAATAATCTATTATAGGTGAAACCGGTGAGGGATGCGGTTTTACAAGCTCTTAAATATTGGAAAATGCTTCCGGGTCATTATACTACTGAGCCTTCAGAAACTGGATCCTCCTTAAAAGGTTTACCTTTGCACTTTCTCCCTCTTTTTGATTTTGATATCAATATTGCTATTGGTTGGAATAAGGATATATAAAGACATTTGGTAGTATTATAAGTCCCAATTAGATAGTATTCTTGTTGTCCACAAATCCTAGCTAAATTGGTAAAAATACTGAAATTGTTAGGTCAGACACCGTGACTAGGGTTCAAACCTCGGCTCCTCCACCTGTGTGTGTGAGTTTCCAATGGCTCTTGCCATTTTGTCTATCTACCAAACAAAAAATATAGTATTCTTATCTATATTCATCTTATTCAACCTCGAGCACATGACTAAAATAGTAATATGCTAATATCATCATCTGTTAGGATGAATTTGTGACGAAACTTTCTAATTGCTATTCTTTTATTTATTGGCATGGTTTTAAGTTGTTATGCTTTCTGCAGAAAATATCTGCGGAGGTGACTCTGTCGATCTCAGTAGTACTACTACTACTGAGTCCAGGCATAGAGATGTTAGGCTCCAAAAAGTTAATATGAAATCAACTATGGGAAGGATTCCTTTGTCTGTAAGAAAAACATGTCAAAATGATGTTGGCCATCTTCGCCATCCCAAAACAGATGATTGGCACGTTGAAGTTGCAGTCCCCAGAACACATTCTGTAGTGGAATTCCATAATGAAGAATTTGAGGCTAGTTCTGTCACCAAGCCACTAATAACAATGAGTGCTGATGTTACAAGCATGCAGGGTGTGGGTTATGAATATGGGCCTATGGATGATAAGCAGGAGTGCTCTTCTGTTTCTAACTATGAAACCAAGTTTTTAACTTCCCATGACTGCTTTGTAAACAATGGACTACAGAAGCCAAATGTGAGAAGCCAACGGTTAGGGGAAGAAATAAGTTGTAATGAACAAATGTACTCCATAAAGATGCAGGATCCTAGAAGTTCTGATTCTACGGTCACCGAATCAAGTCCCCAACTTACACATCAATGTTGTGTACAAAGGGCAAATGAAATGACTTGTATTCGGAATCAACTTTCAGATATTGAAATCAAACAGGAAAACATGATGCATCAATTACAGGTATTAATATTCTACGTACTAACATATATACATGTCTATTTGTAAGTTTTTGAGTCTTGCTGCTGCTAGATACTCTCCTACATACATACAGTAGTTCATTTATTTAACATTATCATCCTTGTTTACTTTCCACAACCTGTGATAATACTTGAAGTGCTTTCGGTAAGAGCTGTAAGTCTTGTATGATTTTTTCGATCACCTACTTATAACAAAATCAATAGTGTAGTGAACATATATGTGGTTTATCACAACAAAAATATGAATGTTGTAACTTTTGGCACACGTGTACTCACGCATATTTGAAGTAATGTCTGAAAAGGTTCTTGTTATGTATCACATGGTATGTGGTATATATTTTACTTAGCACACTTCAAATCTTTTTCAGATTTTTACAACTGGCATAATGGATGCGCTTTCTACAATCCAATCAAGAATGGTAGGCTTGGAAAATGTAATTGATAGATTATCTCAAGAATCTTTAAAAGGAGGAAGACATTCTTTTTCTGAAAACTCCAAATTTGCGAGGCAGAGCCAAAATGTCGCTTCTCCCAGGATCTCCGTATGCACTCCAAAGCCATCTTCAGAAAGTAGTACTAAGCAATCAGGCTTGTTTACGGTAAAAAGTAGTGAAAGTTTGGAAAAAAGATCATTTTCAAGGAGCCAACCGAGGATTCATGCTGGAGATAGTGTGGATATGTGTAAAAGTTACAAGGTCAAGACTGCCCCAAAAGTCAGAGAGGATAATTTGAACAGCTTAGGGGAGAATAGACAAAGCACGAGTTCTGCTCAAGTGAGAAAGAATGGTAGTATCTTTTCCTCTGCTGCCAAAACCAATGCTAGAAATGGTTGTCCTGAGAGTAACACAAACTATTGGAAATGTGTGAATCGTCTTGTATGTGAAGGGGATCTAAACTCTGCTTATATGGAAGCTTTGTGTTCAGGTGATGAACTAATTCTCGTTGAGCTTCTGAATAAAACTGGTCCAGTTATAGAAAGTTTATCCATGAAAACTGTCAATGTTCTTCTTAGTACTTTAGCACCGTATCTTCTGGAAGGAAAATTTTTCAATACCATAATCCCGTGGCTACAGCAGGCAAGTTCACTTACTCATAACAATATTTTATTATAATATTGAAATTTACAGTGATGTGTAAAAGAATTGGAAAATAAGGAAATAGTAAAACACTTTTGTTGCATCTTCGTGGCATACCTTAAATGGTATTCAAAGCTTTTTAAACTAGAAGTGTGAATCATGAATGAAATGAAAATGCTAATTTTTATTTTCTTCTGATGGCTATTTCTATCTTCCATGCCATGTGAAAAATACAATGTGCAGAAACTTGACCAGTGCAGCTAAACAGGCCTGGGTTATTAAATTGTTTAATGATCATTGATAATGCAATGTAGGATATTATGTTGTTAATCACTTTTACCGAATAACCTGGGAAGTATGTCAGTTATTTATGTTCGTCTTTCTTGTTTTAGGTTGTTGAAATGAGCACTGTCCATGGACCAGATTGTGTTGCTCTTTCAATTGAAGTCGAAGAGCAGCTTTTATATGCAATTCAAGAGGTTGTGAACTTGAATATTTTCAGCCATGCAGAAAAGAGGCGTGCAGCTGAATTAGCAATAAAATTACATCATATCTGGAGTAAGATTAGTGAAAGTTAATAATGTGTTTATGTCATAAAAATAATGTATCCAAGCCATTTTCTGTGGGGGAACAGATCTCGTTCCTGGTTGAACTCCAAAAGCCAGTTTGTTCTATGTATTTTGTGAGTAACTGAACATCTGTGTTTGATGAATTTTTTCGAGGGAAATGTTTTAAATTGCTAGTAAACTCATTAGAAATATTACTGTGTTGTGCATTACATCTTTAAGAGCTGTTAGATACTGATTGTTGTTCACCCCAAAAGAAGACTTTCTGATGTCCTGAGGCTGAAGTAGTACCTCTAATTGAAGCTATGGTGCTAAAGGGTGTGTAAGCATTCATGTGCGTTAAATTAATCCCTCATTGTAATGTCAATATTCTGACCTTAAGTTTGTTGCACCATTTTTGAGTTATTTTATGCCCTGAGTTTTATGTGAGCCAACACGATTTTTTCCTTAAAAGAGCCTGATAGCACATGTGCGCAAATTTTGTATGTTTGTTGACTTCTATTACAAATATCAATTATTTTTAACTTAATAGTACCAACTCTTTAATTCTTTAACTCGTTCCTCTAAAAAAAAAAAACCCTTTAACTCGTTCCTCTAAAAAAAACTTTAACTCGTTTAATCACTTAGTTGTACTAAGTGAGCTATCAATTCCCCAAGGGGGTGAGCTGCAATACAAGCATTTTGTAGCGGTCACATATTCTAGTACTATTTTCGTTCAAACACATTTAACTATGGAGTTTTGATGGGATCCGATATATTAGTGTTGATATAATTGTTTGTTTAAAGAATGATGTGTGAAAAGTAAAAAGTAATAATTTCCCAACCAAAACATTTTTCTTAATCACTTTAGTGTTAGGATTTTTTTTGTTTTTGTTTTGAGAAATCGGGTGTTAAAGAATTCAAACAGCTTTTCAAAGGTTCTCTTCCAACTTAATTAGATGTTTGAATTTGTGTTTGAATTTATGTAACAATGTTAAATCTTTCAAGGGAGGAGAGCTTTACACCTATTGTAGTCACATCTGACTTCAACACATTAGTATATACAGTTACACGAAGAAAATACCATGTTTCATTAAAAAACATCAAAAGATATGGGTTATTACCCAATGATGCGTTTGATCTACTAAAAAACAAAAGATTGGACTTGGCGATTTTTTTGGTATTATGTTTAATTTAGAAATTGGTCATGATACTTGATAAAACAAATAGCAAGAGACTAGACAAAAAGAAAAAAGAATTCTTGTCCTTTACTTGACAACTTTTTTTTGTCAAAGTAAAAACTATCGATTTTTTTTTATGCTCCAACATGAAAAATACTAGTACATGGTGACATTTAGCATACACAACACAATCTTTTTGTGTACCATACACAAGTGAACTATTCACCATTGATATATTAGTATTTTATTTAATGGTCAGGATTAGAGATGAGTTTACCTTCTTAGTAGGTTTATTCGATATTACGTGTATATTTACAATGTCACCCCTAAATTATATGTAAATAAATTTTTGAATTTTTGAAAATTCATTAAAATTTGTGATGAATTTACCTTCAATTGATAAACATTAACAATTAATACTGCATTTAACTGTTTATAGTTTCAATCAAAATAAATTTCTTGAAAAAAAAATATTAACAGTGGAGATGACTCGAATTGAACTAAGGAACAAAATATAATAGTTGAATCTAAACTTTAAAATAAGTGAACTTAGCTGGGTATTCAGACAGAGAAAAAAAAGTTAAGCACATGTCGTTGAGAAAAAAACTGCAGCAAGACAGCAAATAAAGAAGATATGCGAAGGTTCTGTAGCAATTAGGGGTGGGAATAGGCCAGGCCGCCCGCCAGGGGCCTATGGCTCGGCCTACTAAAAGTCCGGCCCGGCCTAACTCGTTTAATAAATAGGTCAAGCTTGAGCTTTTTAAAAAGCCTATTGATTAAAATAGGTCAGGCTTAGGCTTATAAAAAAGTCTATCAGACCTATCAAGCCGGCCCGTATATGAGTATATTACATTTTTCCACATTTATTATTTATATTTAGTAATACCAAAAAGAATTACTTACCCTTCAACTTCTCATACCACAAACGTTATTATTTTAGTTTTTTTTTGTATTTGGGATACAATACAACACAACTCTTGGTTTGGAAACTTCTTAAGTTATCATTTAAGACTCATATGATTATTTGATTTATGTGAACTGTTAAGACTTGCTACTGATATGCTTAAGGTCAATTATGGTTATTAGAATAAGTTTGAAACCCTTGTTGTTATGAGACATGATAATTCTTGAGTTTCTATCCATCTATACATTTTTCAATTGTGTTTTATTAGTTTAATTTGTATCTAATTAATGTTTATATCTATATTAAGTACGTTGCACAAATTGAAAAGAAAGAAAAATTGATGAACGAACTCTATTTGATAAATATTGAACACAAACTAGGCTTTTAGACAAGCTAATAGGTCAGACCAGGCTTTTAAAAAGGTCATGTCAGGCTTAAAATAAAGCATTTGACAAGCTAATAGGCCAGATTTAGGCTTTAGTTTTTTCAAATAGGTCTAACCTATTTAAGCAAAGTCCGGCTCGGCCCGGCCTATTCCCACCCCAGACATTAGCAATGCTTTTCATTCAACATTCAAACGATTTTAGTTTCTTTGTTCATATATATTTGATTGACTTCTTTAATATTAATCTCTAAACCAGTAGAAGAAAATCCGCAGGGCATCGTATGAGTCTATCCTTGCTAGAATTCGAAAAGACAGGAATAAAGCTAAGTCTGACTTTGATTTAGAAGTCGATGCTTTTGATTCAAGTTTCAAAATTTTAGTTTATTTGTTCATTTTTTAAATGACCGAAAGAAGAAAGCTAAGACAGCTAAAGTTCAAAAGCAGTTGGAGGCTTAAGATGAAGAACATCCAAAATGTATATGTTGTTAGACCTCTTATAAAGAATATTTACAGGCAATATGCTGTAACTGAAATTAGTCAATTGTGTGTAGAGTAAGGTGGTGTGACCGAACTATATATGTTCTGTTTTATACTCAAGTTGTGAGTGTTGGACACTTGAGTGGGAGAGAACCAAGCTCTTGAATATTGGTACTACTATTTCCTATATAATTATTTTAGGGTTAAATAAGTAAATGGTCCCCCTAAATATACCAACATTTGATTTTAGTCCCCCTAAAATATTCCTTAGGCTTTTGGTCCCTCCAAAATTTTCTATTCATGAAATTAGTCCGCTTTTTTTGGTCAACTCATGTCTAACCTTCATATTTTTTAATGAAATTTTTCAGAAATGGGTAAAATATTATGATAATCTCTCCCAAAAAAAATTGGAATTTTTTAACAAAACATGAATTAAATATGAATTTTTTATGCTTTTGGTGCTAAAAAATTCATATTAAATTAATGTTTTGTTAAAAAATTCTAATTTTTTTTGGAAAATATTGTCATAATTTTCTACACATTTCTGGAAAATTTTATTAAAAAATATGAAGGTTAGACATGAGTTAACTAAAAAGTAGGGATTAATTTCATGGATGGAAAAGTTTAAAGGGACCAAAAACCTAAGAAATATTTTAGAGGGACTAAAATCAAATGTTGGTATATTTAGGGGGACCATTTACTTATTTAACCCATTATTTTAATGTGTCTATGCGTAATATTCTGATTTAGAATCATTCTCCACAATTATGTTTTGTTTGAAGAATTCTTAATATTATGTTTAGCAAGTACTGTTTTGTGCTTGTGCATTTCAATCACTATTATTATTTATTATAAACAAAAACAATAGACTTCAAACCTAGATCAAAATTTCATTTCTTGATCAAGATATTTACCGGTAAAATTTCTAGGGATTATTCCTTATTATACATCACAAATTTTGGTAAAATAAATAAATGAAATGAATCGAATATTTATAGACAAGCTCTATGCCATAAGATACACGTCCAAAGAAAAAATCAGCTCAAAATTTAATTTTTTGTCAATGTTTTTCATGGTTCAGTTTGTAGCATTTTTTTTCCTTATTATACGACTATAATTTAGGTTTTTGGTGAAAAAAAAATTTAATAGGCTGAAACATTAAAGACAAGCTCTTTGTAATGTGCTAGAAGTCCTTAAAATAAAATATAGCTTAAAATTTCGTTCCTTAGTCAAGATATTTGTCGGTATAATTTTAGAGATTTTTCCGATATTTGTCGGTATAGTTTTAGGGATTTTTCCCTTACTGTTGACCACAATTTTTGTTGAAAAAATGGAATAGACCACATATTTGCGGGGAAACAGATCCTCTCCTGCCTCTCTCTCATGCCTTCCGTCCTGCTCTTAATATGAATCATCCATCAATTAATTTGTGTTGTTGACTGCCCATAGTTGACTGAAATCAACGGTCCAGATCGCACAGGACCGTCATGCGGCAGTAGATGATCCGGGTCCTATTTGCGGATAGTCTCTTTGCGATGTGACACATGTCTAAAGAAAAAAAAAAGCTAAATATTTCATTATTCTTCCATTATTTTAGTTTGTTGGGTTCGTAGGACTTCCTTATTATGAACTACAAAATTTGGTGGAAACAATTGAATGAACCGAAAATTTAAATACACCCTATGCTTGAGGTACGAAAAGTCTTTGAAATAAAATATAGCTCAAAATTTTATTCCTCAATCGAGATATTTATTGGTAAAATTTCTAGGAATTTTTTTCCTTACTATAGACCACACATTTTGATGAAAAAAAATGGAACTGACCGAATATTTTTAAACTAAAAATTGCTCTTTTCCCATACAAAAATGCTCATTTCCGAAGAAAATGACCAAAATACCCCTGCGTGACTTAAGTCACGCTCGGTAGATGTCAGTATGACTTAAGTCACGTTGCGTTCATTTATAACCCAGGCAGAACCTCACTTCTCCATTTCACTTCTCAAATCTCTAAAAAAATCTCCCAAATATATTGGAATGCATTCCTTTTTGTCATGACTCATCCTATATGAAGGGATTCAATGTGATAACTTATATAGTTGATTCGGTAGAATAGATGTGATGTGTTCTCTTCATTCTTTTGAGTTTTCAAAGAGAATTGCAAATTTTTACTAAGTATAAGACACTTCAATGCCAATATTTTCGGCAAACTTTCATGAATTTAATTTTAATCCAACATCATGATGATACAACATTCTTAGGAATTTAATGTAATATAATGTAACATAACGCTTTGTTTATTTGAACAGAGATGAAATTATATCTAAATAAATTTGTCGTATTCTTTTAATTTTGGAATTTATTACGCATACTTGTGTATTTTTAGTTATGATTTATTTTGGATCATGATTGAATTGTTGTTATTGTTGTTTCTAAGTCATGACATGCTTATAAAAAATGAACATAACATATTGTATGTTTGAGGTCTTCAAAAAAAATATTATTTTTGTGCAAAATTAGTGAAAATATAACTTGCCTAAAACAAGCGTGACTTAAGACACGCAGGTTATACACCAGCGTGACTTAAGTCACACTCGGTATATCAAACGTGACTTAAGTCACGCTGGTGTATAACCAGCGTGACTTAAGTCACGCTGGGGGTATTTTCGTCAGTTTGAATGAGTGAGCAATTTTTGTTGGGGGAAGAGCAATTCTCTTTTAAACTGGCCCTGTACTATAAGGTATAGAAAATTGTTGTATACACTTAAAGGATAGCTAAAACACACTAGAAATTGACCGTTTTACCCCCGCGGCAGTTAACTGCAGCCGGCTCATCCCATTGGCACTTAGATGCCGCTGGTTTTTTGAATTCATCGGCAGTTAATTGCCGTTCTGCTCGTTGATATGACTGTTTACAGCAACCTACTCCTACACTATTCCATCATCACCTTTTCCAACTCCATCTTCAATCTAAACCCCCAAATTCAAGTTTTTTCTACCCAAATCTTGTCCAAAATCATTGAAGAAGCAATCTTAGAAGGTATCAACACACTTTTGACGTCAAGAAACAAGTAATAAATCATTTAATCCGTTTTTTTTCTGATTTTTCCGTCATTTTCGTAAAAATGGTGACATGAGGGGAGTGGCACTTAACTGCCGTTGTATGGGGCCATCGGTAGCTAACTGCCGATGGGCAGCAGCAGCTAGGTGCCGATGGGAAACTTAAAAAAAGGCTAACTGCCTGATTTTTTTAATTTTTTAAATTTTTTTTAGGTTTAATTAACTTTGATATTGATGTTATTGCAATTGTAAGTTATTTATTCATAGTTATTTGTTGTTTATTCATAGTCATGGATGAAAATGCGGATGATGATCTGATCGAGACAAAACCTATTTTTGTTGATAATTCCGGAAATGTCATTCCGCCTAAGGTTGAAGCCAAACCAAATTTTGATGAAGCTTCTGTCCATGTTGAAGCTTCATTATATGTTGACTCCGGTGTCGTCCCTCTTGAGGCCAACGAAGTTAACACGGCTCATTTTTTTAAGCGAAGTTAAATGGAAAGATAGAGATGACTTGCTTAATTGGGTACGTCGTCAAGCAAATAGGCCGAGATTTACAATTGTTATACTTAGATCCAATTTGATCAATCCAATGTTGCAACTAATTTGTGAAAGGAGTGGCGACCACAAAGTGCCGAAAAAAAGATTGAAGCATGAGGCAACGGGTTCAAGAAAATGTGGGTGTAAGTTCACGGTTCGTGGATATCTTAGTAGGGAAACAAATGATTGAAATTTGAACATTCTTAATGGAGTTCACAACCATGAGATGAAGCCAAGTTTAGAAGGACACATGCTTGCGGGTATATTAAGGGAGGATGACAAGAAGATTGTACGTGACTTGACCAAGAGTTTGGTACTACCAAAAAATATTTTGATAAATTTGAAGACAAAAAGACAAGATTGCATGACAAATATCAAGCAAGTATACAATGAACGTCAAAAATATTCAAGTTAAACAGAGGTAACAAGACGGATATGCAATATCTGATGAAAGTGTTTTACCTCACTTCATAATTTCCTATCTACACGTGAGTATATTAGGTATCGTCTCCACAGGGATTTACGGGATATCTTAAACCATTCAACATCGATTATCATTTTAAGTTAGGGTTTCATCTTTTTGTTTACTAAACACTACTCGACTTTAAAAACATTATAAATAAAACGTAGAGTAATAGGGCATAAAAAATGTTAGGATTAAAGTACGTCAATCAAACGTCGATTGTATTCGATTGATCATAAATATGGATTCTAGCTTTTCTTATATATGACATTATCACGTATCACTCGACAACGTCATTCGTGTCCAAATGACGTCGTGAGATCGATCGTATCGTTTAATCGACGATTTCTCAATCTATTAAACGATTCGAAAGCTTTACGTTCCGACACTTTGTGTAATTATCAAAACCAAATCCCATGTCTAGAATTTCTTATTTTGATAGAATATTATTCTAAACTAGATTCAAAAGTATTTTTCAATATCATTTAAATCAAATATAAGAATGGAAAACAAGAATAAATTCAATGGTATATAAAAGGGTAGAATCATATATTTAAAATATCAAAAGTTTACAACTAAGAGTGATTGATTACCTAATAATCCCAACAAAGGAGATTAGTTGTTCATTCTCATGACAACAGTACAAAAGTAGAAAGGAAGATGGAGATCAAATGCTAAGACTTGATTTCTCAAAGTTGCTTAGTTTAATCTTCACTTGAATCACTTTTGCTCAATGAAGTTTGCCTCTTTTTAGCCCTATTCTCTTTCTGGAAATTTAAAATCTTAAGCTCTAAAAGTTATAAAACAGATGGCTAAGAAAAAAATGAGCTAAAAAGCTTTTATACAACTGAGTTTTAACACGCTCGCTACAAGCGATGAGCTGGTCGCTGTAGCGACGACAGATTTCTTGTCCAGTGGGAAAGCTCCACGTCAGCAAATAGCATTAAACCGCCCTTGGTCGCTATAGCGACGAGATCTGTCGCTATAGCGATGGAACCTTCAAAATTCCCTGCCTAAGGTCGCTTGAAGCGACCAATTCATCGCTTGTAGCGATGAATTCTCCATTTTCCCTGCCTAGGCTCGCTTGTAGCAATGGAACCTGCCCTTGTAGCGATGAAGCTCTGATTTTCCCTGCCTACGCTCGCTTGTAGCGATGAAGCTTGCGCTTGTAGCGATGAAGCTCAAACAAAACTTCATATTTCTTTTCTCAATTCAGGTCCAAGCATGAAATTCCTGCATAATTAGATGGGGTAAGACATAGGATCACAAATTTGACATTTAATCATAAATTATGAGCTTATCCTATGATAACTTGTAAAACAAGTAACATAAATGCCTTAAAATATATCAAAAGATAACTACTTTTGAGCACTTATCAGTATCTAATATCAAAGTTGGAGGAGCACAACTATGTCTATTTCACCAGAACATAAAGTGAGAGTACTACTATTCAAGACATATTTTGGGCTCATCCAACATCTGTTAAGTTGTTTAACAATTTTCCAACAGTTCTGGTTATGGACTCCACCTATAAAACCAACATGTATAGAATGCCATTGTTTGAGATAGTTGGGGTCACCTCGACCGATTTGACGTATTCTGTTGGTTTTGGATTTTTGACATATGAGAAAGAGGATAATTTTACTAGGGTTTTACAGATGTTGGTCAAACTTCTTAACTCAAAGATTAATATGCCTTCAGTGATTGTGACTGACAGAGATACGACTTTGATGAATGTGGTAGCAATTGTTCTCCCTGAAATTAGTGCAATACTTTGTTATTTTCATGTTGGTAAAAATGTTAGAGCAAAGTGCATCACTGACTGTAGAGTGAAACTGAAGGATGGAAAAGAGGTGAAGCCAAGTGACATAGTTAACAAGGTAATGAGAGCATGGGATGTTGTTGTTGAATCACCTACTCAAGAATTATATGCAAATGCGTTAATGGAATTCAAAAATGTTTGTAAAGATTTTCCAAAGTTTCTTACTTATGTCGAGAGCACCGTATTGGATGTTGTGAAGGAGAAAATAGTGAGGGCATGAACATACCGTGTCTTGCATCTTGGCTGCAGAACCACCAACCGAGTTGAGGGGGCTCATGGTAGACTGAAGAAATATTTGAGCAATAGTGTAGGTGATTTGGGTACTTGTTGGGAGAAAATACATGATATGTTGGTGATCCAGTTAACTGAGATACAAACATCATTTGGGAGGAGTTGTACTGTATTGGAACATAGATACAAAGACGTCATTTTGTACTCTGGGTTGGCTGGTTATGTGTCTAGGACTGCTTTGAGCTTTATTTTTGATGAAGAAAGATGTTCCAAGGAAACCTTGTGCATGGACAAAGAAATTTGTGGTTGTGTGATAAGGACATCGTGTGGGCTACCTTGTGCATGCACTATTGCTATGAAAATCCGTGACAACAAGCCTATTCGATTGGATGAGATACACCGTCATTGGCAAATGTTAGTTATCTATGGGTGAAGAAAGTAATGAAGATGGTTTTTCTGTCGAGGAGGAGTGAAATGGTATTCAGGAACGTCTCAAGAAAGTTCCTTATCAAATCAAATTAGAAATCAAAGAGGTTTTGCGTCAGTTGGCATTTCCAGAATCCACAATGGTTTCTCCTCCTCCAAGAAAAGTACCAACCAAGGGAGCGCCGAAAAAAGTGAGGTGTAAAGCAAATGAGGCATCGACAAGTCGAATCCCTTCTTATTGATGGCGTGTTGATTCCCAATTTCCGGATAGTCAGTCGTCGCAAACTATGTCATCATTTCCTAAAAGAAAGGGTGCTCGTATTGGCAAATCATCACGTTCCCCACTTCCACCACCTACTCGGTTTCCTAAGCTTAGCCCGGTTCCAAAGTCTGCTCTGGTCATGGTGTTGTTGATGTTTTGAGCCCTATTGACTATATGCCAAAATTCATGGCTCCATTTATTGAAAAAATTGTGGATGTTAAAGGCGATGAGAATTGTGGTTTTCGGGCTATAGCTAAGTTCTTGGGTTTCATCGAAGAAAGTCATGTCATGGTTCGTAGACATCTTATTCAAGAGGTGAAAGATCATATAAATGATTATGTGCGGGTATTTGCGAGTGAAGATTGTTTTAACTGCATCTAAAATGACTTGCATCCTCCCTCAAATAGTGGTGGTATTGTACTTGTAGATAAGTGGTTGACTTTTCCGGACATGAGTCACATCGTTGTAACTTATTACAATAGACTTATAGTGGAGTTGACAAATCACGAAATTGAAACTTCACAATCCTTTTTCCCACTTAGATGGGTGCCACCACTAAAGAAAAAAACCCCATGGATTAAAATATAAATGAAAATTTCATTTTTTCCATACCATAGCATAAACCACAAATTTTATTAGTTAATAAAAAAAAGGAAATGATGGAATAATTTATAACACAAAACGAAGAAAAACATCTACAGTATAGTAGGTCGCAATGAAGGGACGATTTATCTCTCTTCTGAAAAACTGCAAATCAATGCGTCATCTTCAACAAATTCATTCTCTCATTTTCATCACTGGTCTCCATCAAGATACTCACACTCTCAACAAACTCTTCTCCGTTTCCATTCATCTCAACAACTTTCATTATTCACTTTCTATCTTCAACCACACCAATCACCCTTCTCTCTTCCTCTATAATCTTCTCATCAAATCATTCTTCAAACGTAACTCTTTCTCCACCGCCATTTCTCTTTTTAACCAATTAAGACTAAATGGTATTTATCCTGATAATTATACTTACCCTTTTGTTTTAAAAGCCATTGCTTTCATTGGAGATTTTCTTCAAGGGAAAAAAATTCATGCTTTTGTTGTTAAGACTGGTTTAGATTGTGATAATTATGTTTGTAACTCGTTGATGGACATGTATGCTGAATTGGGTCGGATTGATTTTGTACGGAAACTGTTTGATGAAATGTCTGAGAGAGATAATGTTTCTTGGAATGTTATGATTTCTGGTTGTGTTAAGTGTAGGAGATTTGAAGAGGCGTTGGAAGTTTATCAACGGATGAGGATTGAATGTAATGAGAAGATTAGTGAAGCTACTGTTGTCAGTAGTTTGACTGCGTGTGCTGCGTTGAGGAATGTGGAGGTTGGGAAGGAGATTCATGGTTTTATTGAAAAGGAATTGGATTTTACGATCATAATGGGGAATTCGTTGTTGGATATGTATTGTAAGTGTGGTTATGTGAATGTGGCTCGTGAGATTTTTCATGGGATGAGTGAGAAGAATGTGAATTGTTGGACTAGTATGGTGACTGGGTATGTGAGTTGTGGTGAGTTGGATCAAGCAAGAAATTTGTTTGATAAGAGTCCGACGAGGGATGTTGTTCTTTGGACGGCTATGATTAATGGGTATGTGCAGTTTAATCGTTTTGATGAGGCGGTTGCTTTGTTTGAGGAGATGCAAGTTAGAGGAGTGAAGCCTGATAAGTTTATTGTGGTTGCTCTTCTTACGTGTTGTGCGCAGTTGGGAACTCTGGAGCATGGAAGGTGGATTCATGATTATGTACGTGAAAACCGAATTGTGGTGGATGCTGTGGTTGGTACTTCTCTTATTGAAATGTATGCTAAATGTGGTTGTGTAGAGAAATCTTTGGAGGTTTTTAACGGATTAAAGGAAAAGGATACTGCCTCGTGGACTTCGATTATTTGTGGACTGGCCATGAATGGCAAGACCAACGAAGCACTGGAGTTGTTTGAAGAAATGAAACTATTTGGGGCAAAACCTGATGATGTTACTTTTATTGTTCTTTTGAATGCGTGTAGTCATGGAGGATTGGTAGAAGAAGGCCGCAAGTTATTTCATTCCATGTCATGTATATATGGTATTGAGCCAAATTTAGAACACTATGGGTGTTTCATTGACCTTCTTGGTCGAGCTGGACTGTTACATGAGGCGGAGGAGTTGATAAGGAAGTTGCCGGACCAAAAAAATGAGACAATAGTTGCAATTTTTGGATCTTTGCTTAGTGCCTGCAGAACTTATGGCAATACTGATATGGGTGAAAGGATTGCTACAGCACTAGCAAAAGTGAAATCCAGTGATTCAAGTCTTCATTCACTCCTTGCTAGCATTTATGCTTCTGCTGACAGATGGGAAGATGCGAGCAAAACGAGAAGTAAGATGAAAGATTTGCATATCAGAAAGGTGCCAGGATGTAGTTCCATTGAGGTGGATGGCATTGGAAACCAGGGAGGAGTTGGGGACTTTTCCTGTTTTCGGTCCAAAATTGGTCTGCCTACATGAGATAGATAGGGATCAGCAATTGATTTATAACCTTCCTGAATCATTGGGTTTTTTGACTGGGAAACCTAATAAGGCGGTTTCACTTTCAATTTATTTGGGGTATAAAACTTCAAAATTACATATACTTTGCTTGCAACCCAACCCGTAAATGGCGGGAAGTTGGGTGAGTGGAGAACTCAAATATTGCCTGATGTAGTGTCCTACTTCTACGAGAATTTGATTCTATAGACGAAAGTGCAAGATTTGAAGACCAACTTCTATTGATTTATACCTCACTCTTCCTACTTCGGATGATGCTTATTTTTAAATACAAGCTCACGAACTCAGCAGATCATTGGCTCTTTGCCACTATCGCATACTACCTCGTGTGTCTTCACACAGAATTCCAGATTGTTTCAATATCATGTAAGGCATCTTTTCCTCATCTTTATCATGTCCTATAATGGGTGTGCATGATTCAGCCAACTTAGTGGATCTAACAAACAAGCAGAAGATCAAATCCAGTTAAAAAATTACTTTTATGAAGTACTCCCTCCGTCCCTTTTTATAGGAGTAGTTTACATAAATCACGTGTATTAAAAAAAGTTGTTAGAGCAATAAAGTTGTCTCAAATGTGTGTGACTGTTACTAGATTACCCTTAATTAAATATATATTTAATGTTAACTTTTCAAATACCAAGACAAATTGGTAGTATTTATAAGGGGTATATTTGGAAAAAGAATAATCAATGCATCTAGGAATTTGTATATGATCTTATATTTAGGGACAAATTTTTTTATAAACTACTCCTATAAAAAGGGACGGAGGGAGTACTTTTAAGTCTGGTGCTTGTAAGGACCGAATGTTGTGAAACTAAGCACAGGCTATTGAAATTTGAAGATGTGTTTCTTTTTTACCCCAGTAAATTTGTTATCACTTTTCTTTAAGATGCTACTCATATTTTTATCCCTAAAAATAGGTTGATCACTTCATATTGAACTGGCCCCCTAATTGAAGAAAAAAAAGTATATTGTTTTATACTTAAAACTGTGTATTCATTTCTCATATTTAAGTTGTTTCATATGTTTAGACATTTTGCTCTTTTTAAATTAATAGCCTATTATGAAAACAATATCATTCAGTTGCGTTTCATAAATTTTTCACAGTTAGAATATTACTTCCATTTTATGTTTACAGTAGTGAAACATTTTACTTGTTTCTTCCCCACATTTGGACTGAATAAAATAAAATTGTGAAAATAAACTGTTATCTGTTTCATTGGTATTGCTTAAATCATCTTTTATTTTTCTTTCCACTCTTTGGTGAAGACTGAAACTACTGCTCTTAATATTGCTTTGTTTGATATTTAAGTGAAAATTTTGTTGCTCGCACACTTTGTCATTCTTTTTTGTTCATTGAACGTAGTTGCTCCATGTGTGGGGATCTCAATGGGTTCTGATTTAGATCTGCCTGCTATGGAAAGTTATGCTGAAATCTTGGAGATGTTTGGCGTGCATCATTTTAATTTTCCTTGTAGAGGTGCTGTACTGTATAAAATTGTTTATCCTGACGTAAATGTACCTGAATCAAACTTTAGGTGAGAGTAGTTTCAGCATGCCGAACTTCAGAAACGATGTTCTCTTACGCCTTGTATGATGTGAGTGAGGAAAACAAGTTAATATGCTGGTGCAGCTCACTTGCCTGGTAAGTTCCCTCAATTGTGCTTTGTATTAATTTCCTCAAAGACCAATTGTCTTATTAACATTAATTTAAATCGGGTTATAAATGCCTTTGGGATGGGATATAGAATCAAAGTCCAACAAGATCTTAAAATGCAATAGAACTGAAAATATATATTGCCTTTCTGAAAAGGAATAAGTTACATGATAAGTTGCTGAAATGAATATGCTTACAGTTACCGATGATATTCTTGAAGAAAGACTTATTTTAAAAAGAACCAATTGACATGTTTTTTACAAACTGCCAGAAAATACAAAATTCAGAAAAATAATAATCAAATTATAGTTTCATAACTTGATGTGTACAACCAATTGGCACCTGGGTAGTGAGTAGTTACAATTCAAGGTGCAGCATTTGGAGTTTGTGCAGACAAGACTCGGTGACGATACTCTCCCAGAGCCCATATGGGAAAGATGTTTCGATATGATGAGTAGTTCAGGGTACAATTCCTCATAAATACTCCTGTTATCTCCTGTAGTTGCATTTTTAATTTGTTATCGACTATAATTAATTAATGAATAAGAATAGTATATAAAATTGATGGAAGGAGAAAAGTGCTACACTAATTACCTGTTGTGGAAAATCTCCATCTTCCATCTGTGAATTAATTATTAACTTCATTCCACGGTGTATGGGTGTAGGATCTATATCAGCCTTTTTGTAACAAAAACATTCATAATTAGAAAAGCGCATTAATGAACATAATTTATAATTTCTAAGAGGCAGGAGCTAAGCTAGCTTTATTTTTCACAATACTAACCTGCCCTGCACCAATAAGGGATAACAAAGCCCACGAAGTTTGAACTAAATTTGCACGGTTGTTTTCTAGGTTTGTATATACCTATTTAAATTAACAAGGAAAAACAAGTGAGTTCTCATTAAAAGCAAAATGAACATTCAATAATATATATACCTTGTTTTGGCTTGACAAATAACTTTCTCCCCACCCCCCATTAGGAAGCTGCTTTGACAATAAAAATTGACAAGCTTTTCGCAAGGAAGGACTGTTATGGTAATTCTTTCCACAAGCTGTTAGTCCCTCTACAGCAAACCAAGTACCGTACGTATAGCAAATTCCCCAACACCCGTACCTGTGGAGTAGTGTATGTACTAATTATATCTATCTATACTAAATTATGAACCAAACAAAAATTAAAAGAAAGTCTCATGTTTAACACAATAGATCATTGGGTGGTGTATAGTAAATAGAGAGAGTAGAAGATAGAATACCAGGATCCATCGGGATTTTGTGTGTTTTCAATGTAATGAATTGCTTTGGAAAGGCAGTGATGTATTTCCTTTGTTCTATGAGTTGGGTGTAGCTTTGTGAAGAGATACATGGCTTGCATTGCAGAACCAGTGCACTCAACATACCTATTAATTTCACAATGAACACATATACGCAGTGAGAAATTTATATATGCTTCAACAATGAATATGTATACACACACACATATGTTTATGATTGACGTTGCTATATATCTTACTCCCTCTCTATCAGTGTATCTTCAAAGAATTCAGTTGGATTGAATTTCTGCAGCAGACATGCATGCATATAATTAGTTGGTTGTCATTCTTACAAACTTTTCTTTTATATAAGAATTTGTTTGACGAATAAGAGTAACTTCATAGCATACCTCTAGCCAACTATAAGCATTTTGAGGCTCCCAAGCTGGGAACCCGCCATTACTGCTCTGTAGCGAGAGGATGACATTAACAGCATCGTAGAATCGCTCTGTTTCCAATTTTTCTCCAACGAGATCACTTGGCATTTTTGACAACAGGAGTGCGGCCTGCATGTGTTGTCATGAATATCATGTCATGCCATGCATGTATATTTTGAAAAACCTACAAAAATAGTTAACATTTATATATGACGATATAATTAATAAAACCTTGAGTCCTTCTGCGGTGCAGTCAGAGACCTGCCAACCTTGGTCATGCATTGAGAATGTCCACGATCCTTTGCATATGTGTCTGTACATTGCTTTGAACTCACCAGATGGATTTTCAACTACCTGTGAGGCCTTCAGGAAGTCATGTGCTTTCCGAAGTGTAGGACCATACTCTTCAATCACATTACAAGCAAGTATTGCTTGTATAGCAAATGCTGCATCCCACATTTGACACCCAAAGCTCTGCATTCATTATTATTATTTAACAACTGTTAATTTTAGTGGAGTAATAACATGATTAATTCATATTAAATTACTTGAGACTGAAAATCTGATTCTATTATATGGGGAATGTATGTATATGTACACATGAGTCTCCTAGTCAGTTCCAATAATTAGAGAAAGAATCAACTAAGAAAGGAAAGCTAAAGAAATATAATCAAGGCATAATAACACAATATCCTAAAGATACTAATCATATTTATATATCTTAACAAAAATTAAATGAAATGTTGCAGGCCTTAGTTGGTTGAGTGAAAAAAATACAATATTAACCTGGATTTTCAAGCCATCTTCTGCAAGCCAGAAATAATCAGGGATTCGGGCTAAATGAAGTTTGTATGCCTCTGAGTTCGGGTCTTCAACCCAACGTGCTATCAAACATAAAACTTTCTCTACACTTCCAATGCAAAGGTATCTACTGTTCTCATCCTCGTAACGCACATGATTAATTGCGATTTCTAATGCCTTCTGTCTAAGCTTGGTGAAAGGCCAGCAATTCAGAAAAGGCTCTCCCACGTGGTAAAGAAATCCCCATAACATATCTTGAATCATAGGATGTGGGTAGTACAGATCCTCCTGAAATTGCATGCCATTGTCAGTTTCATATATCTATATGCATGTATGCATCAAATAAAAAATTGTATACATATCAATTAAAGATATATAGATTGGTTCCACACACATACAAACCTTAGCAATAGTATTCCGGGCTTTGTTCCAGTTGATTTGATCATAAGGTTGATTGTACAGTTCTTCTCTCAGTGATTTGATTAGGTCAGTGATAGGGCCCACAAACTTCTTCCCATATAGATATGACATGGGCATGTAAACTAACCGACAGTAGCACAACATTTTCCCTGAATGCATGTTTAATTTGACCAATGCATTAGACAAGATAATGGTTGCATATAGAAGTTGAGGAACCCCAAGTTAATGTAGGACCTAGATATGCACCTGGATGAATAGGGGTGAATTTTGGTAGAAACCAGAACTCTGGTGGAAGTGGATTGCAGCCTCGCCACTCATAAACTCCAAGTACCTAAATATAGCGTGGTTGCTTATTTTGATGCATCTTTCTCTAGAATAGAATGCACTGATGTATTATATAAAATGAATGAATTAAATTAATTTACCGTGACCCAGAACTTTCCCCACGATGGAATAGCCACTAAACCACCATGGTCAAGGATCCAATTTCTGCATCTCTCCATTGCCTTGTCTTCACCATCTTCAGGTCCTTCTCCAAGTAGCCTCAGTGCAATATAGCTCAATGCTGATCCAAACATTGTGCTATGTCCCTCTATATGGAATCCCCATCCACCATCTTCGTTCTGTCACCTCATCACAAATGGTATCGAAATAACTGATCGAGTGATTATTCTATGAATCTTGACAGTATATGACTTTCTTGGTACTACCTTCCATCATTTTATCGATGAGTTGAGAGACACTAAAATAATACTTACTAGACAAAAGGGGTATTTTGTGTGAATCATGTGTGGAAATTAATGCAAGGAAGTCTTAGGTTTTCAAAATGCAATTAAGAAAAAGGGGATTTCTAACTTGTGCCTCGCCAACCACAATTCACATACAAGTTATTACTGAATAATAAAATGGTGAATATTGTTTTTTTTTCTTTACCTTGTGCACAATGATGACCGCAAAAAATGATTCTTTCACCTCACATAGTCTATCCAAACCTTTCACAATTAGCTTAATCCTAAACTTAAATTGATCCTAGTTATTGTGCTATTTAAGTTTGTTCATTTATATTTTATTCTTCTTTTCATTTGTCATATTCAAATTTAAAATTATCCTATAATACCATTCATCAAATTCAAATATTGTTGACATATGTCTTGAATTTTGAGCTGTGGGCTATTCCAGAGGAAGTTGATATCAGATCACAAACATTGCAAAACTTTGGGCGAGACCTATTATGATGCTTTCTTTGTGATAGACTGTAAAGGATGTTTATTAGGTTTATGATTTTTCTCCTTGTATTTTTTAGCAATTACTCAATGAACCTATTCTCCCTGAAAAACAAATAAGATGAACCTCTGTATACTCTAAAGCTGCCCATAGACATAGGCTACATTGGCAGAAACACATATAGTTGCATTCTCTTTCATTTGTTTTGTTTATGATGTTTATCTTTGTCTATTTCAGTAACAAGTGACATCAAAGCTTCATTGATACCATGTTATATGGAAGAGATAGTATCTATGTTACCGATGTGAAGGAGGCTACGGAGTTGAAAGAACTGAAGAGAACTGTCTATTGTTTAGTGAAGATGGTGCGGAAGCAACATGTTTGATTCTGAGCAGGGGAAGGGATCCTCATCTAAAGGGAGGTTTGCCTCAATGAAGTGCTTATATATAAGTATATAGCAAGGAGTAGGGGCAGCTAAAGAAACATTGTCTGAAGCGAACTAGGGGGAAGGAGTCAAAGTAGAAAAGGAATGCAAATGTGATGGTGAGGCATCTGCTAGAAAAGGAATGCAAATGTGATGGTGAGGCATCTGCTAGTGTCAACAAACAATTAAAGTTTTGAAGAAGGGGATGAATGAATGGTCATGATGTTTTGTCAACTTTCCTAACTCAAACCTGTTTAAATGTTTTTCATTCAGTTATGTTCAGTCTATTATTATCCCAATTTATTAGGATTACAGTTATTTGTTTCTTTTCAGGGTCTTTATTTGATCTCAATTATTCTGAGGAAAAATATATTCTTATTTAGTATAGAAGTAAAATGCATGATTTACATAATACCTGGTGATTATATAAATACCGAACAATTTCCTTCTTATGTTGAGGTCCTAAAACCTCATCAAGGGATCCTGTAATATAGAGGGCCATTACCTGTATGCATATAGTAATTAGTTACAAATATCAATACGTCCAGTGGTCATCAATATCAGTAAGTACTAAGTAATCTCTCCGGTTTTATATATAAGAAAAAGTTGGATTAATAAAAGTTGATATATCTAATATTTCGTTGACCAAATTTTCTCTTTTATATAAGATCAACAGGACTTCACTCACCAATGGTTGAACAAAAAACAAAGGGCCAGCAGATTCTGCAGGCCAGTGGCCATCATGAGCTTGAATTGAGGAATAGAAACTTATAGCCCTTCTAATTGTTGTAATCAATGCTTCCTCTGTTATGATATCTTCTTCTCTCAGTTTAACTGCTGGTGGAATGGGGCTACATTGATTCTCTTTTTTTAGCTGCATGTTGGTCAATATTCAATCACCATATTTAGAAATGACATTGGAAATTAATCTACTGCATTTCTTACGAACTGCAACAAAGTTTACTTTTTAGAACTACAAGAAAGTTTAACATACTACAAGGCTAAAAAAACCGTTCACAAACTAGTTTTCATATCTCCTAGTTTTTATAAGTAAAAAAATCGCTTACACCGTAAATAGTTTTTACCAAGTAAAAGTTATTAAGACATTAAAAAGATAAATAAAATATTTTTTTTTGAACAAGCAAGAATGAAATATATTACGACTAAAGGAGACTCCGAATTAGCACAAGGTGTATCAACACGGAGCTCAAAAGTTTACAACTATACAAGTCCGAACTAAACGAAACCAAAAAAGCAACTTAACCGATGCCCATACAAACAAAACGGCTCGACCACCAAAAATAAGAATTTAAACGAACATTAATATTACTAGCTTGCACCCACCAAAAGGTATGTAACTTTACTTTATCTAACAATTGGTGAATAGTGCACTAGTCATTATTGAAAATTCTATTGTTTCTCTCATTCCACAAAACCCAAACGCAGCATAATGTGTATCGTCTTTGTTTATACTAGCATCTAGACGAGCACTAATGTGTTTTTTTAATGGCAAATGTTACTATATTAGTTGCTATGTTAGTTTTTTTCTCCTTGTAAAGACTTGATCCACAAACCTCCAACTCTTTAACCATAAGCTCAATCAAGTTGAGTTACCCAACCTCCATGAATACTAATGTGTTTGTTTGTTCGTTTTTCTATTTCGCTTAATTGTATATAAAAAGATATATAAATTTATTTTTGGATATGTTATGAGATTAAAATAAACTCTTTTAATAGTGTCTAGTATTGTTGTTATTGTAGTGGTGTTGCTCCGATCTTAATGGTATTAGTTAAGTATGTTTTTAATGCGATTTAACTTTTTTTTTGAATTTCTGTTATAATGATGTTCTTTCTATTTTAATGAGATTTAACTTTTTCGTATTAATAATTTAAATTTAAACAATATTATAAAATAGTTTAACTGAAGGATAAATTCAGAACAAAAAGCCAACCTAAAAAAAATCCTCTTTATATATTGTTATAAATATTTATCAATATAAACAATTTAATATGATTTTGACAATTTAAAAAGTAACTAGTTAAAATCAACATTTTAAAATCATTAGACTTACATTAAAAAGCTTTACATTGATAAGTCATTTTACGATATCAATATAATATTAATGTTTATTTATTTTTATTATATCAGGGGTGCCAACTTTTATAATCTAATTACCTACACCCAAAACAAAGTGTCTTACAACTTAATATTTGCAATATTTGGACAACCCATTTTTCTCACACCTATTCAACATTCTATTTTATCTCTATTTCTCTTTTATCATATCATCAATTTATCACATTAATTACATCATTCTCACTTAAGGTTTATACATCCATATAAAATGTACACCAAATTTTTTGTATAACTAAACTCCTTTTTATAAATTTTAAATTAAAAAAAAACAGTGTATTTTTTTAGTGTATTTAATATCTCCACTTTATGTATAATTTTTTTTCTAAAATAATACAACTTTATACGCTAGCGCGTGTTCAACTATGACTTCTCATTTCACAAAACACTTCATAATATATTTGGAAAATTAATAAAAATACCAAGTAAATGAAAGTAACACATATATATATATAGGGACACATTGTTTTTCTTTTGATGATTAAATCACGAATGATACATTGTAATTTTTTAAAAACTACAAGATATAACTTTTGTAACACCATGGTAGATCATCGTTATTCTGACATATCTAGTGTGATATCAAACATAACTACTCCCTCCGTCCCTTTTTATAGGAGTAGTTTACAAAAAAGTTTTGTCCCCTAATTATAAGATCATATACAAATTCCTAGATGCATTGATTACTCTTTTTCTAAATATAACTCTTATTATTATTACTATCAATTTGTCTTGATATATGAAAATTTAACATTAAATATATATTTAATTAAGGATAATTTAATAATAGTCATACACATTTGAGACAATTTTGTTACTCCAAATACTCTTTTTAATACTCGTAATTTTTGTAAACTACATCTAAAGCAATATCCTCGTAACTAAAGCAATAGAAAGTTACTAGTGCAACGTGGTTGTAGGCTGTAGGCTGTAGGTTAGTGACTTTGTTTTGGCCCCTCTCAACTTTCCAGTCTGGGTCCACCCCTTACTATATCTCTTCTACAATTCTTCAAACCTAATCTAATCTTTTCAATAAAACAAGATGTTGAAGTGTTTTACTAACCTAACGACTTGAACCGTACGTAACTTTACGTGCCAAAAATGGTGAGAAAACAGACCTACAAGACTATTGTTTTGGAGAATGATGTCATCACTAATTAACCATAAATCACTAGAAGACATGATCTAGTTAGTCTAGGGGTGTCCTTGCACGTAATCTTTATCCTCCAGAGTCGATGGTAAGTACTAAAAATTTAGAGATTAAATATACTTTAACTTTAATTTCTTCCAAATAACGCGATCTAGTTATGTTATGTACTCATCTTAACGTACGGTATTGAGGTAGTTTCCTATTCTAATTGTTCATCCTTTTTTGGTCAATAGTTTTACATTTTTGAGGAATTGATCACTATATTTTAAAATTTAACGGTTTTAGTCTATCAATCAAATATTTTTTAAAATATGATAATATAACATGTTTTAAATGATTTTTTTTATTTTACAATTTCGTTAATGTTGATATTTTTCTATCATCAGGTCATATATACATCATCATTTAATAATCACATCACCAATGTTTTAGTTCAAAAATATGATTAAGAGACCAAAACTATTAGATTTTTAAATAAGGAGACTAAATCCGAAAAATGATCAAAATATAGAGACAAAAATTGCAATTAAGTCTATTATCTTTAAGCGAAAAATTCAATAAGTATATGGCAAATTAAATGAATTAAGGTAGTAAAGTAGTTAAGTATTACTAGTAATAGTTAGATAATAACCTGAAATTTAAGGTAAATTACGTTAACGATATCTGCAATTAAATGAATTGGAAACCAAGTATGAGGCAATGAACGAGAACACCTTATTTTAGACTATCAATAAGTTATGACATAATTAACTTTATTTTACTCAATTTGTTGAAATCAAGTAAATTAAGATTTTTAATTTGTCAACATGAAGTTAAAGATTTTAGGGTTATATATGTTTTTCTTAAAAAGTCATGAGTTTTCAAGTTTAGTCGCTATAAAATTTAATGATAATTTTAGTCCTCCATAATATTGTAATTTGTAAGAATAGTCACTATTTTGAATTTTTTTTACAAAAAATTAATACTTGAGTCTTTAAGATACTCCCTAAAAGTGAATAAATTTTTTGTAAAGACTAAACTTGTAAGTTTGTAATTTTGTATGGACTAGAAACATATTTAAAATAAGATTTTAAATACTCCACTAGCTAGTAGCTATCTAACGTATCAAAGCTAATTACTTTGATTGCATATCAAATTTTAAAAAAGTCACGTTAACTTCCCTAAACAAAAAGTAGTTACATTAACTATATATCAAGTAGTATGATTCACGAGTGAATTTGTAGCTGCTACTTGATAGAAAAAGAAAGTAGCAAGATTTAAGATAATAGGTGTGAGTCTCCTATATTGATACTCACCATGTATCTATAGGTTATATGGATGGTAGACATAGTAATGAATGAATTCATTATATACCTGCATTCTCATCAAGAGGTCAGCACTTTGTTTGATGGAGAATCTGTTTTTGGTGAATTGATTGCGTAGCCTTTCTATCTCAGCATGTTCTTCTGGTGTTCCTGCATTTGGATCAAATTCCCAGTGTTGACGTCCTATGAAGTTATTCACAGAAATCAACCCTTCTCCTCTTTCTGCTATCTTCAACTTCCACATCTTTTTCTTTACTCTCTCTCTATATATATATATATATATATATTAACGACACCTTAATTAGTTTCTGCCATGGCTGAAGAGTTGTCGAGTTGTCTGTGTATATATACTCACACGTATATATGTGAAAACTGTGAATCAGCGACCACTATTCAATGACCCAAAAAGGACTGCATGGAGTAATTAATTAAGTTAACGAGGAGACTTTTAAGTATTTTAAATTAAGTAATTATTTTTTAAAAATGTCAAAGTTTTCAATTTTCAGTGCACTAATTATACAAATTTTAAAAAAAAGTTACTATTTAAGGTCCTTAACTAATGTCCCGACATACTAGTTAACATTTTCCATTAATTAATAGGAAATAATTTTTAACACTCAAAATTCAATTTATACTATTAGAGAGAAAAAAAATATGAGAGTAAAATCACAGTTGCGATAAGAAGAAAGATATATTGAGAAATGAGGTGTTGGATATATATATATATATATATATATATATATATATATCATCCGGTCATTATTATAAGTAAAAATATATCATTTAGATTCATTTTATTAATGATGTATAAAGTCTTTATTATAAACAACATACATTATTTAATGAATAAATCTAAAATGTTGATTTTTGTTTATAATAGTGATCGAAATATATATATATATATATATTGTCTCCCTTAAAAAAACCATATTGTCTATTAGATTTTATACAAGAGATTAACTAATTTCTATACATTTAAAATGTTTTGACGCTTTCAAAAAAAAAATGTTTGTATTCTTTCAAAAAAAAATGTTTGCATTGTCACTGATGTATACAAATTAAATTCTTTAAATAATTTAAATATAATTTCAAAAATATCTAAAATTATATTAAAAGTGTGCAAACTAAATTGAGGTCGTCATTTTAGATGGATCTAGGGAGTGGCATTTGTAGGTACTGACCCCTCCCTCAATTGAGCTACCATCTTGATGTTATAAAAACCACCATTACTTCTTTATAGCACCTGTTTTTTTTTTGGATAGAATTCTTTAAAGCACCTTAGATTAGGTGTCACTTAACCACAACATAACAATGTTACCACGTCATATTATAATGTACTACTTTTTTGTCCCTCCAAAAAATATACTACTTTTTTTTTTTAAATTTGATCATTCAAATCTTTTCATGTTGTAACAAAAATTTTTCTTAATATTATTTTTAAATTCGAAAAAATAAATAACATCAACAAGCTTTGAACACTATTTCGATCACTTAAATCTCATAAGACTATGCACCAAAAAAAATACTCATAAGACTACGAAATTAATTAATGAAGCTGTCCCATTAAAAAAAAAATCAATGGTTTGAGTCAGAATTTTTTCCTACCTTTAATTTTAGCATCATTTAATGCAAACACTATTTTTGGCATTAGAAAAATATGATACATTAATCCAGAAACTTATTTTATTCTTACTAGTTAAAATTCAGATCTTAAATATAAGCACGCAACAGTTCGGTTGACGCTGGCAACTCCGACTTGAAACGGTATGTCAGTTACTATTTTACGAATTTTCCGGAGTATATTTCGCACTTTTATTTGAGGAAGGCATTTGAGGTGTGTGGAATTTTGGTAAATGTCATTGTTGCAAATAAACGCAATAAGTCTGGTGCACGCTATGGTTTCGCGCGTTTTTCGAAAGTTAGGGATGCCGATACACTGTTGCGTGCGTTGAACGGTCTTTATTTTGGTGATTTACGTTTGTGGGCGAAGGTAGCTAGGTTTGACAGGACTGACCCGGTGGGGAGAAAGACGGATCATAGGGGGACGCTGGTTTTGAACGGAGGTAGCGGTGAAGCGGTTAAGGCCGGAGGTAGTATTAATCGGCAGGAGGTACATGTTAAGGCTTTGCGACGAGTCGGAGTAAAGCATGCGAATTTAGGGAGGGATAAGAGCAGGTCGGGTCGGAAGGGTGAGGGAGAACCAAGAGCCAACGTGGGGAAGACGGTAGCTGTGCAGGTGGTTCGATTGCGGCAGTAGGCACATAGGGGGACGACATAGGGGAAAGTGTGCGCGTAGGTGAGGTGGTGGTGCGGTTGAAGGGTGTTAAGGGACTGGGTGGCCTTGGCCAGCCGGCGAGGGTTGACGTTGAGGAGGGTCGCACGGTTCCGGTGCAAGAGGGCTCTAAGAAACAGGCTCATTTGGAAAAGAATAGCCCGGCGAAGCGGCTGGTGACGCAAATTCCAAATATTTTCACTCCGTTCTAGCCGCCCGTCACCGTAGAAATGCTATTTCGTCTATTTTGGTGGAAAGGTCGGTTGTGGAGGGCGTCCAGCCCATTCGTCAGGCAGCTTTCTCTCATTTCGAGTCCCATTTAAGCTTAACAGTTGTAGCCTAAGAGGCAACTTTTATTCAATCAATAATATTTTAGAGAGTTTTTCTCAATTTCTAGTGGATTCCGGAACCCTATTTTCACAAGTTTGTCGCTTGCAAACTTGTTTCTTTTCAACCTAGGTTTCACTAGTTCTTTTGTTGAAGAACTAGTGCATAATCCCTCTGGATTGATGTCTCTGATTTCTGATAAGCAACCATATCACTCTTCTTTAAGACGTTATATATTAACCACTCAGAGATGTTACTGCATTCTTTCAAGGCTTCCATTTTTTGAACTGCACTTTGGTGTATTAAATAGCATCTTCACTCAAGAAAAGTTAGAGAAGCTGACGAAGAGCATTGAAGATTCAAATTTAGAATTTGTTGAAGGTAGATATGATGAATAAAACTCGGAGGGAAATTCAGAGAGTGTGTTGGTGGGAGATGGAATAATAGAACACGGATTTCATGAAAATTCATTAATTTCTCAATCAAGAGTAAGAACATCAACATCTGAAAACATTGTTGGCAATGGTAACTTCAGTCCCTATTCCTTTGTTGGCAATGAAGTGTTGATTGGTAAGCAACCCATGGGAAGAATTGTGAACTTTCTTTCAATGTCACAACTCGGTAGAATCTATATCTTTATCCATAATAAGCAGGTTCTGCCACTATTGCATAGTCTAATTTAGGTGTTGCGTCTTTGTGATATTCCTGCTGCTGCTAAATATCTTGTGATATCTCACATGTTTGGAGTGAAGTTTCATTTCACAATCAAGGATGGGCTTCAAGAATTGGAAACTAGTGGTGACATCAAGGATATTAAACTCGAAGAGAATATTAGCAGGTTTTGGCATTGTTATAACAATGATAATAACATGCTCTTGGTCTATGAGTATACCCCAAATTCTAGCTGGCCTCGTATGTTGAATGGCAAGGAAAGTTTGTTTGATAATGGGATTTGTTTGTATAAGAACCAACAAATGGGTCCGAGTCAGAATGCCTCTCTCACACAATTGGCATTAATTGTTACTCATATAACAAGGTTGGAATATTTAATGCCTCACACTTATGGGGTTACTTGTGTTTCACAGTTGCTTTCCATAACTTCTTTGCCTTTCACTCAATGGGACTCAGGAGGGTGGTCTCTTGTTCATTGGAGGAGTCAACATGCATGGGAAGCTTTTTATCAGAATGAGAACTCGGGGTCGAGTTCTTCAGAAGTGGAGGAGACTGATGTAGGAGGGTTTTCATAGTATTTTTAATAATTCAGTTTGTTATTTGTTTGTTTTATTTCAGTTTGTTATTTTTTGTTTTATTTCAGTTTGTTATTTTTAGGCCCATTAGGGGTTTGTTATTTCCCTATTTAAGCTTAACAGTTGTAGCCTAAAAGGCAACTTTTATTCAATCAATAATATTTTAGAGAGTTTTTCTCAATTTCTGGTGGATTCCGGAATCCTATTTTCACAAGTTTGTCGCTTGCAAACTTGTTTTTTTTCAACCTAGGTTTAGCGCTTGCTAGCCTACGCTTCTGACTGCGTCATCTCTTCACAACCATAGTTTCCTTGCCTCTTCTCACAATTTTGTGTGTTGTGACATAATTCTCTTATGTCTTTCCTCTATTTATAACCTTTTAACTGGACTAGGTTTCTCTCATAACTATTTAACGGGTTTACTCTTTATTATTAAAATATATTATTGAGTACCAAAATATATTTGATTTAGTACAAAAATATCTCAAATTGAGTATCAAAATATATCATATTCAGTATAAAAATATATTATTGAGTATCAAAATAAATTTCAGATCACAAACCAAAATATATTAGATTGTGCATAAAAATATTTTAGATTGCATTCCAAAATTATTTTAGCAAAACTCGGGGACTAAGAAATCACTTTCTAATAATTTTACTCTCCACTATTTACACCTTCTTCTATCCTATTTAACTAAAATTCTACTTAACTACTTACTTAAACCTCCTTTTTATTAATACACCTCTATTCTCTTATTTTTTTTTTCTAAAAACATCCATTTCTCTTTAATTTCTCTTAATCTCCTATTTTTCAACAGCTAACTAACCTATCTATTCGCTCAATACCCGCAATCAAACAATTTATATTGAAATCACCAAACAAACAATTCATAATAATACTAATACTACTAATATTATATAACACTAATACCAATAAATTAATATTTAAAAATCGGGGTGTTACAGATTCCGGTGAGATCTTCGATAATGGAACACCTTCTTCACTAATCCACTGTATCAGTGTGAGTATCATTATCTCCCTCGAGATAGTTCTTTATCGGACAGATCAAATTTTAAACTTAATTTTTTATTAAAGTATCCCGACCATATCGTATCTTGAATTTTAATATTTTCCTGTATCCTCGTATCAAGTATATGGGCTTCATTGGTACATGGGGACATGATGGACAATTTCGGCAAGTGTATCAAATCGTTATCAAGTGATAAGTGAGTATCATATCCACAACGATTGTCTTTCCAACTAAGCAATTAGTGTTACTTATTTAAAACATAAAATAAAAATAAATAAATAAATAAATGCGGCAAATGTGGGGAGTTTTTGCAAGTTAAGTTTGACTACGCAAAGCAGTAGTGATTTAGTATAACTTGGTTTTGATTGCAGAATGCTAGCGGTGGTTAGGATTCTTTGAATCCCCTCTATTTATCTATTGGACTAAAGTAACAGTCAGTTATTCAGGGATTGGTTAAATGGTACCCATTTAAGTGATAAATTTGTGGGGTGTTTACATCCCTCCAGCTGTTGAGTTGCACCGAATTCACACATGGGTTAAGGCGTTGTGAGATCTCAGGGTCGTCAATTCTAAAGAGATTACATACGTATTCACTAGTTTGTAGTGTGAGATCTTGCTCTCTCAGATGTAATTGAAACAGAGAAGAAGAATTCCTAAATTGCCATCTAAAGGCTCTCCTTTATCTATCAATCTTAGAAGTACATCAACATACCCTATCTTACCTTAGTAGTTCTACAAATGGGCAGCCCTATGTCGTCTACCTTAGCAAGGAGAAAAGAGTAAAATTACTATGCAACGTTCGGAATAGGGTTTCGTCCTATTTTTAAGTTCAGACATCTTCCTAGGTATGTCACCTCCCTAGGTTTGATGAAAGCATTAAGATCTTTGCATAATAAAATTAAACATGACACATAAAATAACTGAATAAAAGACTTAATTAAAATTAATCCAACAAATAAAATAGAGGTTCATCTTAGAACCCTGCCTAATTAGGGTTTAACTACTCATGGTAACTAAAGACAAATTACAAAAGAAATAAAACATATCCTGGAGACTACGGTTGAGGAGAGCGACTCCTCCCATGAAGCTTCTAGTGCTTGCCTTCCTCTTGAACCACTTCGTTCTGAATGAGAATTTGTGAATGAGAGGAGTTGTATTTATAGGCTGATTTCCAAATAGATTTGGGCTAAAAAACTGGGTTTCTTCTCAAACTCGCATGAGAAAAACAGTAAAAAGTTGTTTTCTCTTATAAGTGCACGTGCCTCGCACATGGAATGACACTCGGGGCACGCCAGCTCAAAATTTTCACACCTGGGGCGCCCCCCCCCCCCCACAGCCTGGTAGCGCGTTTTCACCTTTTTCTTCGTCTTTTTGAGTTTTTTCTTCCATGAAACTTTTCTTGGGACTTGAAATAGAATTTCTCCTCTTTATAATATTTCAAAGGTCTCTTGAATCTTTATTCATGGTCTTCTAAAATCATCTTGAGATGCTTTTCTTTGCCGATTTGCATGATTTTACCGTGAATTACATCCAAAACACCTAAGAACTGCTTGGTTTCGGGAAAACTAGAGTTACATGACTTGAAATTAAAACATTACAAAATGTCCCGAAAACCATAGGAAATTGTTCTAAAACATCTCTCAATTGGATCAAAACCTCAATAAAAGGATGAAAAAATATGTTGAAAGTAACATAAGATGGTCTGTCATCAAGGCAATAGCTAAATAATGTTATCATACATGCTAGATAAACTAAATAAAGATATGATATATCATATATGTAAGTTAAAAAACTACCTTGAAAAAAAGTTATATTTATTTTCAATAATAATCTAACGTAGCGCCTATTTATCTAACGTTTTGCAGGCTGGTGTGAAAGATTCTTGGTGTTGGCAGTTATCGCATGACAAAGGATATAATGTCTGAGACATTTATCATTTGTTGAATGCGGTGGAACCTCACAATCATGAAGACTATCATGATATTATTTTGAATAAAACAGTTCCGCTAAAAGTTTCTATTTTTACGTGGCACTTTTTTATGAATCGTATTCCTACAAAGCATAATCTGGTCAGGCGCAAAATAGTTCACTCAAATATGAATGGGTGTGTCAGCAGATGTGCTCATGAGAAAACTGTAGATTGTTCGTTTTTGGGTTGTAATATTTTTAGAAGCATCTGGGTTCTAGTTAGGCAATGTATGGGAATATAGTCAGTGAGCCCCTGTCATTTATCTTATCATATCTTGCACTTTAGTTCGTTGGCAGGGTATTCCAAGAAAGTAAGGTTCTCTATGCATATTGTTTGGTTGGCCTCAGTTTGGACTATTGGAAAAAACGAAATCAAATTCTCGTGTTTGGCTAAAGGTGGAGAGGCTATATCTTATTGGTGGATGAAAGCTAAAAATTCAAGTTTATTTTTTATAGTAAAGGTGGTGGGTTAACCCTTTATTTTACAAGGGTTAACTTAGTAGTTATTGTTATGTTTCAGGTTGCTGGTTTTGTTGTTTTTGTAAGATACTTTTTGTTATCGGAATTCTTTATGTAGACTTCTTGTGTTTGGGAGAGCTTGTTGATTGGTATATAATTTTATTTTGTGTTGTTAAAAAAATAAATAATTATTTTTTTAGGCGAATAATTTTTTTTAAATATCATTATATCAATAGCTTTAAAATTTTTGGATTATATAAATTATAAAATTACCCTTGTGACAAGTTATGTTTTAATTTAACTTAATATCAAATTATTTTTGTTTTGTTAATGTCTAAGGGGACTGAGTTAAACCTCCGTCTTAAAATAAAAGTCGTTTAAGGTGTGTGCAAAATTTTTAAGAAAATGATTAATTGTGTTGATTTCAATGATAAAATTAGTGCCATTTACTAAAATACCCTTATTAATTTTAGTTAGTGGAGTAGTTAAGTTACATGAAATTCAATAAATAAGGGTATAATAGTGGAAAAAAATAATAAATGTCGCATTGGTATTCTAAAGTGACAAATTATTTTGAGACATATAAAAAATGTTAAAGAGACAATTATTTTGAGACGGAGGGAGATTGAGTTAATATCATATGTTTCAACAAACAGCTCCTCCAGTGATGCTCAATGTGCAGCCACTGGTCACTTAAGACTCATCTGAAGGATGTTCTATTTTGTATCTTGTACCATTCAAGTACAACAAGATACTTCTGATAATGTAACCCTAGAGTCATAGTGTTTTTAAGGCACCACATGACTCTTTCAATAGCATGACAATGCTCCTTAATCTGTCTACTTGTAAACTTGCATAAAAGTCCCACGACATAGGCAATATTGGGTTTAATACATTCAGTGGCATACCTAAGGACTGCCAATGATGTTCGCATATTCTATTTGTCTAACACCATCTCAAGTGCTCTTGAAGAGTTTCACTTGAACCTTAAGGCGTGCTTGCAAGTTTACAATAATAATTACATTTCCATAAGATCTTCTCAACATAGTGAGATTGATCCAAACAATTCTCTTTTCTTATATAGTAATCTTGATGTCAAGAATTACTTCAACTTCGTATAGCTCTTTCTTATCAATGTTTTTTCTAAACAATGATTTCTCACAATTTATGGCATGAATCTTTGAACCAAATATGAGCAAGTCGTCTACGTAGAGACATATAATCGTGCAAATGTTATTTCCATATTTGTAGTGAATACATTTGTCACTTTCATTCACTTTATACTCATTCGATAACATTAGAATGCAAAAAATTTCATGTCATTCCTCAGGAGTTTATTTTTGATCATACAAAGAATTATCCAACTTACAGACCTTGTTTTCTTGTCCATGAATCACAAAACTTTCAGGTTGTTCCATATAGATTTCTTCTTCTAGTTCACCATTTAATGAGGCAACTTTCACATCCATTTGGTGTACTATCAATTTATGAACAGCGGCTAAAGAGACTAGCACCCTTATGGGTATGATTCGATTGATTGGTGACTAAGTGTCGAAGAAATCTATATTTTTTCTCTTTGCCTAAAACCTTTTTCTACAAGGTGAGCCTTGTATTTAGCAACCCAACCATCAGGTTTTAATTCCTTTTCCAAAATCCAAATACAATCAACTTGTTTGCAATTAGGAGGCAAGTCAACTAAGAGTCGTGTTTCGTTAGACTCTAGAGAATCCATTTCATCGTTTACTGTTTTTTTTCTTCAAAAGTTAGCATCCAATGAAGACAAAACTTCTTGAAGGCCAAATGGATCCTCTTTCAATATACAAACCATATAATTAGGTTTATACTCTTTAACATTTATAGCTTTCTTACCTCTTCGAGGTTCTATAACATCTCGTACGATGTTTTCATAACTGTTTCTGATTACTAGAATGTAATCAGATGCAGTGCCCCCGCTAACTCTCAATTTAAAAGGGAAATTATTTTGCCCCACTAATGGCGTGCTTTCACTAGCGCCCCCACTATTCTTTATTTAAAGGGGTATTTATTTACATAGAAATCGGTATCGTTTAATTCTATGCTCACTTTAGCATTTAGGTCTTAAAACTTATATGCTTCGTTATTTATAGCATACCCAATGAATACACATTTATAGGATCTACTAGTGAGTTCAACTCTCTTGGGGTCCAGAATCCAAATATAGTCTAGACAATCCCAAGCTCAAAATAAGACAAGTTGGGTTGTCTTTTCTTCAAAACTTCATAAGTATGAATTTTTGTTCTTAGACTTGGATACTCTATTCAACATAAATTTCAATTTTTGTTATAAAAATTGAACATATCAAGCGTATCAATTTTATTTTTCAAAATTTACAGTCTTCAATAAATATGATAAAATATCTTTTTATCATTTCTAGTTTATTTGTCATCAAGTTCGCACATATCATAATTTATTAAGTTTAGAGGTTCAAATTCTCTAAACACTGATTTATATGAACTTTTGGTTCATTCGTCTTGACTGCAAAAAATAAAATTTTCTAATCATATAACTTTGGAATTAAGTCCAAGTTACTCAAGTTTAAAAATAAACGCTTGTTCATATGATAAATTTTGACATGAAATATTAAAATCACACATCTTATAAAATAGAAGGAGAATTTAATTTTGAACATACCATCAAAGGCGCAGTCTTTTTCCCACAAAAATGCATGGTGCACAAGTCTCTCTTTAAGGCTGAGTCAACTCAGTCTTATTCAGTAGAAATCTGAAATTCAGATTCTTTCTTATTTTGGAGCATGCATCACGTCCTAGAGAATAATTTTCTTTTCGGACTCGAATGGTAACTCCATATCTCTAACGGCAACTACTTTAGTGGTGTTTTGAATATTCTAACAACACTTTCTTATTTTCAGCAGTAACATATGTTTTAAACATAGCACGATCTTAGTAGATAAAGTGTGAGGCACTAATGTGCATCCACCATTCACTTCAACCAACTAGATTGATTACATTAATAATAACAGTGAATTTCTCTTCAGTCAAGTTACGTTGTGGAGCAACATTTGACTTGTTCTTATACTTGCGAGACATATGACTTGGTTTCTCACAATTAAATAAATTGTGAACCATTGTCATTTCCTAATGGTGGTTGTTGATTTCCAATATAGGACCTTTTTGGGGTTCCTATTCTCTTGACAATTAGAATTATTTATTCACAGTGCGGTTCTGATTTTTTGAAAATAGTTTTTAAACAAATTCAAAATCGCATATGTGAATTTCTTAGTGTTCAGTATAAAGATGTATTTTTATAGCCTGATTTATCCTTGTTTTATTTTTGGGACAACGAAATCTCAATAAGTAATTTCTTTGGTAGACATGGCAGATCGAAACGTTTTAAAATTGTTGGTTTTGAATTTCCAAAACTGTTGTATTTGGATTTCCAAATTCTATTTTGAAGAAGAATATCTACCGAAGTTGTTACTAGGTTCAGTCACGATCAGGTCGCTCTATTTAAGACGTTTCGTGGCACTGCCCAAAATTGTGCAAGGCAGACTATCAGCCACGCCGCCTCTAGGATAAAACAAGTTCAGCTACAACTGTGCGGTTAAATACTGCACTGTAGAAAACCGTTCGAGATTTACACCTTCAATATGGTACCAAGACCACTCTTAAATACTGAAACCACTTTTTAATATGGTACTGTGACCACTATATTATGGTGCTAGGACCACTCAAATATGGTGTTATCACCATTCTAACCTTTAAGTTCTCCAAAATATCAATATGGTTCTACGACCACTCAAATATGGTGATACCACCATTCTAACTTTTTAACTTCTCCAAAAATAGAAAAATATCAAAAGAATATTTATATATACTGTTAAGATCATTCTTAATTCCGACGGGACATTATTATTCCAAAAGGGATTATGATCTTAAAAGTACTCTTTATTCCGAAGGGACATATATTATCGAAGGTACTATGTTCTTAAGACCTTTCTTAATCCGAAGGGACAGAAAAAGGAGATAAGGAGAAGAATAGCTTGTTAACACTAGTTGGGGGAGAAGAGAGAAAGAGTTCTCGACAACTCAATAGAACTCTTTGGTGTAATTTTTGAACTGAGTGCAATCCTCTATTTATATAGAGATTTTGTAACTGTTTTAGCTAAAATTGCGGCAGCAGTTACTCTAATGAATAAGATCAAAAAGAAACTTAACCACTAATCAGTTCAACAATACTTGTGGATAAGATCAAAAAGAAACTTAACCACTAATCAGTTCAACAATACTTGTGGATAAGAACAAAAAGAAACAAATCCACAAAAGTGGAGGAAACAAACTCATTGGATATGAATGAAGGAAAGATATGAAACTCAATTGAATTCTTAATCTTATCACAACCAACATAAGCTAAAATTATGGGAAGTGATATTCATGAATAAAAATAATAATTACTATTATTTTTATCAATTTCAAGTATTTAAAATTAAATATCGCAATTTAAACACTACTAATGTGTGTGTTCTATTTTATGTGGGACTCCCACTCTCTATTTTTTCCATTCACATCACACTAGCTCAAAGTCTTATTACTTGGTGTTTAATCTTCCAATTTCCTTCCAACTTCACACCAATGTTCCAAAAACAACCTACGTGCTAAGTGCTCGTAACCTCTACGGGACCGTTTGCTGTAACGAAGAAATAATACAGTCTACGTGCTATTTGCTCGTGGTTACCGTTCCCACAACGAAGAGACAATGTGGTTTACTTTAACATAGTTAGATGTGGTAAATGATATGAGATACGATAAGTTTATTGTTAATTTAAATTTGTTTGTAAAAATTTCTTGTATGACTAACAATTAATTCATGCTAAGGATTTAGTCAAAAAGTGTTATTTTGATCGTTGTATTTTAGATTCAGAGGGTTCAGAGTAGGAATAACTTGAGATTCTCATATGTACTCGAAAGTTTATTCTTTATGTTAGATCTCTATATTTAATGGTGGTCGTCATTTGTATTTTTCATATGTTGTAACTATAACAATAAGCGATATTACTCTTTTTGAGACGTACAAACAAGGAGATAGTTTTTAGGCTTAATTGATCATCTGGTCCCTTAACTTATTTTATTTTTCCACTTTGGTCCCCTAACTATTAAGTGTTTCAATTTGGTCCCATAAGTCTTACACCGTTTACTAATCTGGTCCCTTCTGTTAGTTTTTTCAAAAAACGTTAAGTTTAGACAGGTGGCTGTCCAACGTGGCATAACCCTTCCAATTCTGAGAACTTAGAGAGAGAGAGAGAATGAAAATGTAGAGAGAGAAGGCGATTGGAAGAAGAAGAAGAAACGAAAGGTTGCTGTAGATTTCAACAACGTGAAGGACAAAAGCAACTTCTTTGAAAGCTTAACAGGTCTGTTCTTCTTCTTCGAATTTTTTTTAGGGTTTTTGAAGTTGTTGATGATTTTTGTTCTTTTTACTGTTCAGTATGCATGAAAGCGAAATTTATAGGGTTTTTTAATCTCAAAAAGTTTGTTTTTGTTTGTATGTGTGTTAAAATAGGGTTTTATACATTTGTGTTGTCTGTGGTCCAAAATTTCGAAATCTGTGCATGAATTTTGATTAGGGTTTTTGCTTTTTTAATGGGTTAAAACAGATGGACGAAAGATTTGAGTGTGTCATACATCATGCTGGGGAATTTGAGAATTTTCTTGACCCTGAGTATGTAGGTCCAGAGGAAGTAATTGACTGTAACCCAGATTATTGGTCCTATTTTGAATTGATAGGGAACTTAAAAGAACTAGGTTATCGTATGCTTAAAGCCCTTTGGTATTTTGATCCTGTTTTGGAAGATGGAATGATAGCATTGAGAGATGATATGGGTGCTAGAAGGATGATGAATATTGCTCTTCAGTTTGATAGGGTCCATTTGTATGCGGTACATCCTATGTCACAACCTGAAATTGTAGAGCTTGACCCATTGATAGAGTATCCATGTATGGAGCCCATTGTAAGGGATGGGAATCAAGAAGGTCCCACTAGTGTAAGTCCCACTGTTGAAGGTCCCACTAGTGTAAGTCCCACTGTTGAAGGTCCCATTGCTGAAACTAGTGTAGAAAATGTTAGTGGTCTCACTGCTGAAACTGTTAGTGGTCCCAACTTGGATGTGGATGAAAATGGGCCTGACTTGGACTTTGGCTTGGACTTAAATGATGATGGCCCACTGTTGGATGAGAATGTGAATGATAATGGTCCTGACTTGGACTTTGGCTTGGACTTAAATGATGATGGCCCACTGTTGGATGAGAATGTGAGTGAAGATAGTGCTTTGGATATACGTTTTGATGACTCAGAAGATGAGGTGGGTATAAGAGGAAACTTAGACAGTGAGGTAGGTATGAATGGAGTAAATGAAGGCTTAAATGAAGTTGAAACTGAAACTGTTGATACTGAAATTGTTGAAACTCAAATTGTTGTGGATGAAGGGTCTGAAAGGGTTGAGGGAACACTGCTGAGAAGGAGAAAAAGAAGAAGGGAGGATCTGCTAGTCAAAAGAAGGGTAAAACTAGTAAGGGGAAAAAGAAGAGAGGAAGACCCAAGAAAAAACAACCAACAGAAGATCCTGTGTTTGAAGATGACATCATTGAACAACTTCAGAGGTTTGTTAATGGCCAAGGTGAAGCAGGTCAATCAAGTGTTGTTGGGGATAGGGTTTAAGTGAAGTAGATGAATACAATTCTGATGAGTTGGACAGTGGATCTGACAGTGATGAAGATGGAGTGAAGAACCAAGATGAAGGATTATAAATGGGAGGTTGGAACTTATTTTGTGTCAAAGTCTGAGTTTCAAGAAGCAGTTAGAACTTATGTTATACACAGTGGTAGGGCTTTAAGGTTTAAAAAAAATGATTTGAGGGAATGAGGGTTATTTGCAAAACTGGTTGTTCATGGGAGGCATATTGTGCTAAAATACCTGGTGAAGAGACATGGCAGTTGAGAAAAGTTTCAGGGATACATACATGTAGTACATAATATAGGGTGAAGATGATGAATTCTAAATGGTTAGGTTGTAAACTACACACAAGGGTTAGAGAAAACAGGGACTTAAAGATTTCTACTATAATGGAGAGGGCTCAGCAGAAATGGAATGTGGAATGTGGGCTCAGCAAAAATTAGTCTCTAAAACTCCCTTCAACAAAGTCAACTGCATAATTTTTTGCTCTATATGCTTTGCTTCGGTTGACACCCACATTCCATTTCTGCTGAGCCCTCTCCATTATAGTAGAAATCTTTAAGTCCCTGTTTTCTCTAACCCTTGTGTGTAGTTTACCACCTAACCATTTAGAATTCATCATCTTCACCCTATATTATGTACTACATGTATGTATCCCTGAAACTTTTCTCAACTGCCATGTCTCTTCACCAGGTATTTTAGCACAATATGCCTCCCATGAACAACCAGTTTTGCAAATAACCCTCATTCTCCTCAAATCATTTTTTTTAAACCTTAAAGCCCTACCACTGTGTATAACATAAGTTCTAACTGCTTCTTGAAACTCAGACTTTGACACAAAATAAGTTCCAACCTCCCATTTATAATCCTTCATCTTGGTTCTTCACTCCATCTTCATCACTGTCAGATCCACTGTCCAACTCATTAGAATTGTAGTCATCTACTTCACTTAAACCCTATCCCCAACAACACTTGATTGACCTGCTTCACCTTGGCCATTAACAAACCTCTGAAGTTGTTCAATGATGTCATCTTCAAACACAGGATCTTCTGTTGGTTGTTTTTCTTGGGTCTTCCTCTCCTCTTTTTCCCCTTACTAGTTTTACCCTTCTTTTGACTAGCAGATCCTCCCTTCTTCCTTTTCTCCTTCTCAGCAGTGTTACCCTCAACCCTCTCAGACCCTTCACCCACAACAGTTTAAGTTTCAATAATTTCAGTTTCAACAGTTTGAGTTTCAACTTCATTTAAGCCTTCATTTACTCCATTCCTACCTATCTCACTGTCTAAGTTTCCTCCTATACCCACCTCATCTTCTGAGTCATCAAAACGTATATCCAAAGCACTATCTTCACTCACAATCTCATCCAACAGTGGGACATCATCATTTAAGTCCAAGCCAAGTCCAAGTCAGGATCATTATCATTCACATTCTCATCCAACAGTGGGCCATCATCATTTAAGTCCAAGCCAAAGTCCAAGTCTGGCCCATTTTCATCCACATCCAAGTTGGGACCACTAACAGTTTCAGCAGTGGGACCACTAACATTTTCTACACTAGTTTCAGCAGTGGGACCTTCAACAGTGGGACTTACACTAGTGGGACCTTCTTGATTATCATCCCTTACAGTGGACTCCATACATGGATACTCTATCAATGGGTTTAGCTCTACAATTTCAGGTTGTGACATAGGATGTACCGCATACAAATGGACCCTATCAAACTGAAGAGCAATATTCATCATCCTTCTAGCACCCATATCATCTCTCAATGCTATCATTCCATCTTCCAAAACAGGATCAAAATACCAAAGGGCTTTAAGCATACGATAACCTAGTTCTTTTAACTTCCCTATCAATTCAAAATAGGACCAATAATCTGGGTCACAGTCAATTACTTCATCTGGACCTACATACTCAGGGTCAAGAAAATTCTCAGATTCCCTAGCATGATGTATGACACACTCAAATATTTCGTCCATCTGTTTTAACCCATTAAAAAAGCAAAAACCCTAATCAAAATTCATGCACAGATTTCGAAATTTTGGACCATAGACAACACAAATGTATAAAACCCTAACACACATACAAACAAAAACAAACTTTTGAGATTAAGAAACCCTATAAATTTCGCTTTCATGCATACTGAACAGTAAAAAGAACAAAAATCATCAACAACTTCAAAAACCCTAAAAAAAATTCGAAGAAGAAGAACAAACCTGTTAAGCTTTCGAAGAAGTTGCTTTCGTCCTTCACCTTGTTGAAATCTACAGCAACCTTTCGTTTCTTCTTCTTCTTCCAATCACCTTCTCTCTCTACGTTTTCATTCTCTCTCTCTCTCTCTCTCTCTCTCTCTCTCTCTCTTTCTCTCTCTCTCTAAGTTCTCAGAATTGGAAGGGTTATGCCACGTTGGACAGCCACCTGTCTAAACTTAACGTTTTTTGAAAAAACTAACAGAAGGGACCAGATTATTAAACGGTGTAAGACTTATGGGACCAAATTGAAACACTTAATAGTTAGGGGACCAAAGTGAAAAAATAAAATAAGTTAAGGGACCGGATGATCAATTAAGCCAATCCAAAAATTAGCGCCAATATCAACCATTGTCTTGTTCTTGATAACTCAGTCTTCAACTTCTTATTCTTTTTCTTCAATTTTTCAATCTTCAATTCCCTATCATCCATAACATCATCTTCATCAACTAACTTAAAAAAGCTGCATCTTTGTCACTCGAATTTCTGTAGTTTCTACAACCCCAGAATTTCTTCCCACAATTAAGATTCAATGCATCAGTTATAGTTCGAATTACAACTGTTTCTCCACACCTACAATTCGGATTTAACCTTTTTCTCAAACTAGATCCAACAGAACCACATGACTGTTCGTGAACCCACTGAGTTGAGGTCTTGTTCGACATTTCAGATGAAGGTGATGACAACAAAGATGAAGGCTGGTTCGAGAATGAAGAAGAAAAAGAAAAAGAAGGGTGGAAGAAGAAGAAAGAAGGGCCACGATGGAGAAGAAGAGAGAAGGAGAAGATAAGAACCCTAATTTTTGCCAATTTATCCCCTTTTATATTGCTGACATTGATATGCCATGTAATCAAATGAATACACCAGTTGGACAACCACCTGTGCAAACCTAACGTTTTTTTGAAAAATAACTAACAGAAGGGACCAGATTAGTAAACGGTGGAATACTTATGAGACCAAATTGAAACACTTAATAGTTAGGGGACCAAAGTGAAAAAATAAAATAAGTTAAGAGATCGGATGATCAATTAAGCCTAGTTTTTATATACATTATTCTTATAACTAATTAGCAATTTGGAATGTCACGAAATTTATGACACCGCAAGACTCCAGTAATGTATTTTATAAAAGTCTATATGTTATAGTATATTAGGCTTGCCAGACTAAATTTATATTGATTCAGTGTTAGCTTGTGCGCCGGTCATGACCAAAAATTGGGTCGTGACAAAGTTGTATAACTCGTATAGTTAAAAAGATTGATTTACTCCTTCATAGTTGATGATCACCGCGATATTTTAGGCTCATGCATCCTATATGACTTAACAACATGAACATCATTTTTGCTTTTCTTTTCCACATGCAGGTAGCTGTCAGTTTGCATATTCCATTGATCATGAAACTTCCACGCAACAACTTATTAATAAATTGTCACACATCACACATTATAGTTCCATAATAATCTATATGTTCCTGTCTGTGTCCTTAGCTACACAGTTAACAGTTATCAATTATCACTCAGTCATCGATCGGGTTTTAATATGTTAGATCACATCCTACCTGTGAATTTTTGAATGAGAAAATAAATAATCATTTTTTTGGAGTGATAAATGATCATATAATGTGTGATCTGATCACAACCAAAATTATACAGTATTTGTGATTACATGTAATTATAACTCAATTTGTGATCACAACTATTTTTTTTTTTTTTTGACAAAAGAGGGATTTCATTGCCTAATTTATCGAACCTATTATTAGGAAAGTAAATTATTATTTTTTTGGTTACAGGAAAGTAAATTATTTACAATACAAGTTGAGATTAATTCTTCAGTCAAAAAAAAAAAGTTGAGATTAACTCTAATTAATACAAATGTTTCTTATAAATAGGATTGAAGAGAGTACTACGTGAAAAATTTTCAACACGTAGACTTCTCTCAAACATTTCACGGCTCCCAGTACACCTACACTCTCTAAAGAAAATACCGAAAATCTATCTCACAACACTCTAAAACAAGAGTATAAGAGAAGAGAAGAAAGTCGGATACAAAACGTAATTAAAGTGTTTTCGGCTGACGCATCTCTTAATGAATAACTAGAGTCAATAGATATGGTCTCAGCCTCCCTCTTCCTTTACCATAATGTACAATGTGGGACTTGTTCCAAGAGATATCACCACACAAGAATATTAAGGTTGTTAGACTAAGTTCTTTGCAATGCAATTGCATTGACTGGTAGTTGGCTATGGATAATATTTTGTTTGGCAAAAAAATAGCAAATAGCTAATAAGGTAATTTATAGCGGACAAACTTATAACATGTAACATATAATATAGCTTATAGTTAATAGTGGATAATCTTTTTTTTTACAAGAATAACGGATAAGCTAGTTGATTCCTTAAAAAAAACCTAGTTGATTGCCGTGTTTAGTGAAATTAATGGTTGGATAACTTATAAATTTAAATGACATAAAAGATATATATATATATATATATATATATATATATATATATATATATATATATATATATATATATATATTCAATTAAGATCAAAGGGGTAAAATTTAGCGAAAGAAAAATGATGAACTATAAGTTTTAAGCTTTAAACCATTTTAATTAGCTTATCCAAAAATGCTATAAACAGGTAAAAAGGAGTTATAAACTCGTAAGAAAATGATGGTTACATAACATGTCTTTTTAGTATATGAGCTTATAAATTGTAATCTAAAAACCATAAGCTCACAAATGTGTATTGTCTTCTCTAAAAAAATGTGTATTGCCAAACATAGTCTTTGTAACCAGAGTGAGATCAATTCCTGATTAATTAATACTTGTAACCTTTTCGCAGCCAATTTTATTTGTATAAATCAATCAGACAATGGTGCGGAACACATTTTGCTTTAAATTACGTTCCAACTATTTTAATTAATTCATTTTGGCTTTTATTAAATCAATAAAATATATTGTACCAAAAAAAATATAAGAATTCTTTTCGTGCAAAAATGTACAAATTCAATTGGTCGTTAGATGCGGTTTAGAGGAGTATATTGAATAAAGATTTTAAAAGACTTGTCTTAAATATTAAAAAGTATTTTTAGGTAATATTTTTTTTTAAGAAAGTATTTTTAGGTAATCTAAAAAGTCATGGATTCTTTTGTTATCTTATAGTTTTATAAAACCATTTCAAGTCTTATAAGTTCTTATGATATAAATCTAATAAAATAAAATTCAAGAATGCCAACAAACTTTTTATTTGTACAAAAATTATGGGATAGGTTTGTTTACTCTTTGTTCTCTTCCCCTTTTGCATGGGTGAGTGCAGTAATTTGCATGTAAGCGCTGATATTATATTTTGCAATTTTATGTAATATGTGATCACATCCAATTTTATATAGTATTAGTGATATAAAAGCACTTTTTATACAACTCATAAAACAATTTGATACTTCATCACACTTCTTTAGATACCTACGAGATATAAATTATTTGAAAAAAAAAATCACGCATAATCATCAACAAAAGATAAAACGAGATCCTTCAAAAAAAATAACGATTCAATGGTTCAATATTTCAATTGATTAATTTCCATACTGAACATGAGTATTTAAGTTTGACATTTGGTATCAACAAATCATACTAATGCAAATATATATATAAAAAATAAATTATATGTATTTTCGGTGTGTAAGTAGTTTACACATACGTGTAATTGCCAATCATATCACCATACATTTGAGGTGATAGTTCAATGATAGACATGTAACTTTAAGATATACAATTCAAATATCCTCAGAAACAATTATAAATGACCATTAACACCCCCGACAATTTTCACAATGTCAATGGATAGTAATCAATATGTCGTCGAAATAAAGTAATCAATCTAATATATCAAATCAATATCAATAATTCTACTAATAATGTTGTCCTCTAATAACTTAATATATTCTGTTTGACATTTATGGTTGGTTTACTCTTTATTATCTTCCCCTTTTGCATGGGTGAGTGCAGTAATTTGCATGTGAGCGCTAATATATTTTGCATGCTTTGCATGACAAAGAATGTTAAAGGCGCCCTTGACAAATTAAGGTATGATATGACTTCTGAAGCATCATGCAAATCATGTTGAATTATTTTATTTATAAGCAAAACAAAATTCAAAAACAATCACTGTATGGTGTTCTCAAATATAAGTAAAGGTACATAGAACACTTAGATGAGACAGTAATAGATCTCTTATAGTTTAACCATATGTTTTAGGTTCGAATCATCCATAGAATTGCAATAGTGTTAAATCTCTAGGAGAACTTTGCCACCCATTGTGGCCCTACTTGACTTGAGGGATTGATCTTATGCAATTGCGCACAAATGATACTCGATTCACACAAAAAATATAAGTAAAAGTCATAAAATCCAATTCTACTCGATATTGTTGTTTTAAAATACCCCTTATAAGCCAATGAATGTCGACTCACTTGGTAAGGAGTTGACTCACGTACAAGTTCATGAGTTGAACTAAGCACTCGATGAGCCTTGATGTATGTCCTAATCCTGATGAGGCTTTAAAGTCAAACTCGCCTAAACTTTTCTCTAACAGAAAAAAATACCCCTTATTAGTTAATTAGTTATAGATGGTGTAATTCAGTTATAAACTAGATTATAGCCTAATTCACCAAATACTGACTTAGTAACCCTAGCTCATAACTTCTAACTAAAGATTAGTTACTCACGTGTTGTAACATGAAACACCTATTTGATCGTGTAAGTACAATTTAAATGGTAAAATGCAACTGCAATAATATTTGATATGTTGGAGCGTAAATTTGAACATGAAACTCTCCATTTCTCAACACTTTATGTACGTGAATTTCGTTGCTAGACTCTTTGAGAATAATAAAAAAAACATCTATTATTTTTTTAGTCAAGTAGTCTAGTGGTTAGAAATTCGTGAATAAGTGGAGAATTCAGTTCGAACTCTGACCTATGCATATATGATGTCCCTACCAATTTTGAGCTAAGCTGACAAGAAACATCTATTTCTAATTACGTCATTTGAAGAGAACATCAATTTAACCCTTTAATCTTTTTGATATATGATCCACTGAAAAATTATGGATAATTGGATTACACATGGTTATGAAGATAGTTTCTTCCCCAGTAGTTTCTTATAAACCACTATTTTATTTCATTTCCATAGGATCTCAACATCTGAGCCTGTGGAAAAAAGAGTATTAGCATTTACATAAGTTCAAGGATTTTGTACATTAGATTCCACTGTAGTACAGGTGATTCCATGGGGATGAACTATTGAATAATGATCAATAGTTCAAAACGCCTCTGGTAAAAAATGAACTAGTTTATATGATATTTTTTCCACTCCTGTATTCCTAAAATTACTTTTTATTATGGTTTAATTTGAACTATTTGGTGATGTTTTCATGCATACTGCTGTTATTTTGTTCTGATTAGAAAGCGGCGGCTGCAAACTAGATTGAAGGGCGTGTTGCAACAAAATTACACAGAAATTAGACATATATTTTGGTAAGAGAAGCTTGCAGTCGTTCAATATTACGAACAAAGAGATAATCTAAAATATATACAAGTAATCTGAGCTGCAGTGTTTTGTTTAGTCATAAACTCATATTCTTACAGCAACCGATGAGTTCATCTCCTAATATTGTTCAACACAATAAAATAAAAAATGGATTACACTTCCGTTTGCAGAAGTATACTTTCGGACAAATCCTTTTCCAAAAGTATGCCTTCGGAGGGGTAATTTTCTTAAAAATAAAATAAAATAAGGGAGATTTTAAGAACAGATGGATGGAAAAAGAAGCTCCCTTATGAAGAAGCACCCTCCATAAACAAATATTCAATCTCAGTATACAAATATCGATTTAAAAGTAAAAAAAAAAAAAAAAAAATCTGCGGACATAAACTGAAGAATGAGTTGAATTTAAAGCTTATAACATGTTTAAGCTTTATATTGATGTAGTTATTTATTGGTGGATTTGAGTGACCATTCTTTATGTGCACATAAAGCACCTTGAACCGCCTTGTACTATAGAACCAGAAAAATTCCCGTGGGTTCGCACAGGTCTGCAAAATAGAGTAACATGAACCAGTAGCTGAAACTCGTGGAACAGTTACAATTACACAAAATGTTGGACTCATCACAAAATGTGGAACAGTTATCAATAAATGCATACAAGAATGAGGTTAGGGTGAAAAATTGAAAATCTTCCAGTTGATAAAGCCTAAGCAAACAGTTGAATCCACTTTGCCAGACATGAAATTGTCAACTAGTGACGCTTCATTTCCTGAAATATACTCATCACTTTTGGGGATAATCGTGGGAGGAATTTGAACAGCTGCATCACAAAAACAATAAGGGGTGATATACGTATTACCAACTACAAAGTAATTAACAGTACAATTTTTATAGCTGTACACATCAGAAATTTTCACATTTGTAACATTATTCAAGACAAAGGACGGAAGCATGTTTTTTTTTTTTATATCTCTGTAATATTATTCAAACCTACCGCAGGCTTCATTTTATTGAGGCTTGGCACAATGGCTAGGTTCCTATTTTGTTACATGGTGGTCATGGATCATAGCCATGGAAACAGTCTCTCCGCTTACAAGGGTGTGGCGGTGTATAGTTTTGGAGCGGTACTAAGATCCACAACTGGATTTCACCTTAGCCACAAAGATTTAGGTGTAAACGCAGACATATTGTGAAAGTATTTCGGCTTTTTTTTTAGAAAGCCAAAATAGGATATTGACACTGATATTAGACAACTGCCACATTATACCTTAAAATATAGGTTGGGTCTAATTCAACCTTCTAAACCCGACTTGTAAGATGAGAGATATCCGTCACTTATAAACAAATTTTCATATCATATCATATCTAATATGGGACTCTCAAGCACACCCTTCTCACATCCAATATTGAACATCTGAAATGTGATCCGAGTTGTCTGATAATAGGTGGCCCAACAGATTTGTATGGTAAGGGATGCCCACAAAACCTACTTGTATAGTAAGGGAAGCCCACCACTTATAAATACTTTTTTGGGTCATATCACATTCATTGTGGGACTCTCAACAATGATACCATCTTTGATTTTGGACTTATAAGCACTACAAATTCCATATCTCAAGGCTATGAGAGACTAAACCCACTCCTTTACAGCCAACACTATGGTGCTGGAGCCTACAATGAAGGATGCACTATGTGCCGCAATTAAGGCGGTTAAGGACCACAATTATATAAAAGAGTCCACCCTCACCAATCAAGTGGACAACTCCCTCCACCGACATTAAAAAAACCTGTACCCCCTCTCAAACATTGTAAACTAGTGGCCAACCTTTGCTTCCTCTTCTTCAGGAGTGCCTATTTAGAATCCAATCAAATTTCAATGTATCTCAAAATAAAGACAACAAAAATGCACCACAAAGAAGGTTATGTACTATTACAAGCTCTTTGACCTCAATAATGTGGGAGTAACCAATTAGCAAATGATGGACAAGGTTTTCAACCACTAGTTAATCATAATTATTAAGTATGACAGCCCCCTTTAACTTTTTGTATTTCGCTATATTTTAGTATTTATTTATACTGTTGTGATTTATGTTAAGCTTGTACAAGGTGTTTTAGTCTTTGCAGGTAGCGGCTATCTGCTATACTGCTTTAGCAGTTTTGGGAGATTCTTGTACAATGTGATTTATGTTTAACTTTGAGAGATTCTTTATCTCCTCCCTTGTATATTCATTGTAAAATTTAATACAATTAATTAGATCGTTCAACTAATGTTCAAGTTGTTAGGTAGAGGCCAATTTCTTTAACAGATTTCTAGCAATATCAAATTCATAAAATCAATGACATTTAGCAATAACTAAAGAGAAGAAAATACCCAAAGTTTCACGCATGCATCAACGATGACTGGTACAAAGCAAACAAAAATAGTAATGGCGGACTGATCAACTTCAAGCCCATAGTGCTCGACAATTATCTCCATCAGAGTTTGCCAACCAGATTCAGAATGATACCTGTAGGCATCCCAATATGCAACAAAAGAGTCAACAACTCAAAACTCAAAACTAAAACAAAATAGGTTTATTAAATCAAGTAGGAAATCCTACCATGTAAAAAGAATATCTGATGTAGGAGGGTTTTCATAGTATTTTTAATATTTCAGTTTGTTATTTTTTAGTTTGTTATTTTTTGTTTTAATTCAGTTTGTTATTTTTCGGCCCATTAGGGGTTTGTTATTTCCCTATTTAAGCTTAACAGTTGTAGCGTAAGAGGCGACTTTTATTCAATCAATAATATTTTAGAGAGTTTTTCTCAATTTCTGGTGGATTCCGGAACCCTATTTTCACAAGTTTGTCGCTTGCAAACTTGTTTCTTTTCAACCTAGGTTTAGCGCTTGCTAGCCTACGCTTCCGACTGCGTCATTTGGTATCAGAGCAGGTTTCTCCTGTTCTTTTCCTAACGTGATCAGCTATGGGAGATCAACCTGTTACGAAGGCGGACTTTGATGTTTTAGCCGCGACGGTCAAGGCGTTATCAGATCAGATTGCGGTTTTAACAACTAGAGTGGACGACTTCGTCAACAAAAACAATCCGAACAGGAGAGGTGTACCAATTAGGGTTCCACATGGTGCAAACAATCAAATTATTAGGGATTCAGGTTCTTCAAAGGTTTATCGAATTATTGAGGAGATTGATGTCATGACAGTAAGGAAAAAAGAACAGCAGTGCAAGTCAACTGAGTCGGCAATAAGTAAATTTTCTCACGGTTTGCAGGACTTGAAAGATGGTAAAGGTGTAAAAAAATTGGACACTTCTGAAAGAAATTCACCAATTAATGACCATGCTAGTAGTGAAAAAAGTTTGGAGGCTTTTAAGGTGAAGGAGCTGACCTTGCAGCGTGACCTTGCTCAAGTTCAAATTAAGGACATGCTACAAGAGGCCGGAGATAACATGTCTAGTTTAATAGGAGTGGAGAGTTTAGGTCCTCGATATCCCAAATTACGCGTGACAAATAATTGGAACTTTGACAAATAATTGGAACTTTGAAACTCGAAGAGAGGAACCAAATGTATTAAGTTTTGACCGTGAAGAAAGTGTTGGGTCCTTTGATGCATCTCAATATTCAGATGGACATGGTATTAGTTCTGATGATAATTTGTTCCAACTCCCTGACCTTGAAAAGGATCCCATGGTTAGAAATTCTTCACCTAGGCTTCCAATTACAAGCAATGATGCTGCACAGAATGATTTAGATCAGAAGAACATTGAAGATCAATGGGATCCAGGAGGGTGGTCTCTTGTTCATTGGAGGAGTCAACATGCATGAGAAGCTTTTTATCAGAATGAGAACTCGGGGTCGAGTTCTTCAGAAGTGGAGGAGTATGATGTAGGAGGGTTTTCATAGTATTTTTAATATTTCAGTTTGTTATTTTTTAGTTTGTTATTTTTTGTTTTAATTCAGTTTGTTATTTTTCGGCCCATTAGGGGTTTGTTATTTCCCTATTTAAGCTTAACAGTTGTAGCGTAAGAGGCGACTTTTATTCAATCAATAATATTTTAGAGTTTTTCTCAATTTCTGATGGATTCCGGAACCCTATTTTCACAAGTTTGTCGCTTGCAAACTTGTTTCTTTTCAACCTAGGTTTAGCGCTTGCTAGCCTACGCTTCCGACTGCGTCAATATCCTATCAAAGGTTGCTAATAGAAAAGAGATGAAAACAGCAACAATTATCATATATGAAATGTATTAAATAGTAGCCAGATGTTGTGTACGTCTGGTTCTAGGTAAATCATTTAATGGCATAATGCTTTGTCATGTATCAGGTGCAAAGGTAGATCATTTACTTTCAAATATTTCTTAATGGTTAGACTTAGACCTATAATTTTTCTTAGCCTCCCTCTACTGCTAACTATTTTTTATTCCCCATCGAGTCAGTCTACCTTACTTACGTATGAAACCTAGATAAGTAGTAGACAGAAATATGATACAATGTGGATATTGAATTTTTTTTTTAAATTCAACATACGACATGAATTAGATACATTAACAAAATTTCATTAAAAAAAAATGCTATAACTGTTATCAATTTAATAAAATTTTGTGATGATACTTCTTTTGAATGCATGGATACTTGGTAAAAGTGATATTACAAGCAACGTCTACTGTTAATTAGAAAACAATTTTTTTGTATTAGATAACAATTATCAAGTTGGAGAAGGAAGTTACCCTAGGAAAATATCTGTAATAAGTATAATAAGAAACGCCTTCCCAGTATCAGAAATATTGTTTATTATTTTATAACCAGTAAATTTGAGCAAAGCTACCTGCACAACATGAGAAAAGAAACAAAACCAAGGATAAGTAATATGTTTATTTTAGATGAAAGTATAGAATAAATTATTAGTAAACATCTACAACCAAAATAGGAAAACAACTTGGGAAATATTCAAAAGACAAATGCAACATAACCCAAATCATCTGCTGCAGTAAGGAAGCCTCCTAAAAAATTAGTGTTCGGCTCCAACAAAATGAACAAATACAACAACAATTACAACCAAGCTTTATCCCATTAAGTGGAGTTGTGTTAGATAATATAGTTATTATTTATTAGTAAGGGTATTTTAGACTTTTATATTCTCTAGTATATATATTCTTATTGTAAGACTATGCACATAAGCTTTGCTCATTATGTTTATGAAACCCTAGCCTCCATGGGTTCTTCTCTTCTTTCTGTTCAAATGTTCATGTCATATTATTTATGTTAACATGGTATCAGAGCCGGGTTAAGGATTGCAATGTGGGAATTGGACCCATGCCCACGCTAGGCGTGAGGGTGGGTGTTGAAGTTGGTTTTGAATTTGTTTGTAGTTTGTTGTTAGTCCCACATTGCTCAGGTTCCCAGGCTGTTGAGCTTATAAATATGCTTGAGTACCCCCATCCTTTGAGCTAGCTTTTGGGATGAAATCCAATATTATTCAACAGGGTACATGGATCAACCGATGCCATAATGTTCTATCATATAGATCTTTCCTAATAGTTTCTCTTATAACAATGTACACAGGCTACATCTAATCTATTCTAATTAAGGAATTACAAAAAGAAGAAAAAAAATAGTATCTAACAGAATCTGTACAAACCAAATAAATCCTAATTATAGGAAACTGCAGAGACAAGTTTGGGCAATAACAAATAGAGTCAAATCCTGCTAATTATGGAAATTATGCCACACAACTCTAGAACGAGTTTGACTGTAATTTTCCTTGGTCTCCATCTACAGCTAACAATGTCATTAGCATTAATATAATCAACAAAGTCCAAAAGAAAGAATTGATCTTATAGTGAGATTTGAACTTTTGATATTTGGTATAACTTATTCTTTATACAAAAAGTGTGGTCCTAGCCCTAGGTTCTAATCTCTTAATTGTTGATTCATAGGATAGTTCCTGTTAGAATATATGATACTATCTTAGAATATCTTAATATTATGTTAGAGTATCCTAGTTTATATCTCTTAATATTCAATTCTATATCAGTTAATATAAGATTAAGATATTCTATGATTCTTTCTTATATTCTAACAGTTCCAAACAGAATGGGCACTGTACTACTGTTGCATTTCTCCTTTTTGGTTTTACTGGTTACCTTCTTTTAATCTACACATTTCTTTCCAGGTTACTACTCTTCTGGTGATTTTCAGGATTACTATCTAGGCTATCATGTAATCAACATTTAATAAACCATTCCTCATACAAACACCTAGTTGAATCCCTTAATCCAATATGACACTCACTGAATGCACCAGTGTGTCGTTGTTCCTAGTGGCACTTGGTACACCACAAGTTTCACCACTTCCAATCTCGTGGTTGTGATATATTGTCTGCTCGAGCTGCTAAGTTTGTATTTCTTGGGTATTCTAGAGTTCAAATGGGGTTTTGATCTTATACTCCATCTACACATCGTTGTTATGTCTCAGCAAATGTTATTTTCTTTGAGGATAAACCCTTCCTTCGCATCACTAATTATATCATTATCGAGGTCTACAACAGATTTTACTCCTTTTCAGGTACTACCTATTCATATATATTTAGCATATATTTGTCTAATTACAGTTCCTCAGTCACATGGTGATCAAGTTGGCCGCTTCGGTGTTACTTATGAGTGACAACATATAGAACCTTTAATCCACATCTCATTTATAACTTTTTGAGTTATCAGCGCGTCTCCTGTCCATTATGCTTTTGGTCTGATATATCATCTATCTCTGTTCCTAAGAATGTCCAGGAAGCATTAACTCATCCAGGACGGTGACATGCAATGATTACTTTGGAGTCCAGCGGTACATTGAAACTTGTTCCTCTTCCTTCTGGAAAATCTATGGTAATTTGTTGGTGGGTCTTTTCTATTAAAGAATACCCTGATGAACAAGTGGATCGTTTGAAAGTCCGACTTGTAGCTAAAAGGAACACTCAAATTTACAGTATAGACTACAGTGATACCTTCTCTCCAGATGCAAAAATGGCATTTGTATGAAATAATGACCTTTGTTTGGTTTTATTTGTCAATTGCTTCTATGAAACAATGACCTTTGTATCACCTTAATATTAAAAATGTCTTTTTGCATAGACTTAACATAGGAGATCTGTATGGAGCAACCATCTAGTTTTGATGCTCATAGGGGAGTTTGTCCTTGTTTGCAGGTAATACAAATCATTGTGTGGTCTTAAGCAATCACCTTAAGTTTGGTTTGAAGAATTAAGCAAAGTTATTTAGCAAATAGCTTTGTAGACGTTCATCTGTGAACAAACATATCTATCTTGTTGTGTAAGTAGATGATATTGTCATTTAAGGTAATGATCAAGAAGGTATTAAAGACCTAAAACAACATTTATTTAGACATTTCCAAACCAAATATTTCCTAAATATATTAAATGGAAGTCATCCTGTACCATGCTATCCCAATTTTAAAATATGCCACCGCTGCTATCCAGGACAGACAACATAGAGTGATAATATATCGCAAAATAACAGTGATGTTTATGGTTGAAAATACGTCCAACAAAATTGGTAGTGTATCAAAACATTTAGCAGAAGGAAAAAAGAAAAGAAAAGAAGACTTACTTTACTCTTATTGAAGTACAAAAGAATGAATAAAGAGATCCCGAAAACTGTATCTGACCATATGTTGGCAAATGCTCTGCGATTCTCCAGTCTCCACTCATCTCTCAACTCTAATCTGTCAGAGCAAAAAAAATAGAAGGGAAATAAGGCAACGAGTATACAACAATCGAAGATCAACAAAGCCATCTTAAACAAATGACACTAAAGAACAGCATAACAATAAACCAACAAGTCCAGGACTAAGTTTATTATCTTTTTGTTCAAAGCCTCTACCAGTTCACAAGGTGTTTAATAACAGAAAATTCAAGTAGACTTGATGAAGATTAGAGAGCAGTGCACACTCTTTAGCATGATTGTTCGTAAAGTTGAGGATTTTATGATAATTACAGAAAAAAGAGATAGAAAACAAAGACTTTTTATTATGAATATGGTTTGATAGACAATGTATAAAACACTAAGCAGTGACACTTAAGTATACTAAAACTAGACTCATAATTCTAATAAAATAGGGAAACAAATCATGCTAACAACTAAGAAACATGGAACCTGATACTAAGAGATAATCTATAATACTTTAAGATAGGAAACTACTCCTAAATCCTAAGAGATAAGTTAAGATATTCTAAGATAAGAATAATATGATTTTCATATCTTCTACTGCAAAAAGAGAGGAAAGAACATATCAGTGAATTCATATGTTTTCACAGCAAAGCTTTGTTACTACCCAATTTGAATGATCACTAACATCATCTAACACTTTTCATTTTGGGAATTTCCTGAATTCAAAGTACCACTTCATGCTCATTTAAGATAATCAGGAAAAACAAAGAAATATTGATCTTACGCTTTATTCCGCAATTCCCACCAAACCTCATTATCAGAAAGAGGTGGAGATTTACCAATCTCTACCTCAAGCTCAAACCGTCCTTTCTCAATTTTTAATTCCTCGATCATTTCAAGTTTTTGATATCTTCTCACGTCGAGCATTTGGGCGGCAAGTGGTACAGTCTTCACATATCTGGCAAAGCAAAAAGTTGCTTAACCAATTAGAAGGAAAAACAATCATAGATCATGGATCAAACATGGTTGAAAGCTATTGTCATCTTAGCTGCATAAAGAATCATTAAACTAAGAGGCACTAATACTGAATATTCAGAGTGAATATTTCTGCTCATCTATTGTCATCTTTCCGAGGGCAGATTGGTATGTTCTATTAGACATAATATGATAAACTTAAAAATATATAATACAACTTTGTCAACTGATTGTTTGATGTGAACCTAAATAATTATATAGTAATGGTTATATATAATATTAAAAAAATAGGTAGAGGAGAGCCAGATCAAAAGAGGTAGAGGAAGACCTAGAAAAACTACAAGAGAAACTAAGGAAAGATTTAGAGATTAATGAGTTGGAGTCAAATATGGTTTATGATAGAACATTATAGCGTAATTTGATCCATGTAGCCAACCCCACTTAGTGGGATAAGGCTTAGTTGTTGTTGTTGTAATATTAAAAAAATAGTTCATGTGAACAACAACAACCCCAAGCCTTATTCCACCGGCTAGAGTTGTCTACATGGATCAAACAAAGTGATATGTTAAATCATAGATCATGTGTCTAGCCAAACCATTGACCTTTTAAGTCTTTCTCAGTAGTTTTTCGTATAGTCATTTTTCTGCCTTCCATTGCCTCTAACAATTGGGCTACCCTCCATCTGTTCTACTACAGAATCTATAAGTCTTCTCCATACATGTCAAAACCACATAAATCGATATCAACCATCTACTTCTACATAACAGTATCCACGACCCTGCAACCAAGTGGTCACGATCTAAATAAATCCCCCCTTTCATAAGTAAATTAAATTTTAGCACAAGAGAAAGTAGGCTTGTACAAAAACTTAAAGCCCAGAGCACTCTTGTGTGAGCTATCAGGATAACTGGTCAATGACATAGGTACATTTGAGAACAGAATGGTAGAAGCAATATAATATCATGTGCTGTTGTTTGATATATATCCAAGCACTTTGGGAAACCTCCCTTAATTGCTAGATATGAAGGGGAAGAACCAAGTAACTTACATACTCCACCAAGCATCCCATACTAGTCGACGGGGGATTTGGGAACTCCATAATACCCAAATCCCTATCATAGCACCGCCCCTGAGAGCTGATGTCCTGGCGGTTGTAGTGTACAACACTTTACTCAGCCTTTCCAGTCAGCCCTTCCATAGGTAGCCACTTCCAAGCCACTGATTACCGGTTCGAATACCAATTTGGTATGTGTCCACGCACTTAACGAACTCTCCCTTAAATGCTAGCTATCAACAGAGAAGAAACAAGGCACTTAAATATTCCACCGAGCATCCCATACTACTCGATGTGTGACTTGGGCACCCCATAATTCGCAAGTCCCCACCTGCCACTATGCTAGTCCAACATGGTTGATTACTCAATTGCCCAATAAAATTATTATTTTCAGGCAACCACTAATTTATTTGGTACTAAATTGTTTGGCACAGTATCGCAAGAATAGCAATATCTAATATCTTAGCCTCTTCTTATTTGAGAGTGTACTTAGGGTTCCTAGTTGGTTGTAATTCAAGGACACATGGTACATCTCAGATTGACCTCATTCCATTAGCCATCTTCCTTCAGTCAATTACGCAAAACAATATGATGAACTGAGAAGAAAAATATAAGATATGAGTAAGAAAGTAGATTACCTGTCTAAAAAAGGCATGAGTACATAGTCATGAACCAAAAAATCCATTGCCCAAGGTATAATAATCAACACTCCCAAAAATTTAGCCTGTAATAACAAACAATTTCGGTATATAAAATCGACTTACTACTAATTAGAGAATGTATTAAACAAGCAGTAGCACATAATGCACATACCGAATTTGAAGAAGCATAGTTAAAAACACGGTCTTCATAAAGCATATCATCATCATTATCACCACCATCTTCTCTTGTTCCAAAAATCAAATACTTAACAGACTGTACAACCCCGTTATTTTTGTTCAAATCATCATCTTCAGCTCGTAACTCCTCCCTATAATCTTTCACTCCACTCTCCCAAGAAGAAGAACTGCTGCTGCTAACATCTTCATCCTCCAAAAGCCAGTCTTCCCATTTTCTATGGTCTTGATTCTTCCTATCTTCTTGTGCTTCCCTTATATCTATAATAGCTTCTGCTCTTTGCTTCCATGCTTCAAACTTTTCATCTTCAGACAATTCTTCTTCTTCTTCTTCAAGTTCCACATCCTCTTCAACCATATCATCTTCCTTTAAACCAAGCCAGTTTCCATCATCTTCTTGAAAAAATTTCTGCCACCAAGTGCTACTGTTTTTCTTGTTGTTGTGGTTTTTGGCTTTTGAAATGAAGGTAGAGAAACGTTGGTTTTGAAATGAAAGATGATGATGATGATTAGAGAAGTTGAATAATAATGAAGATGATTTGTGGTGTTGTTTAAATAAGATGAAATTGTTGGAAGATGATAATAGAATTGATGAGGTCATGAAGAACATTAATGATAATATATGCAAACATTTTTCAATAAGTTTCCCAACTAAAACAAACCCACATTTCTGAAACAAGAGACCAACTTATACTGTGTTATCCATTTCATATTATCAACAACAAGACATTACCCCAACCCAACAACGCAGTCACGGGCATGGCTATTGTTTAGCCACGTTCCAAGATTAAATAAATGTCTATTTTTCTTTTTATTTTTTCCTATTTGTCAAATACTCTAATTTCATTTTAAGTTATAAGTGGAACACTGTCAACTGAATTATGCTTCTAATTATATCTTAAATAATATGTTCTTTTTTATTTTAAGTGATGAACTATTTTTGTTTTCACAATTTTTTTTTGACAGTCCAATTCATTAACGTAATAAAATTCAAATTGATCCTTGAAATTTTTATATTGTGGACAATAATTATTTTTGGGTACAATATTGTGGACACATTTGTCTCTAGTATGTGTCAAAAAAAATGTCTCTGGGATAAAAATATCATGGACTAATTTCGATGTGATTTTTACCAGGGAGACCACCATAAAAAAAAAAAATTGTGTAGGACTAAAATGGGTATTCACTCTTTTATCTATATAAAAATATATAAAATGATACCTTTTTTGGGCTGAATTTTTTATTCTAAATATAACTTTGATTTAAATTATTGTATTTATTATTATATCTTTTTTTATAATATTATTTAAGTTATTAATTAAAATAGATACATCACTACAATAGAAACAACATTTGACATTATTAAAAGAGTTTGTTTTAATCTTATTTGCCAAAATATCTGATCATAGTATATATCAAAATTGATATTTTTTTTTATATACTATTAAGCGGACAAACAACCATGTAATGCTCGTTTGGACACTAGTTTTTATAAATAATAATAATGAAAACAATAGATGGAAATTACATTCAACAGCCAGTTTTAATTTTTTTCAAGATTCGAAGATGGTGATGGGATGAAGATGATGGATATTTCTTTTTTATTTTAAAGATGAAGGTTTATGCACATGAAGATGACTAAGATGATAGGAAATGAAGAACATTGAGATATTTTGTTTATAATAATAAAGGACCTTTGCCCTCTTTTGCTCAAAAAAAAAAATAAGTATATAATTTGTTCATTTAGACATGACATAAATGTTAAACTTAAAGGACCACATGATGCATTCAACCATTTTTCAAAAAAAGAAATTGAAAGAGCATCATACTGTTCTTTTAACTTTAATATATACTTTAGATTTAAAAAAAATTGAAAGAATATCATGATATATGGTAATAGGGACAATTACACTCATCATCCCTCAATTTAATTTCAAGTAACTATTTTGTCCTTTATCTTCCATCATTTTGATCAACTTGCATGTAGATTTTCAAGATTCAAATCTACGATTTTATTTCGATATGAACTCTTCGTGTTCAAATTTATGGTTCTTGTAGAAAAATATATGGGTGATAATTATCGTTATATTATTATGAAGGAGAAAAGGCTCCTTTTATAGGAGAGAAAATACAAGGTCGACTCCTTTATTTTAGGAGTAATAATGACTCTTAAATAAGAAAAATAAATAATACTAAATAAGAAATATTTCAACACCCCCCCTCAAGTTGGTGCATAGATGTCAATCATGCCCAACTTGCTGATCAAGTATTCAATGTTGTTCTTCCCAAGCTTTTGGTCAATATATCAGCGGTCTGTTGGTTGGAAGGGATAAATGGCAAGCAGAGAGTACCAGAGTCTATCTTTTCTTTGATGAAATGACGGTCAATCTCGATATGTTTTGTACGATCATGTTGAACCGGATTATGAGCTATGCTTATAGCTGCCTTGTTGTCACAGTATAATTTCAATGGGGGTTCTACCTCTATCTTTAGTTCTTTTAGGACTCTAAGAATCCACATACCTTCACAAATTCCTTGGGCCATTGCTCTAAACTCAGCTTCAGCACTACTTCTTGCAACTACTCCTTGTTTTTTGCTTCTCCAAGTCACTAGGTTCCCCCACACATATGTGCAATAACCTGAAGTTGATTTCTATCAATAATGGACCCTGCCCAATCTGCATCAGTGAATATCGCCACATTTTTATCATTGGTTTTCTTGAAGAATAACCCTTTTCCAGGAGTTGCTTTTAAGTATTTCAAGATTCTGTGCACAGCTTCAAGGTGTTCTTCATATGGTGCATGCATGAATTGACTCACAACACTAACAGAGAAAGCAATGTCAGGACGAGTATGAGCCAAATATATTAATTTTCCAACCAGCCTCTGATATCTTCCAGTGTCAACTGGTGTGTCCCCTTTCTCCCAAAGTTTGGAACTTTGGTCCATCGGTGTGTCAACAGGCTTACAACCACTCATACCTGTCTCTTGTAGGAGATCAAGAACATATTTTCTCTGAGAAACAACAATTCCTTTCTTTGACCTTGCTACTTCCATGCCAAGGAAATACTTGAGGGGACCCAAGTCTTTGATTTCAAAATCTGCTGCTAAGTTTCTTTTTAATCTCTCCATTTCTATCTCATCATTACCTGTAAGAATAATATCATCAACATAGATTATCAAAAACAGTTATCATTCCATTTTGACCTGACTTTGTGAATAAAGTATGATCTGCTTGTCCTTGAGTATATTCTTGTTTCTTCACAGACTGAGTAAACTTTTCAAACCAAGCTCTCGGAGATTGTTTCAACCCGTACAATGACTTCTTTAGTTTACACACTTCTTCTTCTTCTTCTTCAAGTTCCACATCCTCTTCAACCATATCATCTTCCTTTAAACCAAGCCAGTTTCCATCATCTTCTTGAAAAAATTTCTGCCACCAAGTGCTACTGTTTTTCTTGTTGTTGTGGTTTTTGGCTTTTGAAATGAAGGTAGAGAAACGTTGGTTTTGAAATGAAAGATGATGATGATGATTAGAGAAGTTGAATAATAATGAAGATGATTTGTGGTGTTGTTTAAATAAGATGAAATTGTTGGAAGATGATAATAGAATTGATGAGGTCATGAAGAACATTAATGATAATATATGCAAACATTTTTCAATAAGTTTCCCAACTAAAACAAACCCACATTTCTGAAACAAGAGACCAACTTATAATGTGTTATCCATTTCATATTATCAACAACAAGACATTACCTCAACCCAACAACGCAGTCACGGGCATGGCTATTGTTTAGCCACGTTCCAAGATTAAATAAATGTCTATTTTTCTTTTTATTTTTTTCCTATTTGTCAAATACTCTAATTTCATTTTAAGTTATAAGTGGAACACTGTCAACTGAATTATGCTTCTAATTATATATTAAATAATATGTTCTTTTTTATTTTAAGTGATGAACTATTTTTGTTTTCACAATTTTTTTTTTGACAGTCCAATTCATTAACGTAATAAAATTCAAATTGATCCTTGAAATTTTTGTATTATGGACAATAATTATTTTTGGGTACAATATTGTGGACACATTTGTCTCAAGTATGTGTCAAAAAAAATGTCTCTGGGATAAAAATATCATGGACTAATTTCGATGTGATTTTTACTAAAAAAAAAAATTGTGTAGCACTAAAATGGGTATTCACTCTTTTATCTATATAAAAATATATAAAATGATACCTTTTTTGGGCTGAATTTTTTATTCTAAATATAACTTTGATTTAAATTATTGTATTTATTATTATATCTTTTTTTATAATATTATTTAAGTTATTAATTAAAATAGATACATCACTACAATAGAAATGTTATGAATAATATTAATATGATGTGGATGTCCATTTCCCTAAGGCTTTCTATGTTCCTTAACTCCTATGAGTGAATGCATATATTCATTGTTATTGGCACTTAGTCTTATGGCTCTTCATGTACTTGTAACTTACCACATTTGTGTCCTATAAATATGACTTATATTTCAATGTAAAGAATACCCTTGTGAAGAATAATACACAAAGCTCTCATCTTCTTCATCTTTGATCTTATCTTTTTAGTCTATTTCATAACACGTTATCAGCGCGAAACTCTAACAGAGAAATGGCTTAATTATCTTGGAGGCTATATTCCTATAAATTTTCTTCTTCTCATTATCTTTGCACTAGCTAATCTAATTCATATGATCATGATATATCATGTTCTTTTTCATAGTTAATTTTTGTGTTTGTTTGATTGAATTACATAGGTTGAGTATGATCTAGTCATAAACAAGAGCAATGGATTCACAATTGTTACAATGAAAGATGTTGAAGAAGCTAAAGAAACAATTTGAATGTATGATGGTTTTGTAAGTCTGCTTTTAATCTTAAGTACTTCAACAATTTTCTGTCATGTGTCTTTTCCTTTCTTTTTAAAAAAAAACTTGTTAAAATTCACTACAAGAAATTTAGTATTTTGCGACACCTACTTTGCGACCCTTGGCTCAAAACTGCCTCTAAGTACACCTTTGCGACAGTTTTTGCGACCCTTAAGCCCAACCGCCGCAGATTTTTGAGTAATTGTTGCGAAGGCTCTGTTTGGATTGATGGAAGAGAACGGAACGGAGCGGAATTTAAATGAACGGAATGGAATGGAATGGAACGGAATGGAATATAGATTCCATTCCATTGTTTGGATATTTTACAATGTAATAGAACAAGGTTCCCACTCCATTGTTTGGATAATGGATGGAATAAAGTAAGTTACAATATTTTTTCCATTTTTACCCTTATAAAATAAGTTCCATATTATGATTATATATTCATATATGTATCAAACAATGGCTGAAATCACCGATTAACCAACTAGTGAAATCACCATTGACTCTCACGAACTACATAAAAACCAAAGTGAATAAGCTAGGGCCAACAGTTGCTGAGGCCTAAAATAAACTGGAAGATATCACGATTTCAAATCAAACCAAAACGGATATTGGACTAACATGAAGCCCTAAGGCTCTGTTTGGATAGTATAAAATCAGTGGAGCGAAACGAAATGGAGCGGAATGGAGTGAAACGGAATGAAATAAATTTCTCATTCCATCGTTTGGATGTTTTACGATGGAACAGAACGAAGTTCCCCTTCCATCGTTTGGAAATTAAACGGAGCAGAGTACTTATAACTTTTAATTCCTTTATTAGCCTCAATTGTAAAAACATCATTATGTAAAATTGAAGCATATTCTAACTTATATCCTAACGCCATTATTGAAGGTGATTATTAATTAATAATGAATATTGTTTTGAAAATTGTCATTATAATCAAAATAAGCAATTTTTTGACGAATTAAAAAAAAGAAGATTTTGATTGAATTATTATTGAACTTCTAATATTTAGATTGTAAAGTTCATAAAATCTTTCTTTTGCCATGCTGAACTCATCAGTTCAAATTGGTGTAACAAATTAACGTGATTGTGTAGTGTGCAAAAAATAAGCCAGTTGAACAAGTTATGTGTATCCAAAGTAAATTGGCACATCCTTGGAACCGTGCGGAGAAAAAGCAATTGTCGGACAAGTTACGTGCGGCAAAATAATTGTAAAGAGAAGATATATTTACAGAGTGTGAAAACAGAATGGTGCGTGTCCCAGATCTTCACATTAGCAGAGTAGGAATATGCAAGGGGAGATAAAGTTATGATGCATGTACACAAGGTTATGGAGAAGAGAAGACGACACAAACAAGAAAGGAGACAGAATACAACTAGCTAGGTAGTGGTGGTGAGTGATATTGAAAGAAGAGGGTATGTAAGTCATTTTAAAATTTGAGGAAGTGATTCCATCCCATACCTCCCGATTTGGGGGGAATAAAAATTGGGAGAAATAATGGAATAGGATGGAATAGATCCCATCATGTTCCATTCCATTCCATCTTTATTTTTCAAATCCAAACAATGGAATGGTACATTATTTAATCTCATTCCATTCCATTCCATCCCATACCATCAATCCAAACATAGCCTTAAGCAAACCGTCGCAGGTTTTTGAGTTATATCAAGCGTTTTTCACCCAATTTCCTCACTCCCGCTTTCTCAATTTCATTTTCCCTGCTCCCAAATTTCAGTCTATAGGTTCCCAAATTTCAAACCCTAAAACCTCCAATTTCAATTTCAATTTCACTCAATCTCTGAAATTTTCATCTCACCCTCGATATCTTTCATCGCCTCTCACGCTCAATCTCTGAAACCCTAAAAAGCTCAATCTCTCTCACACCATCCGTTCTCCGCCAGCCATGCCGCCGTGCTTCTCCGCCAACCACGCCGTCGTGCCTCAATCTCCACTCGTCTCTGCAATCTACGGTTCCCACTTCCCTCTCCTTCCATTCCTCACGACCCACCTTCTTTCTCAAAGCTACGGTTAGCCTTCAAACCTAATAATCTTCAACTTTTCATTTTTCTTACTTGGTATCTGCTTATTACTGCTCTACTTTACATTTTTCATACTGGGTTTCTGCTTAATAATGCTCAAGTTCATATTTTTCTTAATGGGTCGATGCTTATTAATGCGATAGTTTTCATTTTTATTGTTGGGTCTATGTTTAATAATGCTCAAGTTTAGGTTTTTCTTGCTGGGTCTTTGCTTAATAATGTTTAAGTGTAAAATTGTGATGTGCATTTAATCTGGTCCAGTTCATTGAATCTTGATTTGTACATGAATATGTATTGTGATTCTTCAATGTTCTAATTTTATTTTTGTATTAGCTTTGGTCTGTTAATTGAATATGTGTAATTTCTAGTTTTTAATTTTGTGTTCTTATTCTGTGCAAATGGGTTCCGTTGTAGGGCTAGGGGAACATCGACATAATTTTCTTTACGACATTTTAAGTCATTTTAATCAACCTTCAGATGAACTGATGATGATTTTTGTTATCATTCTTCATTGAGGTTACTCATTGAAAACATGTACAGATTATAGGAAATTAGGCGGTTGAGAACTTTTGAGATACGGGCAGATGTTGCTCTCAAATTTTGGATACTAATTTTAGTAATTTGTGAACTCTTTTTAAAGAAATATGATGTTGAAACATTATTTTTTGAACAGTTGTAAGAATGAAGTTCTTAAACTAATGTAACATGGTATTATCATCAAAGTGGAGTTAAGAACTTTAAATAGTGTTGCTCTCTATCATATATTTTAAAGAAATATATTTATACAAGAATTTACTTGTTTCACAGAACAACACTTTTCAGCAAGAAATATATTTTTATTCATGTGCCCAACATTTGTCTAAATTTTGTTGTTCTGTGTCATTTAGTTTAGCACCTCTGCTATCTGCTTGTATTCACAAGTGAAAAACAAAGTTGTAATCCCGAAAGAACACAATCTAGCTTCAAGGAAAGTCAGTCCTCGTGATAATGACATAATATCTGTTTGCATAGCTCTTTCTATGCCTTTATAGTTAATAGTGCATGTTATAGCTTCCTTTCTCTAGTGTAGTCTTTTTGATATATTTCAAATAAAGTGGAAATCTTGTGTATTGCAGTCTTTTTGAACTTGTTTGTCGATGTAACCTAGCAAAGCTTTGATGAAGAAGCAGCTCGTTTGCTAAGGTATTAAGGTCTATTTACTTTTATCTCTTTTTATTGAATATGGTTTTAAGGATAGTTCAGGTCTTGGTTGTCATTGAATATAGAATGTGTTCAATGTTTGATGGTGAATAACAAATGATTTCATACTTATAATTTGCAATGAAATCCAATTTATGTTTCTTTTTGTTTACAGAATCATGTATTAACCCAGTGGAAACCCAGCTTTCAAGGTTAGAGCCGAGTGTAAACCCAACTTGCAAGGTTAGTGAATCACCATAGAATCATGATTTATTTACTGCTAAGTTCTGATTTTGGGGGTTATTAGGTTCCTATTGCATCATAATGTGTTGGCTCTTTGAATAGTGTGCATATATATGGTATTGCCCTTGCATCATAGTGTTTACTCTTTGAATAGACAACTGATTGGAGCCATGATTATGGTCCCTCTGGCTTTGATATTTGAACGGTAATAATGTTGAAAATATTTTTTACTTGAATTTTTTTATGATAGTTTTTACTTGATTTCAATAGTGTGCATATATAATTTGCTAACATACTTTTCTTATTATATGGTTCAGCAAACAAGCCGTGCCAGTTAAATTCTCGTTTAAGACCATCTTCAAGATTTTTATGCTTCCATTATTTGGGTAGTTCATTATTATTATTCCTTAATTTTATGTAATTTTTAAACAAATACTATTTTGACAAAGAATCTTAGGACTAATAGTTTGTTGCTTTTCATAATTACTTTAGCTCTGAATGTGCATGTTATTGCCCTTGTTTACACTTCTGCTACGTTGGCTGCTGCAATTGTTAATTGCCTTCCTGCTTGTACATTCTTCTTTGCAGTTCTGCTCAGGTAAAGTTTGGAAAATCAACATTAATTTTCATCAACTAAGTTATAGTGTAAGTGTAAATAACTTTTACATCTAATAATTGATACGAGTTATGTGTTTAATTAATTAGAGTGACCGGCGAAAATGAATATGATTATCACTTCTCTGTGTAGATTGGAAAAGGTAAATATAAGGATAATATCTGGAATTTCAAAGATAGTGAGTGTATTGTTGTGTATGGCTGGCGTAGCGATTCAGGCATTTTACAAGGGACCTCAATCACGGATTGCGCGTCATCTCCTATCTGGATCTCATCACAACTATCAACAACTTGAAGATAGTGAATCACATGACAAAAAATGGATTTTGGGTTCTTTCCTCTTGTTCCTAGCCACAGTCATGTGGAGTTTGTGGATTGTATTTCAGGTACCGTTTATTTAATTCCAAGTTGGGATATAATTTAGATCTAGAATGATGAAACATTTAGGTGTGACATCATGAATTCGATTTGGAAAATTTCTATTTTTTTTGTTTATTATTATATGAAGCACACATGCAATACTCACACTGATCCAAAAAAATTATTTAAAATAAAAACAAGCTCAGTTACTTAAAAGTTACCCTTCAAGATTAAGGTTCATGAGCATTCAGAGCATAGCTAGTGCAATCCAGTCATTTGTCATTGCTATAGCTTTTGAAAGAGATTTTGAGCAGTGGAAGTTAGGTTGGAACATGATACTGCTAGCTGTTCTCTTAATATAGAAAAGATAGAAAAAAAATACAGTCACAGTAAAGGGCCATACACGCTTACTATTTTTCTAGTCTGACTAGCCCGTAGGCTGTTACAATTCTCCCTGCCCTTTTAGTTTTAGAAAGGGAAAAGGCCGGAAAGCGGGTAAGAAGATAATCTCTCACCTTACACTCTGACTCTTACTAATGGATTTTAGGGGGTACCTGTACTTATTCGATTAGTCTTCTAAATAAAAATTACCGTACTGTGTAAGTATTAAATTAAAGTAACATGTTATATTTATGCACACTCTTTTCTATAGACTATAGTGCATTTTGATGCTGGCAAGAATGTTAGTGATGTTTGATAGTATTTTTTGTAGTTTAAATTAGAGGAAAAATACTAATAATTAGGAAAAAAACATTAAAATATTGTACCATTAAATTTTATGATTTTGATGTGTACATTATCGTAAAATCCTAAATGTAACAGGGGGTACTAGTGACTGGAGTTTCCTATTACCTGCAAGCATTGGTGATTGAGAAGAGAGGATCAGTTTTCTCAGCAACTTGGAATCCACTGAGTTTTATAATTGCCACAATTGGTTCTGTCTTGCTCTTGGGCGAGCCACTATGTTTAGGGAGGTGAGTTACAATAATAACTCCATTATGGATAAAATAATACTCACATATTTATCAAAGATCAGTTCTATGTATTGACATTTAGCACTTCATCGTTTGATTTTTTGTTCCATTTGTATAATTTTCCCTGTCTCAGACCAAGATTATATGTGGCTAGTAAACCCTGCAATACACAGATTTTTACCGTGGATGAAGATTAGACATCTCGTATTCTGATTATACCAACACTTTAGTCATTAGTGATTCTATAGATTTTTTTGTCAACTAGTGTGGTTCTTATATAATCTATGAATTTTTTTTTCCAGATGGAAGACATAGAATCACCAAACGGGGTATGACGTTTTTGAGTCTTGGCCATTTACCTCGCTTTGATCAAGCCAACTTTATTTTGAGGGACCATGTAGATAATTGATTAAATTTTCATGTTAGGGACTCAAGAAACCTTGTTGTATCATTTAATTATTTTTTATTGAATCATTTTATATGAATGTGAAAATTCATAATTTAGTTTATGGTTAGTTCATATTTATAATTAAGAATTACTTTTGTCATAATTAGTCTAAATTATGTTAAATTTTTTTGACAAAATTGTCGCAAATAAATGTTGTTTAGCCCCACATTTTTTTAAAGCAATTTTGTGAATAGCGACTGTTTGAACTGTCATCATGCGCTTTGCGACAGTTCAAACCGTCGCAATACCTCTTCAAACAAACAAAAAACAAGTGTTTTGCGACTGTTCGAACAGTCGCAATACCTCTAGCGACAGTTGGAGCGACAGTTCTGTCAACCGTCGCAATATGGACCTAGCGACACACAATTCCGCGACTGTTCAGGAACCGTCGCAAAGGTCAAATTGCGACTGTTTGAACAGTCGCAAATCCACTTTTTAACTGTCGCAAAAGCTGATTTTCTTGTAGTGATTGCATAATCTAAAAAAAATTAGATAACTCCTAGATGAATGACTTCATGCTCTACTTCATGCGAGAATTTTGTAAGCACATTAATATTTGTAGTTAATTCTTCCCCAATTTTTCCCATATATATTATATCTTAATATGATTATGGTCAATTTACATTTTTTTTCCGTTACTCATAATTAAGTTTGTTTTGTTCAATGAGTAATTTTGTGAAGAAAGAAGAAAGACTTTTGTCGGTTCATGTGGAAAGAAAGAAAAAAAAAGGATGGATATAGATTAATACTAAAATATCAACAAAGTTTTAAGTTAGCAAGTGCAATGTGTACTTTCCATTGTGGAAAGAATGAATTGTTCTTGATCATCTTGTGTAATATAGTTCTTGAAGAACTATTTTATTAACATCAAGGATCCCTGAATGATTGCTCAAACAATGAAGATCTTTTGTGATATAGTTCTTGAAGAACTATTTTTTTAATTAAAGCATCATTGAATGATTGCTCAAAGAGTGATTTTTTTTTTTAATCAATGTTTATGAAAATTTGAGATATAGTTCTAGAAGAACTAATAATCTAACATCAAGCTTTCGTGAAGGGTAAAAAAAATTGTGATTTTCCTTCATCATTGTTGATAGAGGTTTGTGGTTGAGTTCTTGAAGAACTAGATCTTTGTTCACAATTGAAATATATAAGATCTATTTGATCTAAATATAAGTTGGACGAAAAAAAAAAAACTATTTTTGCCCCTTGAATCTGCTCCTGAAGTAGCAAAATTGAGAATATAATATCACGAATTGATATGGTCGAGATGATCATTTATATGATACATGTTAAGATGATAAAAGTTTATTATTTATGAGTTATGATAATTATGATATTTACTACTAATGAGTTCTCACAAGACATAAATGAGAGGCATTGTCATCTATGTCACGTCTTTGCATATTCGACATTTATAATTGGTGCTCCACATAATTTGTTCCTTTTATATCATGAAAATATTTGGAAATAATTTTGTTATATTTGTTGACGACATAAATATTATAATAACTTTCAAAGAGCTTATGAAAGTTTTTCTTAAAGAAAAGTATATATTTTAATCGTCGTAGCGTTGTCTTTTTGCGTATGAATTTTTTATTAATTACTTTATACATTAGTGTAATTTCTTACTTCCTAGTTTTATGTAATTGATCCATGAGTCCATGCATATAATTCTATCTTTTGCTCTAAGTTACATTTAAGTTTTTGCAGAAAAAAGACATTGTATGTCATTGAGTGGTTTTTGCGCTTTTCATGTTGATTCTGCAACACTAATATATCTTGATAGAATTTGGTATCGATGAACTTCAATAGATCCTTATTAATTTAAAGTTAATATACTATTTGATCCCTTGAATCGATAACTCGAGTTTTCAATTCCTAAAATATAGTGCATAAAAAAAATATTAGTATCTGAATGTGTCAACTTTCACTAATGTCCTTTTATCGGTGAGTGCTAATTTGCTATCTAAAGATGTCTTGTTGATAATGCAACTACAGACACAATTAGAAAAGAAAATAATATACTTGGTTATACAGAAAATTAATGTTAGTACTATTTCTGACACTACAAAATAAAATTATTGAAGGCTCCAAAAGAGCCAATATAATGTTACACGGGGGAGTAGAGTTACATATTGAGAATGCATTATATTCCTCAAAGTCTCATAGATATTTATTAAGCTTCAAGGATATCATTCTAAATGGATATCATATTGAAATAAGAAATGAAGAAGATGTTGAATATATGTATATTACGAGGCATATTTTTTATAAATAAAATAAGTGTAGTGAAAAAATTACATGTTTTTTCCTTTGAATTGTACTACACTTAAATTATTGAAATTGAAGCACATATTCTTGTAAACTAGAAGTTTACAAAATCATATTAAGTTTATTGTTGGCAAGACCGGTTGGGTTATCCCGGATCTATTATGATGCGAAAATAGTTAAAAATTTATATGGACATGTATTGAAGAACCAGAAGATTCTTCAAACCATTAATGTTTGTGTTATTACTTTCCAAAGTAAGTTGATAATCCGAGAAAATAAGTCTTTTATATATATTAGGTGATATTTGTGGATGAATACACCGATGATGTGAATCATTTTGATACCTTATAACTTGATTTAATACATCGACTAAATGATCACATATATGTTTATTGTCAACTCACAACCAGAAGTTTGTGAGATTGTTTTCTCAACAAATTTGACTAACAGCTCAATTTTTTGGAGTTTTCAGGAAGCATTTAATAAGTATCATTAAAGTTAATTGTATGAATGATACTTATGAGAACATAACTTCTAAATTCTATGGGAACATGTAATCTTGTATGTTGAGATATTGATTCGCATCATGCCAACACATTATTATGTGTAAATCCTCCCCTTAATTTATAATTTATTTTAGGTTAACAACCAAATATTTTTCATCTAAGTGATTTTTTTGATGTGTTGTGTATATCACAATTGCTCCAAAATAATGCACTAAGATAAATATTGAAAGAATGTTGGGAAAATATATTTGATATGAATCCCCTACTATTATAAATTGTATTGATCCAACTTCAGTAGACCGATTATCGATTGATGAATTAGTTTTCCCAATATTAGGGGGAGAGAATAAGCAGCTAAAAATCTGAACCCGAAGTTCAATTGAATTATTTGAAAGGAAATATTATTATCTCATTTTGATCCTCAAAATATCACTCATTTGCAAAGTTAAACAAATAAAATAGCAGCTGCTAATGCTCCAAACGAAGTAGATGTCCCTGTAGGATAATCTAATATTGCAAATGAGTCTCAATCATGCATCAAGCATGGTAAACCAATCGGTTACAAATATAAAAATCCTCAAATAAGAAAAGAAGCCAAAATGAAAGATAACCCAAATGAGGATATAGAAACTCTAAAAGAGTCGTCTAACACAATGGATTTTTCAGTTCCAGAAGAACTTATCAGGTACCTGAAATTTATGAAAGATCGATAAATTATGTCATGAATGAAAGATCTCAATGAAATGAGATGGAACCACAAAAAAAAGTCAACGTTGACGATGTTTTTACATAAAATATAGCGCTATATGTAAAAATGATAACGAGGATCATGAATCAAAGTCTATTGAAGATTATAGACAATAAAATGATTGACTAAATGGAAAGACGAATTTGAGGCGATATTAAACTAGCTATGCAAAGAGAATGGTTTTTGGACCAGTAGTCCATACATTTAAAGATGTGAAAATAAAAAGAGAATCATGAAATATTGATATATGAAGTTTGCTTTATTTTCAAGAGTATTGGTGAAAACCTACTACTAATTTTGAAGAGGCGTATTCACCTGAAGTGAATTCAAGTACATTATCATACTTGATTAAGTCTAGCACCACTTGAAAGCCTCAATCTATCTATATATGAAGTACATGTTACAATATATTTATATGACTAACTTGATATTTTTATATAAAATTTCCCGAAGGAATTATTTTATCGAGGCATACAATTCATATTTTTGAAGAGATTAATTAATCAACTTGAAATATAGAAACATGTTGTATAATATTCTTAGTGAATATTTTCTAAGAGAGAGATATAAAAATGATAACATTTGTCCATTTTGAAATAAACCTGAGATCTCTTGAAGAATTTTTTAAAGTTGATTTATTAAAGAAAAAATATTGAGATGAAATATGTAGAAAGGGTAAATATTTATCTGAGATTACAAGTTGAGTATTTGAAGAGTAACACTTTTGTTAATCAAAAAGCTTATATAACAAGGTGCTAAAATGTTTATATATGAACAAATCTCATTTGTTGTATACTCAAATAGGTTGAAAAGTCATTAGATGTAGACAAAGATCGTTTGAAAATTTAAGTAAATTATGAAGAACTAGTTGGTCCTGAAGTACCATAATGTAGTTCAATTAAAGAACAATAATGTACCTTGATAATTATTCATGTTATCATGTATTATTATTTTTTATTATTTTAGATATGCAGGTTATTTGTCGGATCCTCAATATTAATGTGCTTGATTGAGGTTTATGATTGAACACATAGAAGAAACTTGTGGTTTGTCTTCAAGAAGAACGAGCAACAATCATTTATGAATATAATATCATATGCATTGTCAAGTTGAAAGGATATGATATAAGAAGTCAGCAAATTTATTCGTGTGATAATATTGCAGACCTTTTCACAAAGTCACTCTCAAGCATAATTTTTGAACAACTGATGAAAAAGATTGACATTCATCGTCTCAGAGATGATTGTTTGGATGAGGGGGAAATATAAATATATCTTGCACTCTTTTTCCCTTCACCATGGTTTTGTCCCACTGGGTTTTCCTGGTAAGGTTTTTAATGAGGCAGATATATTGGATATTGTACTCTTTTTCCTTCACTAAGATTTTTTCCCATTGGGTTTTTTCTTAGTAAGGTTTTAATGAGGCATATCCTTCATGGACATCCAAGGGAGAGTGTTATGAATAATATTAATATGATGTGGATGTCCATTTCCCTAAGGCTTTCTATGTTCCTTAACTCCTATGAGTGAATGCATATATTCATTGTTATTGGCACTTAGTCTTATGGCTCTTCATGTACTTGTAACTTACCACATTTGTGTCCTATAAATATGACTTATATTTCAATGTAAAGAATACCCTTGTGAAGAATAATACACAAAGCTCTCATCTTCTTCATCTTTGATCTTATCTTTTTAGTCTAATTCATAACAAGAAACAACATTTGACATTATTAAAAGAGTTTGTTTTAATCTTATTTGCCAAAATATCTGATCATAGTATATATCAAAATTGATATTTTTTTTTATATACTATTAAGCGGACAAACAACCATGTAATGCTCGTTTGGACACTAGTTTTTATAAATAATAATAATGAAAACAATAGATGGAAATTACATTCAACAGCCAGTTTTAATTTTTTTCAAGATTCGAAGATGGTGATGGGATGAAGATGATGGATATTTCTTTTTTATTTTAAAGATGAAGGTTTATGCACATGAAGATGACTAAGATGATAGGAAATGAAGAACATTGAGATATTTTGTTTATAATAATAAAGGACCTTTGCCCTCTTTTGCTCAAAAAAAAAAAATAAGTATATAATTTGTTCATTTAGACATGACATAAATGTTAAACTTAAAGGACCACATGATGCATTCAACCATTTTTCAAAAAAAGAAATTGAAAGAGCATCATACTGTTCTTTTAACTTTAATATATACTTTAGATTTAAAAAAAATTGAAAGAATATCATGATATATGGTAATAGGGACAATTACACTCATCATCCCTCAATTTAATTTCAAGTAACTATTTTGTCCTTTATCTTCCATCATTTTGATCAACTTGCATGTAGATTTTCAAGATTCAAATCTACGATTTTATTTCGATATGAACTCTTCGTGTTCAAATTTATGGTTCTTGTAGAAAAATATATGGGTGATAATTATCGTTATATTATTATGAAGGAGAAAAGGCTCCTTTTATAGGAGAGAAAATACAAGGTCGACTCCTTTATTTTAGGAGTAATAATGACTCTTAAATAAGAAAAATAAATAATACTAAATAAGAAATATTTCAACACCCCCCCTCAAGTTGGTGCATAGATGTCAATCATGCCCAACTTGCTGATCAAGTATTCAATGTTGTTCTTCCCAAGCTTTTGGTCAATATATCAGCGGTCTGTTGGTTGGAAGGGATAAATGGCAAGCAGAGAGTACCAGAGTCTATCTTTTCTTTGATGAAATGACGGTCAATCTCGATATGTTTTGTACGATCATGTTGAACCGGATTATGAGCTATGCTTATAGCTGCCTTGTTGTCACAGTATAATTTCAATGGGGGTTCTACCTCTATCTTTAGTTCTTTTAGGACTCTAAGAATCCACATACCTTCACAAATTCCTTGGGCCATTGCTCTAAACTCAGCTTCAGCACTACTTCTTGCAACTACTCCTTGTTTTTTGCTTCTCCAAGTCACTAGGTTCCCCCACACATATGTGCAATAACCTGAAGTTGATTTCTATCAATAATGGACCCTGCCCAATCTGCATCAGTGAATATCGCCACATTTTTATCATTGGTTTTCTTGAAGAATAACCCTTTTCCAGGAGTTGCTTTTAAGTATTTCAAGATTCTGTGCACAGCTTCAAGGTGTTCTTCATATGGTGCATGCATGAATTGACTCACAACACTAACAGAGAAAGCAATGTCAGGACGAGTATGAGCCAAATATATTAATTTTCCAACCAGCCTCTGATATCTTCCAGTGTCAACTGGTGTGTCCCCTTTCTCCCAAAGTTTGGCACTTTGGTCCATCGGTGTGTCAACAGGCTTACAACCACTCATACCTGTCTCTTGTAGGAGATCAAGAACATATTTTCTCTGAGAAACAACAATTCCTTTCTTTGACCTTGCTACTTCCATGCCAAGGAAATACTTGAGGGGACCCAAGTCTTTGATTTCAAAATCTGCTGCTAAGTTTCTTTTTAATCTCTCCATTTCTATCTCATCATTACCTGTAAGAATAATATCATCAACATAGATTATCAAAAACAGTTATCATTCCATTTTGACCTGACTTTGTGAATAAAGTATGATCTGCTTGTCCTTGAGTATATTCTTGTTTCTTCACAGACTGAGTAAACTTTTCAAACCAAGCTCTCGGAGATTGTTTCAACCCGTACAATGACTTCTTTAGTTTACACACTTCTTCTTCTTCTTCTTCAAGTTCCACATCCTCTTCAACCATATCATCTTCCTTTAAACCAAGCTAGTTTCCATCATCTTCTTGAAAAAATTTCTGCCACCAAGTGCTACTGTTTTTCTTGTTGTTGTGGTTTTTGGCTTTTGAAATGAAGGTAGAGAAACGTTGGTTTTGAAATGAAAGATGATGATGATGATTAGAGAAGTTGAATAATAATGAAGATGATTTGTGGTGTTGTTTAAATAAGATGAAATTGTTGGAAGATGATAATAGAATTGATGAGGTCATGAAGAACATTAATGATAATATATGCAAACATTTTTCAATAAGTTTCCCAACTAAAACAAACCCACATTTCTGAAACAAGAGACCAACTTATACTGTGTTATCCATTTCATATTATCAACAAGACATTACCCCAACCCAACAACGCAGTCACGGGCATGGCTATTGTTTAGCCACGTTCCAAGATTAAATAAATGTCTATTTTTCTTTTTATTTTTTTTCCTATTTGTCAAATACTCTAATTTCATTTTAAGTTATAAGTGGAACACTGTCAACTGAATTATGCTTCTAATTATATATTAAATAATATGTTCTTTTTTATTTTAAGTGATGAACTATTTTTGTTTTCACAATTTTTTTTTTGACAGTCCAATTCATTAACGTAATAAAATTCAAATTGATCCTTGAAATTTTTATATTGTGGACAATAATTATTTTTGGGTACAATATTGTGGACACATTTGTCTCTAGTATGTGTCAAAAAAAATGTCTCTGGGATAAAAATATCATGGACTAATTTCGATGTGATTTTTACCAGGGAGACCACCATAAAAAAAAAATTGTGTAGGACTAAAATGGGTATTCACTCTTTTATCTATATAAAAATATATAAAATGATACCTTTTTTGGGCTGAATTTTTTATTCTAAATATAACTTTGATTTAAATTATTGTATTTATTATTATATCTTTTTTTATAATATTATTTAAGTTATTAATTAAAATAGATACATCACTACAGTAGAAACAACATTTGACATTATTAAAAGAGTTTGTTTTAATCTTATTTGCCAAAATATCTGATCATAGTATATATCAAAATTGATATTTTTTTTTATATACTATTAAGCGGACAAACAACCATGTAATGCTCGTTTAGACACTAGTTTTTATAAATAATAATAATGAAAACAATAGATGGAAATTACATTCAACAGCCAGTTTTAATTTTTTTCAAGATTCAAAGATGGTGATGGGATGAAGATGATGGATATTTCTTTTTTATTTTAAAGATGAAGGTTTATGCACATGAAGATGACTAAGATGATAGGAAATGAAGAACATTGAGATATTTTGTTTATAATAATAAAGGACCTTTGCCCTCTTTTGCTAAAAAAAAAAAGTATATAATTTGTTCATTTAGACATGACATAAATGTTAAACTTAAAGGACCACATGATGCATTCAACCTTTTTTCAAAAAAAGAAATTGAAAGAGCATCATACTGTTCTTTTAACTTTAATATATACTTTAGATTTAAAAAAAATTGAAAGAATATCATGATATATGGTAATAGGGACAATTACACTCATCATCCCTCAATTTAATTTCAAGTAACTATTTTGTCCTTTATCTTCCATCATTTTGATCAACTTGCATGTAGATTTTCAAGATTCAAATCTACGATTTTATTTCGATATGAACTCTTCATGTTCAAATTTATGGTTCTTGTAGAAAAATATATGGGTGATAATTATCGTTATATTATTATGAAGGAGAAAAGGCTCCTTTTATAGGAGAGAAAATACAAGGTCAACTCCTTTATTTTAGGAGTAATAATGACTCTTAAATAAGAAAAATAAATAATACTAAATAAGAAATATTTCAACACCCCCCCCTCAAGTTGGTGCATAGATGTCAATCATGCCCAACTTGCTGATCAAGTATTCAATGTTGTTCTTCCCAAGCTTTTGGTCAATATATCAGCGGTCTGTTGGTTGGAAGGGATAAATGGCAAGCAGAGAGTACCAGAGTCTAATTTTTCTTTGATGAAATGACGGTCAATCTCGATATGTTTTGTACGATCATGTTGAACCGGATTATGAGCTATGCTTATAGCTGCCTTGTTGTCACAGTATAATTTCAATGGGGGTTCTACCTCTATCTTTAGTTCTTTTAGGACTCTAAGAATCCACATACCTTCACAAATTCCTTGGGCCGTTGCTCTAAACTCAGCTTCAGCACTACTTCTTGCAACTACTCCTTGTTTTTTACTTCTCCAAGTCACTAGGTTCCCCCACACATATGTGCAATAACCTGAAGTTGATTTTCTATCAATAATGGACCCTGCCCAATCTGCATCAGTGAATATCGCCACATTTTTATCATTGGTTTTCTTGAAGAATAACCCTTTTCCAGGAGTTGCTTTTAAGTATTTCAAGATTCTGTGCACAGCTTCAAGGTGTTCTTCATATGGTGCATGCATGAATTGACTCACAACACTAACAGAGAAAGCAATGTCAGGACGAGTATGAGCCAAATATATTAATTTTCCAACCAGCCTCTGATATCTTCCAGTGTCAACTGGTGTGTCCCCTTTCTCCCAAAGTTTGGCACTTTGGTCCATCGGTGTGTCAACAGGCTTACAACCACTCATACCTGTCTCTTGTAGGAGATCAAGAACATATTTTCTCTGAGAAACAACAATTCCTTTCTTTGACCTTGCTACTTTCCATGCCAAGGAAATACTTGAGGGGACCCAAGTCTTTGATTTCAAAATCTGCTGCTAAGTTTCTTTTTAATCTCTCCATTTCTATCTCATCATTACCTGTAAGAATAATATCATCAACATAGATTATCAAAAACAGTTATCATTCCATTTTGACCTGACTTTGTGAATAAAGTATGATCTGCTTGTCCTTGAGTATATTCTTGTTTCTTCACAGACTGAGTAAACTTTTCAAACCAAGCTCTCGGAGATTGTTTCAACCCGTACAATGACTTCTTTAGTTTACACACTTGTGACCCAAAGGTTTCTTCAAAACCTGGAGGACAATCCATATATACTTCTTCTTCTAAATCACCATTGAGAAAGGCATTTTTGACATCTAGCTGATGGAGAGGCCAGTCTAAGTTAGCAGCAAGGGATAAGAGTATTCTAATTGTGTTAAGCTTTGCAACAGGAGCGAAGGTCTCTGAGTAATCTATGCCATAGGTCTGAGTGAATCCTTTTGCAACCAATCGAGCTTTGTACCTTCCGATTGATTCATCAGAATTGTACTTTATTGTGAACACCCACTTACATCCCACAGTTCTTTTACCTGCCGGCAGAGTTGTGGCACTCCAAGTTTTATTCTTTTCAAGAGCTTTCATCTCCTCAAGAACAGCTTCCTTCCACTTTGGAATTTCTAGAGCCTCCTGTACATTCTTAGGAATTTTGACACTAGATAGATTAGAAGTAAATGCAGCAAAAGAGGGAGACAAGTTTGAATATGATACAAAGTTAGACAAGGGGTGCCTAGTACATGACCTACCTGGCTTCCTAAAGGCTATGGGAACATTAAGATCAGTATATTGTTTCCTAAGTTCTATGGGGACATCAAGGTCGGTATATAGAGAATTAGGATCAAGGAGAGATTTACCTGTCTGAGTCGGTTGACTTTCACTCGGTTCAGATTCTTGGTTGAGCTGAGGAATGGGGTCTTCTACTACTTGATCATTGTTTCTTCTGACATATGTTTTGCCTTTCCAAATTGGATTTCCTTCCTCAAATCTTTTTTCTGTTTCATTATAAGGATCTTTATCTGGTGCATTTTGATTAATTTCAGAAAAAACATTTGTTTGATTTTTGTTTTGATTTGTTGCCTCGAATTCTGATTGATCCTTACTCATGGAAGGAGTAGGTTCATCTAATTTTTTCAAGGCATTTTCTTTAGGTGCAGATGTACATGGAACAGAATGATGTGATATATACACATCTTCTGAGATAATTAAGTTTTCAAACAATTCAGGAGAATCTTCGTTTGTTTTCCCCCCCTGAAGATGATCATTACCAAAAAAAGGTTTGTTTTCAAAAAAAGTAACATCCATTGTGACAAATATTTTCTTTGTATTAGGATCAAAACATTTATAACCTTTTTGAGAAGATGAATACCTGTCATACCCCAATTTTTGACCTAAAATTTATTTTTTACTCGTCTTTTAGTTTGGAATTTTGTCGTCGTTTCTGACGAAATTTCGACAGGGAGGTATTTTAAAATACCTCATTTTTTGGTTCCGAAGGCAGCTGTATATATATATATATTTTTTTTTTATTTATTTATTATTATTTTTAATTTCTTTTTATTTATTTATTTACTTGTTTTTTTTAGCATTATCATTTTCTTATTACCCTTTTATTTTTATCTTTTTTATTATTTTCAGATTTTATTTTTTATCAGTTGACTTGTGTATTATTGTTCTTAATTGTCTTTTTAATGGTGAAAATTTGGGTTGACTGTGCTGTTTATGGTCTATCAATGGCCTTCATTACCATTTAGTGGCATTGGCTTAATTAAAAAGGGAGCCAAGTTTCATCAGAAGGGGGACGATTTGATCAGCAAGGCAAAAATCAAAAGAAACTGAACCAACATAATCAAAAATCCAACAAAACACAATCATCAAAACAGCAAAACTCAATCAACCACACGCCTACAACCACCCTTAAAACCACCACAAAACTTGTCCTCACAACCACTGTACCAGCCTTCACACACGCCCATCCCATAACCTGCATATCACAAAACCATACAACAACCCAGCCGTGAGTCACTCCTCTCCCCCATAACCCACACAACCGTGTATAATCTGACCCAAAAAAAAACCACCACTCCACGCCTCCACCACCATAAACAAGCGACCCAGCCACTCCCCCATAACCACTCACGCAGCCCTCCCACCTCACCAAAGCCGTACGGCCACAAACCACCTCACGGCCCCTTCCCCCTCACACGACCCAAAACACATACCCAAGCTGAAACCTAACCTCACTCCCCAAACCCCAATCCGCGCGCACACAAACCCTTCGCCCTTTCCCAACAGTACCACACTCAAACGACCCAAGGTCGAACCAAAATCCAGAAAACAAAGGTAGTTTCGATTTTCTTTTTTTAATTTAGATCCGGCTGTTTTAAAAAGTTTTAGGAAAAACTAATAGGATTTTTGAGAAGAGGGGGAAGAAAGGGGTTCGAAAATATTTTTTTAAAAAAAAAAGGAGGTGTTTGACATCTCCGGCGCGGTGGCGCCGCCCCTTTGGGCCGGCCAACCACCGCGCCTGAATTCATTTCCGGCGAGGCTTTGAGAGAGCTTGAGAGGAAGAAGAGAGAAGGTGAGAGTTTGAGAGAGGAGAAGAGAGAAAGAATGAAAAAAATTTTGAAAAAAAAAGCTTTTAAAACTTGACCCAAAGCCAGGCCCAAGCTACACAAACCTGCGGCCCAAACTTCCTTTTTTCATCAGCTCTTGCTGATTGCTCTTCCCACCCCCCATTTTCCTGTTACACCCCATTTCTTCTCTATTTTATTTTCTTTTGTGTTTCTTTCTTTTTATTCTTTCTCTTGCATTTTATTTTGGTCCTTTTTATCCTCATGCATTTTATTTTACTACCTTTATATTTAACACATCATGCATTTTAATTTTTATCTTTTTTTTTTTCCCTTTTATTGCATACATTTTCATTTTATTTTTGTTCTAGCATATTTAATTTTGTTTTTTCCCTTGTTTATCATTTTGTCATTTTTATTTTCATTTGATTAGAATGTAATTAGGATCAATGTAACAAAAATAAATGAGAATATGCACCGACACCACACTTTATTTATTCTGTTTTATGTCTTTATTTATTTTTATTTATTCCGCATTACAAAAAAAAATCAAAAAATATTAGGTTAGTTTAATTTTCAAAGGATTTCGTGGTGATCCAACGTCACCACGAAAATTCCTCGCGTTTATATTTTTAGTCTTAGTCCATATTCAAAAAAATACAAAAACATTCAAATAATCAAAAATAAAAAAAATCTTTTCTTAATAAACCTTGATTTTCAATCAAGTGTCCGTTTTTTCTCTTTATTTTCTTTAAATAACCATTAATCCATTTTAATTACACTTTAACCATTTTCAAAATAAAAAACACAAACCAATCCCATTTTGCCACTTGGCTTTTATTTTTTAAAACTTTTTTAAACTACTAAAAAACACCTAAACAAATCAAACGGCATTTCTACCCCGAACTACGAGGTTTTGATCCCTCACGGGTACGTAGGCAAAGGACCTTGTCCTTCCAAATCATAAAAAATACAAAAAAAAACATTTTTTATTCTTTCTCACTATTCTAATTCATCCTTTTCTTTTAAAAAAAAATAAGCAAGTTATAGCCAAAATAAATAAATAAAATCAAGAGGTTCTCGTAGAGTACTACGAACGTTTAGGGTGCTAACACCTTCCCTAAACGTAACTAACCCCCGAACCCTTAATCTTTAAAAAATGTGGTAATTTAGAACTTTTTTCCACCTTTCTTTTAAAAAAATTAAAAGTTCAGTCGTGAATAAAATTAGTGAGTCCACGCTAATCAATAGCTTGATCTCCGAAAATCACCGCGACAGAAATGGCGACTTCACTGGGGAAATCCCTAAGAGGGTTGAGCCTAACTTGAATTTATTTAATTATTTTTGTGCTATAACTTGCTTAAAATAAAAATAAGGTTGTAAATATGTGCCTATGTGTTTCTTTTCTTTTACGTGAGTGGTGAGATAAGTCCTGCACCCGGACTTGAGGGAAACATAAGATAGGATGGTGGTATAATCAAAGTGTCTTTCCGAGAGTGAGTTTCGGATGTGGCACATGTGATAACCCCACTCAATGGAGGAATCTTGGAAGTATTACTATGTTGACATGAGTAGTCGTGTTCGGCATTGTTATTTTCAAGTGACCTATGAAGTTGAGGACCTTTAGTTACCTTTAACCCATCTTGGCCTTTTAGGACGTAGTGCGGTGGCTAATCAAGAGTAGTCTTGAATTGGTTGATACGCGATACTACACTCAAACGAGACTTTCCTACGAACGTCGTTGGACCGGGAGTCAGTCCCGTAATCCGACAATATTCGGAAGTGGTCAATGACTTTGGGAACATGGTAGAACCCGTGATACATGTACATATGAAACCATAGTCCTTACCAAATGGCGTGTTTACCCTTGACTCCAACATTATTGGACTTAACCTCACCATGTTTTCTCCGCTTCTTTAGCATAATCATGCATGCATGCATCCATGCATAAACTCATTTTTCATCCAATTACCGAAGGACTTAAACAGGTTTTTTTAAACATCATAGAGGAGCACTAGGAAGTACACCTTCAAGAGCCCTGATTTGTTGAATTTAAGGGAGCTAGGAGTCTTTAAATTTCTTTTAAAAATCTAGCTTCCACTAAAAGACTCTTGAATTGGTCCCTTGGCTTGGTTTCTAAAAAAGAACTATTTTGTAAGGCCTTGATGCTCAAATGAAATGTTCAAACCATGATGTTTACAATAACTTCAATAAAGTCCTTCGATAACAAACCCTTCTTTTTTGCATAAGCATAATCATGCATCATATCGCATTCATAGTTTCCCAAACCGAGTCTCATATTTTGTCTTTCCAAAGGTCCATCTGCCTAGTCCAAGAAAGTGGCCCGGGCGCTTTCATTACAAACCGACTCACACCTACAACACTCGTGCAAACAGAAGAGAGAAAATGGGTGTGGTCGTGCAAACACAAGGAAGGATTTACTGCAATTGGATCGTTGTTGACATTCCCTCAGTTACTCATGGGTCCAAGGAATGTGTTTTAGTTGTCTTATCTTTTCAAAAATCCTTTCGTTTCGCCCGATACGAAAGTGAAACCATGTAGGGCTCTACTTTTGTCTTCAAGTTACCACTATCAACGAAAAGTTGTCGTTTCTTTCGCGACTTTTTTATTTTTATTTTACTGCTTTTTCTTGGAAAATGGTAACACAAAAAACCCAAAAAAAAATATTTTTTATTTTATTTTATTTTATCTTATTTTAAATCAATTTCAAAAGGTCTGCATTTTTCACTCATTTTCTAAAATCAATCATCAATCATATGTAGACCGAACATCAATAAGCCCGTTGAACACTGTAACCCTATGCTCTCTCCCGACTTTGAGTTCCCTGTTTACGAAGCCGAAGAGGAGGAGGATGAAGGGATTCCCGTAAAGGTATATCAGTTATTAGTATGACATGAAAGCCATTCAGCCTCATGAAGAAGCACTCGAAATGATTAACTTAGGTTCCGAAGAACTGCCATTACAGTATTCCTGGTCAAATCCCAGATGAATGGTGCCATCGAGGCTGCAAAAAAAAACAACAAACAAAAGCAAAAAAAAAACAAAGAAAGAAAATACATCAAAAGATGGTGCAGAAGATGGTAACCACTCACAAGGACTTGCATGGGATGTTATCGTATGCTTTACATGGATAGCGTACTTCAGTGTGTACCTCAACAGGGGCAACCCCCCTCTTCTTTAGTGTATGGCATAGAAGCAGTACTCCCTGTGGAGATTGAGATTCCATCAATGAGAGTTTTAATGGAACCCAAGTTATCAGAGGCTGAATGATGTCAAAACAAATATGATCAGAGAAACGCATGAATGCTTTGTGTAACAGGCAGTCCCCGTGAATTTCAAGAAGGAGTCCTTGTGCTCAAAAAGATTTTATCCTTTCAACCGGACTCCAGGGGCAAATGGACGCCTAATTATGAAGGCCCATATGTCATCAAAAGAGCGTTCTCCGGTGGTGCAATGACTCTTACAACTATGGATGGTGATGAGCTTCCCCGTCCTGTGAACGCCGATGCAGTCAAGAAATACTTTGTCTAAAAAATAAAAGAACAGCTCGGTGAGTCGAAAACCCGAAAGGGCGGCTTAGACAAAAATGAGCGTCTCGGTGGGCTGAAAACCCGAAAGGGCGGTCCAGGCAAAAATTAGAGACATGAAACAGAGAATAATCATCCTGATAGGTCGAAAACTCGAAAGGGCGATCTATGCAAAAGTTAAGGATCCAAAGACAAAGTAACTGCATTGGTCTGATCTCTACTCACTCGGGGCACAGTAGCGGTCCAAAAGACTCTGAATCTGAAGCATCCAAACGGCGGAATTCAAAGTTGTTAGGGAGAATAGCGGTTATTTGTGTTCAATGTACCTTCCCCTTATATTTACCATTTTCCAAACTTTGTGAGATCCGTGGAGCCACGCCATTGGCGGGCCACCACTCTGTTAAAATGAATTTGAGCATGTGCCTTTTATTTGGAACTCCCATTTATTCTGTTTATAAAACTCCTTCTATTTTTGATGGTAGTACTTGAAGCAAAACTTTTTTCAAAATCATAAATCTTTTTAATATCTTTTGGAAAGCATAAACAACAAACACATTCTCTCTGAACTCATGAATAAGTGAAGTGGGCGTCAACAGTTATCCTGAGAACGGACAAACTCTGCAGGTTAAACATGGTCAATTGCTTGAAAAAAAAGAAAAAAAAAGAAAAAGAGAAAAGAAAAGCTCGGTAAGTCGAAAACCCGAAAGGGCGGCTTAGGCAAAAATGAGCGTCCCGGTGGATCGAAAACCCGAAAGGGCGGTCCAGGCAAAAATTAGGGGCATACAAAAGAATATATTCCCGGTGGACTGAAAACCCGAAAGGGCGGTCCAGGCAAAAGTTAGGGATTCAAAAAAGGAAAAAGAACAAAAAGCATGACCACAGAAACACCAGTTCTTCTGCCAGGTCTTTGGATTAGCACGATTCCCCCAGGAAGTGTTTGCTCCCCATCAGTTGTTGCATGCCGGGCTTTACCCCATCATTGTTTTGATATGTCCCCAGTGGCATCATCCCCATTGAAGATTGCCGAGTGTTTGTGATGCGACGTCGGGTCACTTTTCATCTTATCCGTCCAATCTTGTAAGACAGTCTTTCATACAATCATACAAGTCAGTCTTCCGTACAATCTTACCAGTCAATCCTTCATACAGTCACAAGTTAATCAGTCATGCCAGTCATACAAGTCACATCATCATTCCTGCATTCATACATTCATGCATATACACATTCTTGCATACACAACATGCACATAACATCATTTAATACATGGTTGCATTAACCACCCTGAGTCTTGCTTTTCATGTCAATCAATCATGAACAATTTGTAACTTTCCCTTTCCCCAAGTGTCATCCCCAGTGTGTCTGGTCCAAAGATGTCACCCTCTTTTCGCCAAGTGGCAGTTCTTTAACGGACAGCTTGCGCGTACCTTTATCTCTTTGTCGTCAATGGCAGTTCGGCAACAACCCGAACAGTTGACATCTACATTTACATCTTGTCGTCAATGGCAGTTCGGCAACAACCCGAACAGTTGACATCTACCTTTATTTCTTTGTCGTCAATGGCAGTTCGGCAACAACCCGAACAGTTGACATCTACATTTACTCCTTGTCGTCAATGGCAGTTCGGCAACAACCCGAACAGTTGACATCTACATTTACTTTTTGTCGTCAATGGCAGTTCGGCAACAACCCGAACAGTTGGCATCAACCTTTATTCCTTGTCGTCAATGGCAGTTCGGCAACAACCCGAACAGTTGACATCTACCTTTATTCCTTGTCGTCAATGGCAGTTCGGCAACAACCCGAACAGTTGACATCTACCTTTATTCCTTGTCGTCAATGGCAGTTCGGCAACAACCCGAACAGTTGACATCTACCTTTATTCCTTGTCGTCAATGGCAGTTCGGCAACAACCCGAACAGTTGACATCTACCTTTATTCCTTGTCGTCAATGGCAGTTCGGCAACAACCCGAACAGTTGACATCTACATTTACTTCTTGTCGTCAATGGCAGTTCGGCAACAACCCGAACAGTTGACATCTACATTTACTTCTTGTCGTCAATGGCAGTTCGGCAACAACCCGAACAGTTGACATCTACATTTACTTCTTGTCGTCAATGGCAGTTCGGCAACAACCCGAACAGTTGACATCTACATTTATTCCTTGTCGTCAATGGCAGTTCGGCAACAACCCGAACAGTTGACATCTACATTTATTCCTTGTCGTCAATGGCAGTTCGGCAACAACCCGAACAGTTGACATCTACATTTACTTCTTGTCGTCAATGGCAGTTCGGCAACAACCCGAACAGTTGACATCTACATTTACTTCTTGTCGTCAATGGCAGTTCGGCAACAACCCGAACAGTTGACATCTACATATACTTCTTGTCGTCAATGGCAGTTCGGCAACAACCCGAACAGTTGACATCTACATTTACTTCTTGTCGTCAATGGCAGTTCGGCAACAACCCGAACAGTTGACATCTACCTTTACTCCTTGTCGTCAATGGCAGTTCGGCAACAACCCGAACAGTTGACATCTACCTTTACTTCCTTGTCGTCAATGGCAGTTCGGCAACAACCCGAACAGTTGGCATCTATCTTTGTTTATTGTCGTCAATGGCAGTTCGGCAACAACCCGAACAGTTGACATCTACCTTTATTCCTTCTCGTCAATGGCAGTTCGGCAACAACTCGAACAGTTGGCATTTACCTTTATTTCTTGTCGTCAGTGGCAAGTTGCTTTTGTTTCCGTCTTTACCTCAAGTGACAAGCTCTACGAACGGGCAGCTTGTGGTCGGTGTCTTTTCCCATGTCAAATTTCCTTTCTCAGCTGTCAATACGATAGTTGATCCCTTCCCCAGTGAAACTATGTTATTCCCCAGTGGAGTCGGATCCCTTGCTCTAACAAACTCGGGTATCCTTTTGTTTTGTTTTATCCCCCAGTCAGGTCATCTTCGCCGTCTTGCATTCACCTTTGCATCACGAGCATTTCACATTTTTTGTTAGGTCCAAAATTGGCGTACTCTGTATTTAAGTCCCTTCGACCCGCCGAATCAAAGATTTTCTCTTCGAATCTCCGGGCGAAGAGACTTAAATAGGGGCATCTGTCATACCCCAATTTTTGACCTAAAATTTATTTTTTACTCGTCTTTTAGTTTGGAATTTTGTCGTCGTTTCTGACGAAATTTCGACAGGGAGGTATTTTAAAATACCTCATTTTTTGGTTCCGAAGGCAGCTGTATATATATATATATATTTTTTTTTTTATTTATTTATTATTATTTTTAATTTCTTTTTATTTATTTATTTACTTGTTTTTTTTAGCATTATCATTTTCTTATTACCCTTTTATTTTTATCTTTTTTATTATTTTCAGATTTTATTTTTTATCAGTTGACTTGTGTATTATTGTTCTTAATTGTCTTTTTAATGGTGAAAATTTGGGTTGACTGTGCTGTTTATGGTCTATCAATGGCCTTCATTACCATTTAGTGGCATTGGCTTAATTAAAAAGGGAGCCAAGTTTCATCAGAAGGGGGACGATTTGATCAGCAAGGCAAAAATCAAAAGAAACTGAACCAACATAATCAAAAATCCAACAAAACACAATCATCAAAACAGCAAAACTCAATCAACCACACGCCTACAACCACCCTTAAAACCACCACAAAACTTGTCCTCACAACCACTGTACCAGCCTTCACACACGCCCATCCCATAACCTGCATATCACAAAACCATACAACAACCCAGCCGTGAGTCACTCCTCTCCCCCATAACCCACACAACCGTGTATAATCTGACCCAAAAAAAAAACCACCACTCCACGCCTCCACCACCATAAACAAGCGACCCAGCCACTCCCCCATAACCACTCACGCAGCCCTCCCACCTCACCAAAGCCGTACGGCCACAAACCACCTCACGGCCCCTTCCCCCTCACACGACCCAAAACACATACCCAAGCTGAAACCTAACCTCACTCCCCAAACCCCAATCCGCGCGCACACAAACCCTTCGCCCTTTCCCAACAGTACCGCACTCAAACGACCCAAGGTCGAACCAAAATCCAGAAAACAAAGGTAGTTTCGATTTTCTTTTTTTAATTTAGATCCGGCCGTTTTAAAAAGTTTTAGGAAAAACTAATAGGATTTTTGAGAAGAGGGGGAAGAAAGGGGTTCGAAAATATTTTTTTTAAAAAAAAAAGGGAGGTGTTTGACATCTCCGGCGCGGTGGCGCCGCCCCTTTGGGCCGGCCAACCACCGCGCCTGAATTCATTTCCGGCGAGGCTTTGAGAGAGCTTGAGAGGAAGAAGAGAGAAGGTGAGAGTTTGAGAGAGGAGAAGAGAGAAAGAATGAAAAAAATTCTGAAAAAAAAAGCTTTTAAAACTTGACCCAAAGCCAGGCCCAAGCTACACAAACCTGCGGCCCAAACTTCCTTTTTTCATCAGCTCTTGCTGATTGCTCTTCCCACCCCCCATTTTCCTGTTACACCCCATTTCTTCTCTATTTTATTTTCTTTTGTGTTTCTTTCTTTTTATTCTTTCTCTTGCATTTTATTTTGGTCCTTTTTATCCTCATGCATTTTATTTTACTACCTTTATATTTAACACATCATGCATTTTAATTTTTATCTTTTTTTTTTCCCTTTTATTGCATACATTTTCATTTTATTTTTGTTCTAGCATATTTAATTTTGTTTTTTCCCTTGTTTATCATTTTGTCATTTTTATTTTCATTTGATTAGAATGTAATTAGGATCAATGTAACAAAAATAAATGAGAATATGCACCGACACCACACTTTATTTATTCTGTTTTATGTCTTTATTTATTTTTATTTATTCCGCATTACAAAAAAAAAATCAAAAAATATTAGGTTAGTTTAATTTTCAAAGGATTTCGTGGTGATCCAACGTCACCACGAAAATTCCTCGCGTTTATATTTTTAGTCTTAGTCCATATTCAAAAAAATACAAAAACATTCAAATAATCAAAAATCAAAAAAATCTTTTCTTAATAAACCTTGATTTTCAATCAAGTGTCCGTTTTTTCTCTTTATTTTCTTTAAATAACCATTAATCCATTTTAATTACACTTTAACCATTTTCAAAATAAAAAACACAAACCAATCCCATTTTGCCACTTGGCTTTTATTTTTTAAAACTTTTTTAAACTACTAAAAAACACCTAAACAAATCAAACGGCATTTCTACCCCGAACTACGAGGTTTTGATCCCTCACGGGTACGTAGGCAAAGGACCTTGTCCTTCCAAATCATAAAAAATACAAAAAAAAAACATTTTTTATTCTTTCTCACTATTCTAATTCATACTTTTCTTTTAAAAAAAAATAAGCAAGTTATAGCCAAAATAAATAAATAAAATCAAGAGGTTCTCGTAGAGTACTACGAACGTTTAGGGTGCTAACACCTTCCCTAAACGTAACTAACCCCCGAACCCTTAATCTTTAAAAAATGTGGTAATTTAGAACTTTTTTCCACCTTTCTTTTAAAAAAATTAAAAGTTCAGTCGTGAATAAAATTAGTGAGTCCACGCTAATCAATAGCTTGATCTTCGTTTGTTTTCCCCCCCTGAAGATGATCATTACCAAAAAAAGGTTTGTTTTCAAAAAAAGTAACATCCATTGTGACAAATATTTTCTTTGTATTAGGATCAAAACATTTATAACCTTTTTGAGAAGATGAATACCCAATAAAAACACATTTGATTGCACGGGGTTCAAGTTTGCCAAGATGTTTGTGTTCGTGAACAAAAGCTGTGCATCCAAATATTTTAAGTGATAAATCAGATAGAACTAAAGCAATTGGAAAATATTTCAAGAAACTTTGCAAAGGAGTTTGAAATTTCAAAACACGGGATGGCATACGGTTTATTAAATGTGCAGCTGTCAAGACGGCTTCACCCCATAAATATTTAGGGACATTGGTAGAGAAAAGTAGTGCTCGTGCAACTTCAAGAAGGTGCCGGTTTTTCCTCTCTGCAATCCCATTTTGTTGGGGTGAGTTGACACATGAACTTTGATGCACAATTCCATTTTCAAGAAAAAAATTTCCAACAATTTTATTAAAAAAATCAGTACCATTGTCAGTTCTAAACACTTGTATTTGGGTGTAAAATTGTGCCTGCACCAATTTACAAAAGTTTTGAATTATTTGACCTACCTCAGATTTTTCTTTCAACAAGTATACCCAACAAAGTCTAGTATGATCATCTGTGAAAGTGATAAACCATTTTTTGTTGGATAAAGTACTTGTTCGATTAGGCCCCCAAACATCACTATGAATCATTGAAAAAGGTTTTGAAGGTTTATAAGATTGAATTGGAAAAGAACTTTGATGATGTTTAGCAAACTCACAAACCTCACATTGAAGTGAAGAAATGTCTTGTTCAACAAAAAGTTTAGGAAACAATGAACTTAAATACTTAAAACTAGGGTGGCCTAACCTTAAATGCCACAACATAATGTCATCCTTATTATTTGAAACAAAAAAGGATTTAACAGAAGAAAAACTTATTGGTCCAACTTGATGTCTGGTTTTTGGTTCATATTCTAAGTAGTAGAGTCCACCACTTTCCTCAGCAGTGCCAATCATCCTCCCCGAGATCAAATCCTGAAATACACAATGAGTATCAAAGAAATGAGCTTGACAGTTTTTATTTGATGTTAGCTTACTGACAGATAATAAGTTGCAAGACAAATTTGGGACATGTAACACATCTTGGATGGTTAGTAAGGGAGACAAAACAATAGAACCTTTTCCTGCCACGGCTGAAAGAGAACCATCAGCTATTTTAATTTTGGAATTTCCTGCACATGGTTTATATGAAGAAAATAAACTAGATTCACCGGTCATATGATCAGTGGCTCCAGAATCAACGATCCATGTACGATTAGGAATGACACTAAGATGGGCTGATTTTGGAAAGTTACCTTTCTGGGCTATGGAGCACGAAGGTGTTTGAGACGCGAGGAGTTTGTACATTTGGTCTAGTTGTTCCTTAGTGAATGGAAATGCATTTGGGGAAGATTGTGGCTCTTGATCAGAAGTTGCTTGAAGTGCACGACCCTCACCCTTCTTTTTCCAATTAGGAGGCCTTCCATGAATTTTCCAACAAGTCTCACGTGTGTGATAATAACGTTCGCAGTGATCACACTAGAGTTTACCATCTTTCTTACAACTTTTCTTGCTGTCTTTATTGAAGTTGTTGGTGACAAGGGCAGAACCATCAGTTGCTGAGTTTGACTTTCCCATCATCACTCTTTGTCTAGCCTCCTCCCTTCTGATTTCTGAAAAGGTTTCTCGGATAGTTGGCAGCGGATTATTTCCAAGAATTTTACCTCTTACTTCATCGAGTTCCTTGTTGAGACTAGCAAGAAAAATAAAGACACGGTCGTTCTCCTGAGTTTTAATAAACTGAACACTGTCTTCAGTACACCTCCAGTTATAATCATAGCACTGATCCAACTCTTGCCAAAGGGCCATCAATTCATTATAGTAGGTAGTGACATCCATGTCATTCTGCTTTAAATTCCATAACTTTGATTTTAGATCATAAATTTGAGAGAAACTTTTAATATCAGAGTAGGACAGTTTTACAGCATCCCAAACATCTTTCGCTGTAGGCAGATACATGTATGTTTTTCTCATACCTACCTCCATAGTATTAATAAGCCAGACAATAATAGAAGAGTTTTCAGATTTCCAGAACCTGTAATTAGGATGTGTTGTTGCAGGCACCTGAACATCACCTGTAAGAAAACCCAACTTGCCTTTGCCCTCTAGAATAAGTCGAACAGTTTGGGACCATTCAGCGTAGTTTGAGCCATCCAGTTTCTGAACATTAATCTGAAGAGAGTTATTTTGACCTTCACCTCCTGAGTTACTGTAACCACCATCAATTGGGTAGCCATAACCGAACCCAAAAAAGTTGTTGTTGGGATCACCTCTGCCATAACCTAACCCACCTTAAAATTGTTGTTTGTCATGAAACTGGGCATTTGTGGCATGGTAAATCCACTTCCTCCGCCGGAATTGACGTTGGGGCCGCCACCGGAATTGTTGCTGGCGCCGCCGCTGCCTCCACGACCTCCTGGAGGAGGCGGTGTTTGGGTAGGGTCCACCATAGTTTGGATCAGTCGGGTCGGGAAAGCTTTACAGTATCACCCTAGCCCTAACAGAGCTCATGATACCATGTAGAAAAATATATGGGTGATAATTATCGTTATATTATTATGAAGGAGAAAAGACTCCTTTTATAGAAGAGAAAATACAAAGTCAACTCCTTTATTTTAGGAGTAATAATGACTCTTAAATAAGAAAAATAAATAATACTAAATAAGAAATATTTCAACAGTTCTTCACTCATGTTTTCATATACATTTTAGATTTGAAGCTTGAAAATTCATATGCAAATAGACCAAAATGACAAAAATGACGTGAAAAAGATTAAGAACGAAATCGTTATTTGAAATTAAGGTAAGGGACGTGTACCTTGACATGATTATATAACAATTCAATTGCATTTTATTTTTAGAAATACTTTATAGTTGCTTAATTTGAAAAGGAAAAATAAACCCTCCTCTCCAAAATTCTCCTCTCAAACATACAAGATTTATAAGCCTTCAATAGGCAGACAATACAGACATACCAAAATGTCCAACAAAGGAGATAGTTCAGTGAAATGAGATTCATAAGCAAAACCGTAGTAAATCAATGTCTGATAATGTTAGGCATACATAAGAGGACTTTCATGCTTTCAGAATGGATCCAAATAGTGATGCAAAACTTTATTTGTGAAGAGGTTGTACCAGATAATAGTACACGATGAAATCAAATTGAGAACAACGTCTACATGGCTTTTGCCACTATCTATCTTTGAGTTCTTGTTCAAATTGAAGCAACTTTTCCCGAACAGGCTGTAAAAATAGCTTCAAGTCGTTGCATATTTCAATTTTATCTTGATGTGAGATATCCGATGCTTCATTAAGTCTCACTTCCATCTGCATAATGAAAAAATTTCCGAAATGAAGAAACATATGATCAAGCAAATAACAAGGCATAATTTCATCAAAGCAGTGAGGAGAGTTAATAACACGTGCAAACAGTTATATAAATCAATACGGTAAGAACACCTTTCTGTGTAGACTGGAAAGTCACTTTCCTAAACCAAATGCTTTTAAACGAGTACTCAAAAAGAATAAGGGTTGATGTAGGACATTGAAGGGTTCCATAGGTAAGAATAAGGGCTTTATTTGGAAAATTTGGCATTAATGCTGATGGATTAAGGGATTTCGAATCAATATGATCAAAAGGGTCAACTGGAGTCATTTTAGGTGCTGAGAGCAGTACTTGCTTGTAGAGAATGCCTATAATACAAAGGAAAAAAGATAAAACTTCAAAATCACCTAGAATAGGACATGGATTGGAATATATATATAACTTCATTAATCATAACTAATCATGCAAGATTGACCCACTTGCTAATAACTAATGGGCAAAACTTAACCTCTGTCAGTAGATCATAATCTATGTGGTGGGATAAGTTATGTGTTTACTGAATCAGTTTAAGCAAGCCAAACATGTTATGTACAAAAATAACAACAAAAGCATTTTTCTTATAGCGTTCTTAAAGAAATTGATATGCAACTTTGAATAGTGAGTTATCGCATAAAGTTGTCTTCAAAACTAGATGTAGGCCACAAGTCGTTAGTGGCTTAACGATCATAAGTTTTTGTGTGTTCTTCTGTCTTTTCTTCAAAATTCTTACACTTATAATTCTGGTTTTGGGGTATGTGACAATTTCTGTCTTATTTGAATAGATATAATCGATTCCATTATGTGATATGTTTATGATTCAAATTAAAATAACTGATCAGCACATATGTTAAATATTTAAAATTGGTAGGGCCAGACCACATATAGAACAATGATTATTTACAGAAACTTTATCTTCTAAGCTTTAACCTTGATACAAATGTGCCATTTAAAAGAAAGAAAAAAAAAATTACAGAAACTTTAACTTCTAAGAATTAAGCTTTTAACCTTGATACAAATGTGTCATTTAAAAGAAAAAAAAAGTTATTTAATTCAATATTTAAAATTGGTAGGGCCAAGTCACATATAGAACAAGGATTATTTACAGAGAATATGCATAAAGTATGCCAGTTTCCTTGATAATCAAGATATCTAGGACACTCCCTAATCCTAATTCTAATCTCACAAAATGACTACCAAGTACCATCCCTCTAAGTCCCCTATTCTCGATAAAAATGCCTTTTCTTTCATTCTTAATCTGAACCAGTTTCTATCAGTGAGACTAACTATATGGATCAAACGACGGCATAATATCCTATTGTGAATCATCATGTATAATGAAAGACCATTTAAATCAATATCCTTCCCCGTGGTTTGACCGATGGTTTTTCTTGATCTCCCTTGCCAATACTGTCCTCCATTTGGTCTATTCTCTTCTACAAGCCTTCTACATACAAGCCCAAATCACGTAAGACGTTTCTACCGTCTTTTCCACAGTAAGTGTGGCTATTAAGCTATCACAAAATAAATGTTCACCGATGCACATATTGGGAGAACATGTGGCCTACTACTTACATAGTGTCGTAATTTATTTCGTTATGGCACAAAGAAAATGAAAAAAAAGGAGAAACCACATAAAAAAAAAAAAAAAAAAAATCTAATCAACAGCTGGACATCTAAGTAAGCCATTTTCAATTCCGGTGTCTCAGAAGTGTCAAAATCAGTAATAAGAGGTACCTGCAAGTCATCCAGTTCACCAAATGAGATCTCAGGAACATCGATATACCCCCCAAGCAACTTTTTATTTCCTTGTATAATCCATTCCCCTGCATCCAATTGTAAAACATGACTTATAATGTAGTTAGACAGAAATGCAAAGTAAAGAAGAACAATTGGATTGAACTGCCAACACGAATAGTAAGGTAAATGACTCACCTTTCACTTTTAAGGACAACTCATATGTGAAACTGACACGTTTCTTATTCCGAACGACCACCACAAGTGCCTGTAATAAATATATAATATCTATTAATATTCAATCAAAATTGTGAACGATGTAAATAATCAATGATTCATGTGTATTATCTTGGAGAAGCAAGAGATCCATAGTTTTAGTTTTAGATATAGAATACAGAATTTGGTTTCCCTCACTGTTTGAGTTATAAATGAAAAAACGACATATTATTTTGATAAGAACTGGATGAGAAAGTAGAAGAACAAGAATGAATTGTATGACAATGAGGTAGTTTTAGTGGATCTGAATTGAGAGTAATAATAATAAAAACTGACATCTCCAACACATTTGGTTACATCTTGAACTTGTGCTGTGCCTCTGCCAGAGGCAGAGGAGAATGATATGGAGCCCACGGAAATGAGCAATTCCTGAAACAAAGAAAGAAACAAAATGAATGAATGAATGAGTAAGAGAGAGAGAGAGAGAGAGAGAGAGAGAGAGGTCCTCGGTGTAGGTAGCAACAACTAAACCTTAATTCTAGGAATAGCCCAATGGTTAAGAGATTTCTCTTCCCAAGTGCCAGCACGATTCCAAGCAGAACCCAATTGATGCGAAGAAGAAGAAGAAGAAGAAGATTGTTGTAGCTTGTGAGGAACAGGTAAAGGCGCTGCTGCATCTTCAGTTTTATTCCGAACCCAATAAGTATACGAATACGACGATGCTGCTTTTTCTTCTTCTTTCGAATTCGACGAAGATGACGATGACGTCATTCCTCCGTTAACGGACTCCATTTTCTTCATTCTTCAACACCAAACGCCGCCCCTACTTCTCGAACCTTCCTCCTCTAGATCCGAGTGAGTACAACATACATTTATATTTTTTATTTTTTTTTTGTATCACCCAAAAATGCTACTCCCTCCGTTCCAAATTGTATGTCGCTTTGGAAAAAAAATTTGTTTCAAATTATATGTCGCTTTACAATACCAATAAAACATTAATGTTACTTTTCCTATTATATCCTTAACTATTATTACTCTCTTTTCTTTCAATTCTTTAATTTATGTTTTCCATACCATTTATTAAGGATAATTTTGTAAAACAACTCATAATATCTATTTCCCACACAAAATTAATTATATTTCTTAATACGTGTGAAATGCCCAAAACGTCATACAATTTGGGACGGAGGGAGTATATAAGTAAATTATGTTTTTTTCGTACATGGATTTTAATAAACACACAAATGATTTTTTTTAATAGGCAAAATTAGATAGGATACGTGGATCAACGATACTTGACAATTTAAAATCAAAAATCATATAATAAAATGGTACTAATAATGTACAAGAAAAATACATATTATTTAGTTGATTATCATAATGATACATTGATCGTATCTTAAAGGAGAGTATATGAGAAAATGATGAGATCTTAAGATATTATAACCGCATATGAGATTTAAACTTCCTCAAGGAAGAATATTTTAAGATCTCATCATTTCCTCCTTCTTCGACGAAGAATTTGTTTTTCATTGGAAATATTTGGGTGTTTTTCTTCCTCATGTGATTCATGAACACAATCATATTTCCAAAGCTCATTATTTCTTTCTACTTGTCGAGAAAACTCACCTTCATTCACTTCTTTCCATTCTTGACAAAGAAGAAATATTAGAAGAATGTCAACACTTGACTACACAAACCAACTTAAAAGAATGTATGTATTAGTGTAGTAGAATGCCACAACTTTCCAATATTTTTTTCTCTTGCAATGGAAGAGGTTCTTCATTTGTTTCTTTCTCCTTTATCTTTCCAACCTCTCTCTCTCTCTCTCTCTCTCTCTCTCTCTCTCTCTCTATATTAAAAGAACGTGAAAAGAAAAAGGGATTGAAGGAAAACGAAATAAAGAATGAAAAGAAAAGAATTGAGAGAAAATGGAGAGAGGGAGAAGATACAAACATATAGAGAAGGGAGAAAGGGTAGAGAGGAGAGATTCTTTTTCTTTTTTGATAAAAGAGAGATTCTAGAAAGGGTAGAGAAGATGAGAGATTCTATTTTTTTTCAACAAAGATGTATTAGATCATATCATGTCACATCCATGATGTATCCCCGAAAGTATCTGCTAACCAATTTTTGGAACAATAATTAATAAAAAAATGGATAATTCTGAGATACGTATTTGAGAGTCTCCTATGAATATCGGTATCTTATACTCGACACAAATAAATGCAAGGCAAAATGGTTATATTATATAAAGGAAATAGCCATAAATAAATTAACATTTGCTAAGGAGTTATCAAAATCCACCTTTAAGTCCTACTCCAAAAGTATTTATGCACAAAGCTAATTGCAAATCATTTCCATAAACCCTTGTACTAACACAAAAATTCTTGTAACAATCTAATTAAACTCATAATGATCGCCTGAAACCTCAATTAATCTTTGGTTTTGGTCGCCTTGGCCTTAATACCATATAAAGGCAGCCTAAAACAATCAAGAAAGCAGGAATAGTTGTCATATCAAACACCATCTGCATTTTTCTCTCTCTTGTGCAGTTAATTGGATGGAGAAGGGTCAGGGTCGTATTAACTTGATCAACAAATCTGCAAAAATGAAAAACCTTGTTAGAGGCAAAAGAACCAATGAAGAACAGGCCCTTACTGAAGATGCCAAATCCATGTGGCACACAGGCCAGCTTTTAACCAATGAAGAACAAAATAGAACATAGATGCGCTGCTAATTGCTTACCACCCTCTGCATCCCGTCCCCCTTTATCTCTCGTAATTCTAAAAGGGTATCACCATATTAAAAGAGCCTAGGGGGCAAGTTAAGCATGTTCTTATTTCTACAGGTGTGTTTGTTACACACTACAATACAAAGAGTAAGAGAACAGCAGAACACAAACGTTGAGGCACATCACAAGTATACAACTATCTATGTGGGTACCATTAGGGTAACTATTTATTTTTTTTAAGATTAAAACTAGCTGTTACGGCCAAGGCCTGTGAATTGTGTTGATGTAGTCAAATTGTGGTTTAATCCATAATTTCCAACAATAAAACTGCGATATTTATTTATGCAGTCTAGAGTCTAACATTGCTGAATAGTTTACATTGTCTAACCTTTTGGATGCATCTTCCAAGGTGTTTAGTAGCCTTAATGCATCAACATATCGCAATTCTCCGGTGACGGTTGATACCTGAAAATACAATATTCATAAAAAATCATGGTATCAACAACTGTTTAAGAATAATATTTAAAATTTATAAAAGCAATTAGTGATTGGTACTCACCCTTCTCCAAAGGCTAACAACATAGTTGTATTTGTTTACAAGCTCATGCTCCTGGGACTGGAAGATCTTGAAAGTGTTTTGAGCTTTATTTTGTTAAGAAATCAAATAGATAATTCATCTGGTATCACAAGGAAAATAAATGCAGTAATAAAATATTCCTGGTAAAGGGCTGCTATTTTAATAAAACAAATATGAGCCTTGATTACCAAACAAGCTATAAACTTATTTACCAAACACCTACTTTTTTTCATCAAACAAGCTTATGGACTAGTTCAACAAGCTATAAACTAGCGTTTTTGGCCTTGCCAACATAACCTATGTATGAAATACTCATTGCATGCATAACAGTGTTTTCGTCCTAATGTTCCTGATATTTACTTGCTCACCCCTATTTCTCGGTCCACATGTCAAAGTGAACTACTTGCAATTCTGTCACTTTCTTTGTTGGCACCTATGAAAATTACTTGTTAATAAACTAATCAACAACCTAAGTGACATAGCTACTACGGTATAAAAAATGCTACTCGACCAGAAATAGTTGGCCTGCTTATTGACTCTTGGAAGAATGAGTGGTCCTTATCCACAATCAATATGAAGAGTTGAGAGTAGCAAGGGTTGAACCCCACATTGATCGGTGCCCTAATGCAAGAAAAGCTTAATTCAGGGAATAACTTATATTTTCAGTTAAAATAGAACTATTTGCCACGTTTCATGCCCATTAGGCCTGAGCGTGAGGGGGTGTGTTGGAAATCCCGCCCCGAGCATGAGGGGGTGTGTTGGTAATCCCACCTTAATTGCGATCTGCCCCTAGTTGCCTTATGTTGGCTTGTCTTTGAGGGGGTGGATTTAGTCCCACATCGGTTAGATAGAAAGCTTGATCAAAGTTTATAAAGAGGAGGCACTCCTCACCTTACAAGCCGGTTTTGTAAGGATGAGTTAGGCCCCAAATTTCAACATGGTATCAGAGCCTATCCAAGATCTACCGTTGTCGGGATTCCGCATTGCCACGCTTCATGCCCATTAGGCCTGAGCGTGAGGGGGTGTGTTGGAAATCCCGCCCCGAGCATGAGGGGGTGTGTTGGTAATCCCACCTTAATTGCGATCTGTCCCTAGTTGCCTTATGTTGGCTTATCTTTGAGGGGGTGGATTTAGTCCCACATCGGTTAGATAGAAAGCTTGATCAAAGTTTATAAAGAGGAGGCTCCTCACCTTACAAGCCGGTTTTGTAAGGATGAGTTAGGCCCCAAATTTCAACAGTTTGAGATTCCATTTTTTATAATTTTGTCTGCGTAGACATTTGTTGAAAACCCATCACCTGTATTACACTACATGTTATATTATATGGGTACAAAGCCTAGCCCTAAAATAATATCAAAGTCTATCTACCATATATTATTGGGCCACCCTTATTTGTCAATCCTCTAGATGTTTGGTCCAAGACATGAGAGGGTGTGTTGGAAACCCTAGTTTCCTTCATTGTAGCAAAGTTGGGATGTCTTCACAGCAGCCCCCAAAACCTCTGTTGTGTAGGGCATGAAGGGATGTGTTGATATCCAATATCAACTAGATATATGACCACAGTAGTTCCTATACAGCTTGAAAAATCCTTAGCCCATGAGGTAGCTTTTGAGGTTGTGTTAGGCAGGCTTGACACAATTGGTATCAAATCCTATCTAGATCTATTATTATTAGGCTACCTGAACTTGTTCACACTCCATGTCCAATCCTACACATGAAGGTGTGTTTTGGAATCCCAAGTTGCATTCACTTTCGCCACCTTAGGCTTCCTTCATTGCAACCTCCAGCATCTTACTTGTGTTGGCATGAGGGGTTATGTTGAAATCCTACAGACTAGGGCTACAACATAGTCAGCGAAGGATTGGAAAGCCACATTCCTTGGCTTCACTAGTTTTTGGAGTTGAATTAGACTTAATACAAATTCTAAGATTATTGGTAAAGGAATCATTCTGTACAACAGTACATAAGAAAGATAGTTTCTCTATCATTAAATGGTTGCAATAGTACACAAGAAGGATACTAGTACGTTCCATTAGTAGGCGATGAATGGCAGAATTAACCAGTAGGATCGATTCTTCAAGAGTTGTGATGACATAACTTCGAGCAATTGAATCAGACTGGAACTGTGAAATGTGCCAACCTTGTGATGTAGCAGAGAAAGGATTGCATCCTACCGACCATATCCAGTCCTGTCATGTTCAGAAATGAATATTAAGACATTGCAGTCTAACTATACTTGATAATGAAGTTATTTATATTTAGAATAATGACCATTCAAGGAACCCAACACAAAGAGAATAATGGATATAAAGGTGTACCTCCATTGCAGTCTCATGGGCTTGACCATAAACAAGATGAAGGGGAAGCAAACCCGCAAGATGCTCAGAGGTAGCAGCTACTGCAGCTTTTATAGGCTGCCTTTATAGACCAGATGAAGGATAAAGCCATGGAAGAATTAATAAGTGGATTTATGTTCCATAAAGAAAAGTCTTACAAAAAAATGTTCAATACAAAAGTTCAATTATTGCCAATTATTTTCAGCAAAATTATATCTTTAATAATAATATTGTAACATTATATAACTTGAGATCTACTTCTTCAAAATATAAATTGAGATCTAATTTCCCCCCTTTCCCCTGTCAAATTAATAGAATACTATAATCTCACAAAAAAATTGAAAATGTAAGGCCTATGATGAATATGATTAGACATCCCTTAATATCCTGAATATTTCAGCTCCATCATCAACATATTTCCAATATAGCTTATAAAATTATATTTGCTTTACAAGTTATATGAAAAAGACAGTTTAAAAAACAAATGTATGTTTCTGACTCTAACCTCAAGTTCATTAAAAGTGAGTGTCCATTACAATGTAGATGGCTTTCCCAAGAAGAGGGCTCTGACTGAACAACAATAATCATGTCGGATAGTGCTATAGCCTGAAAATGTTTGTCTAGTAACAATGGTTCACTGTGAATGAACCAAAAGATTGGAACCTCTAGCATGGACCTTGAATGAGCATGCCTACCTGCTTCGTTTATAAAGATGATTATCATCTTAGTCGTATACCATAATATCAAGTGACAAAAGAGAAACATTTTCTCAAACTAAAGGAAATGAGAAGAAAAGAACTTGTTGAAGTTGTGGGATTTAGATAAAAGAGGGAGAGAAATAATAACATCGAATATTATTGATAATGAGTTAATACTAACTTGATACCAAAGACTAAACACTAATCCCTATTTATAGGGATGCATAGACTCAGTCCTAAATCCAGAAAATAATAATAATAATAATAATAATAATAATAATAATAATAATAATAATAATAATAATAATAATAATAATAATAGTAAGTAATATAAAATTTAATCCCAATAGATACTCTAAGATTGTAAACTAATTCTAGGAAATAACTTAAGATATTCTAATATAATATTAAAGTTATTATAAGATATTTATAATATTCTATGTTCCTAACACTACCCCTACAGCTAAAGCTTACTAAACTTTAAACTTGTTAGAAATATCCCTTTTCAGAGAAAATATAACACCTGACATAATCAAACTCAAACATAGTGGCGGATGCATGCATAACATTTACATAAATATTGTTTTTTAAGAAAATTAACTCAGAAAGTTTCTCTTAAACAAAATAAATCAGTACAAATTTTGATAATTTATTCTTCTAATGTTTATGACTTCTTTAACACTAAGCACACATAGTGATACAAAATATATCATATTTTGTAAAGAAAACATTGTCCTGCATATTATAGACTATTTTTGGAGATCTTGTTCGTAATATTGTATACTTTGTAGAAGTTTAAAATATTTTTCATTTGTGAATAAGTTTATTCACTATTTTGTTGCCCCTACTATGGAAAATTTCTAGACCAGCCACTGCCCAAACAGACATCTTTTGGACAATCTAACGAAGAATGGCAAAACAATCAACCAATGATGTCAAAACTTCAAACCAAACCAATAAAGAATGTTGAATCACCATAAAGCAAAAGCTACCAAAGTCTAACCATCATGAGCAGGAGGTAAAGGATGAGCCTTCACCACTCAAGACTGAAGCAAAAAATATCAAAAAGCTTAACAATAAGAAAAAACCAAACTACAATGATACTGCGAGGGCGCTCACTAAACTTATCAGTCGACAAAATTCTTTTCCTTTTGAACTTTCCTTTATGTTTTTTTTTTTTTAATTCAAGAGGACGGCATCAATTCTTTTTGTTTCCAGGTACATATAAATGACATTCTAAAAAAAAAAAAAGGAGCACATAAGAAGGAGACCTTTAAGAGAACCATGTTTATTTAGCCTTTGCAACTGATACTGCAGAATGGAAGAATCAAGATAGGTGCGAATTGTCTTTCGATACGTTCCATTGACAAGTAACAGGGGGACAGCAGCTGCACGTCGTGCAACAGAGAAGGCCATTGCTAAATCAGGATCATCTGACAGAGGTAGCCTGAAACAGAGTAATACTAATATCAGTAGAAAACTAGGAAAAATCCATATTTTAGGAGAATATGACAAATCAAGTGTTTTTTCAGTGTGACTGAAAAGAATTTTCAATAACCAAATGTCTAATTAGAGGTTGGAAAAGCAAAGAGCAGAATAAAACACTTATGACTGCATACATGTGTGGACTGAACATTGGTTTCTGAGAAGGCACCATCAATGAGGAGAGTCCATCCTTAATAGCATTCATATCCACAGGAAGCTGTTTAATGTGCCTAACTTTCTGCAAATATAATTGCATGAACATAAATATTCCACTAATGTGAGCCGTTTGATATGATGAAACATACATCTTACCTCCTGTGTCATGAAAAACAACTGAAAGGATATCTTCTCATAATAATGGAAGGCCCCGTCAGAAACTGAAGGCGATACGATATGTCTCATAGATCCCCACAGTGTCGCACCAAGATGTGCAAGAAACGAATCACGTGCAACTGTGTAGTTCTGGAACTCCTGCATTGAGGGAAACCCATGAACCAAGCTAATATTGAACTGAATTAACCAAGTATTTGCATGTTATTAACTATGTACTTTATAGTGGGTTGTGAAAAAAGAACCGTAAAAAAATTAATATTTCATTAACCGCTTAATGAAACATAATGAACCAAATATTTACTAGTCATTAACCACATAGCATTATGTGAACAGTATGTACGTGTTGCCATACGGTGTTGATAAATGTGTCAAAAAGTAATTTTTCTTTGCTGAAGGAAGAAACTATTTTCTATTTGGTTACAATTATAAAAACTAGTTTTACTTCAAAAGGTGGTGATAATGACAACTTTTTTCAAAAGCAACCAAAAGTAACTTTTCAAAATAATCTGATTTTTTTTCCTTTCAAATTCTATTTTTTTAAGAAAACCCATAAAACCTCTTAATCAGATTTTTAAAAATTAAAAACGATCAGACAAATGAGCCTCAATACAGCAGACCAATCAACTGACCTCATGTGTATCACTGAATAAATTCCAGCCCTCCATCCTCTTTAATGTCTCTATGGCTTTTGCCTTATGTCTTTCATCATATTCTTCACCTTCAAAAGACTGCAGCTCATTTTTCAAATCCCGCATCCTCTCGTCAAGTTCTGAAATTATACATATTTAAGGATGTATGAAATATACAGTGTAGATATTAAACTTTTTGGAGCACTAACCTGCAAAGCTTGATATTTAAAAAAAATTAATAAAATGAAAAGGAATTTTGTATCAGAAATAAAAGAAACTGGCTTCACGAAGTGAGATGTAAGGAAGCACAAACATATCCAAACAATTACCATACTGGTGTCTAACATGTGTCATGTTGGATATTTCTAGACAACTATCAGATACTCCTAATATGCTACATTTTTAACTCTTTGTTTTAAAACATTAATCTCATTAAGATCAATATTTTCAACAAGTGCTCATGTTTGCAATTGTGTTTACATATTTATGGAAGTTAAAGAGATCAGGGAAGATACGAAATTTGAGAGATTTCTATTTTGATTTTACAATGTAAAATCTGAAGTTGTTACTTTTTTTGTAAGAAAATAAACTGAATCGGTTATTAATCTTCTGCTAACAGAAACTATATTTCTAGTGTTTTTGATCAAGAATATATTGGATAATGCACTCTTATCAATCTTAAATACATCATGTGATAACACCATGTTAAAATCTTGATTTAACACACAGGGAAAGCTTTCGACAAGGTTATAAATCACACACAATAGCAGACAAAAGCAGCTCCTACCCACTGCAACGTCATCTGTAGCGTCACAAAAAATACAGAAAATTTTCAGAAAAGTGGTTATCCTGTTATAAAGTTTTTGAGGTCGATCACTACATGCAGTTATTTGAGATTGTTAATGTTTGTCCTACGTTTTTTTGCCTTCATGCATGTTCTATTGCATGCAAGATTGATAGAATGGGGTTAGACTGGGATCAATGAACTTGCTCGCAAAAGCATGAAATTGGCAAGTTTGAGCAATCCTACGAGGGTGCTTATCTGGTCCAATTTCATGGTTCAATTTGGTAAAACACGTGACTTCACGACTCCCTTCTTTTACTGTCTCTCTCTGTCAATGTTGTAACTTGCCATCAACAGAAGCTCCCTCTCTTTGCGACTACATTTCTCTAGAACCGTGACCTCTCTCACTCTATTCAACTGTGTGTGGCTGCGACTTCCTTCCCACTGCTCATTTTTGTAAAGCTCGTGCACTCTCCTTGTACGAAGCTTTTGCAGAATTGTGCGACCTCCATCTCAAGCTCACTTATTGAAACCTTGGTATTGTAGGAAATGTTTTAGCTCATTTACTTTCTCTTGTAAATAGTAGTTTGTATTTAATATCCATGGTGCATATAAATCAAACATGCCGAGTTCATTACCGAAGCAATTTGCCTAAAAACATACATCTCTTTTTAGTCGCTAAGTAAATAACTTTGCTCTCTGCTCACATACAAAAGCAATATTGTCAGGGGAACTGATGGGAATTGAAATTTCAATAAAGGAGAACTGTGGATTTATTGATAGAGAAGCGATGAGCAAAGCTCTACAATGGATGAAAACTGAAAACTCCTACCAGAGTATTTCTACTCCTAACCAGAGAAGATATTTCTCCTAACAAACTCTACAATATTCTCAATGCCTTTCCTACCTCCCAACTCTCTTCCATATAACAAACACATCCCTTGAATTCAGGGATTGCACCAACTAACTATTTTATTCCCTTTTCTTCTATAACCTTCTAGAAGGTGTAAGTGTGTGACATGTGTGATTTGGACCCAATCATTGGGCCATCAAACCTATGGGACCCTAGTGTCCTATCAGGAACTCAAGGAAACAATTTTTTTATTGAAAAATATTAGACAAACTTCAAGTTTAATCATCCCAATGCACGAGACTATCACTACGTGGGATTTGTAAAAGGTAAATGTACGCAGCCTTATTTTCGCAAGAGAAGTTGTCTTGAGGATTTGAACCCATGACCTCCAGGTCACAAGACAACAACCTTTACCATTGAGCCATGGCTCACTATCCAAGTTTAATTTAAAAAATAATAATAATAATAATTAAAAAAAAGAAGAAGAAAAAACACAAAAAGCTCAAACAGATTACCGTCACAAAGAGCAAGTTTGCCTTTCCTTCCCTTGCAATGTTTAAAAGCAAAAAGCTCATATATATCAATCTCAGCCAGAAGAATATCAATAGCCTGGTGTTCTTTCTGCAACATTAAAAATCAAAGCTGACTTACTACAAATTTCTTTAGAAATCAAACATGTTTTCCTCTTAGCATCCTAATTAACATGCCAATGCCATCAAAGTCTAAAGCCACTGCATAGAAGTACAGTCAATTAATTATCCTCTCAGATATTTATTTCTATCGCACATAGTTTCTAATCATCAATTATTTCGGAATAGCCACAAAATTAATTTTCTTCTTTTCATTTTTGCTTCAACAGCAGTGGAAGGAATCTAACATGTGGTCTCTATTTACTACAACTCATTGAAACCTTGTTCATAGAAGAAGAATAAATAATATGCAATCCATTGTAATAAGTTCATTTGAATAACACATACATCACCAAATACAGCAAATTTCTCGTGAATAGCATCTTGCAGAAGGTCTTCAGCTTCTTCTTCTGAAATTTCTGGAATAAGCATCAAGAAAATCAAAATAACATAAATAAACAATGCAACTCAAGTTAAACTACACAAGATGTACTAAATAATTAAGGTTCTTTACAAGAAAACATACACATTTTCTGGGCCTAGATTAAGTAATTTAAGAAATCAATCAGTTCATTGCCACAAAAAAGAATAAAGAAATTAATCAGTTCAGTAGGACACCACAACAATCATCAGATTATTCAATGGATTTTGCTTTTTTGGCCCCCCCCAAAGAGGTTCAGTTTGTAACTCCCCAAAGGCTTTTTTTTGTGTTTAAAGAGCAAATAGGGGGCCCAAAAGAGCAGTCATCTTATTCAATTGCACAGAAAAATAATTGCGCACTTTTTCTTTTCCTTTGGCACATCAAGAGTGACGATATAAATCAGTCAATGCCGTGTCCACCTTAACCTTATAATCAATGACAAGATATCTGTCAAATTAAAATAACTGCTTTGGAATTCTATCCTTAAATCTCGAACATTCTTCGCAGGCAGTTCACAACTCTTGGAAAAGTAAGAAGCAGGAGGTTGTTTCTAGAACTAGTGCTAAGTATTGTAATGTGGCATTGGTCACATGTGAGCCTAGAACTATATGAAACAACCAACTAATTGGTAAGTTACAATTTACTAAGGTCTCTTCAATGAAGTTGATAAGCAATAATCAAGGTGCTCTTCACATGGCTTTTAAACCAGTTTTTCACAGAGGAGCAAACACATTGAAGTGGATTGTCACTTCATTAGAGGAAAAGATCTAGCTGGTTGTATTGTTACTAGTTGCATTAGTTATAATGATCAACTAGCTAATATTTTCTCTAAATCTCTCGGGGCCCCTCAAGTTGATTTTATTTGTAACAAGCTAGGTGCATATAATCTATGTTGCCTTTGTGATTTCTGTGTGTAACTTAGACCACACTCACCTCCATTTATAATAGTATATAGAATAAATACTAAAAATGCTAGTTGATATGATTTGCTTATTCAAATCCTAATCTATGATTCTGATCTTAATAATAAATATATGGATTTGATTCTTTGATTATAACACTCCTCGTCATTCTAGAGCAAAACCAAACAAGGACAGATCCTTGTTATAATGATTGGATTCAGCTCCTAATTTATTAACCATTTCTGAGGTGAACCTATAATCTATATTGGGCAACCCATATTTATCCATGATCCAGAGGCGCTTTCCTATGCATGAGGGGTAATTTGAGATCCCACATCGACAAAGGTAAAACAGAAGTAGTTCTTATAAGGCTTTGGATAAGGATTGTCATATAAGGACTTGGGTAAGACTCATCAAGCATTGACTTAGGCAACTTTCACCCCAACCCTTACAAAAACTGCTTTAGAATAAGAAATAAAATTTAGTTTCAAAGTCAAGTGTAAAACCGAATTTCGAGCTAAGGCTCACAAAATTTCTGAGTCATACTTGGAGGTTTCAAAATAAAATATGAAGAACCTATGAGGCTATTTTGCGATAACAAGACCGTCTAAGCATCACTCACAAGGTAGTTTAAAACATAAGGGAAAGCATATAGAGATTGATCAACATATGCTCGAGGAAAAAGCGTCCCTTCTAAGATCTTGCAAGCTGAGAATGAAAAGATATTGACTGATCACCCCAATGAGGGGGAGTGGTGACATTATACAAAAAGGATTCAATCTTTCCTTTATTATTGTAATCATCTTGTTACCATAAGTAATGTAATTAGGCATATTTTGGTACATTTTTTAGAGAATCAATTATTTCTGAATAAACACTGAATCTAATGATTCAGTTTAAAAGTATTTATACTTGAGCTAACCTACAGCCTCTTGGAACTAACTCTAAGACAGTCACAGTTGTCAGTAACTAACCGGTCCTTATGTAGCACTTTACAGGCGGTCAGCACTTTGATCAACACACAAGATGCATATATATTAACACACCTAGTATCTGTTTAATTAGGACATATTCGAATCAATAAAGCTTATATAATTATGCAGTTTATGTAATTTTTTAATAATGAAATACAACTCGGATTTCCTCTCCACCTTTTTCCTTTTTTCAAATGATTTTTCTATTTATATTTTATATGTGGATCTAAAGTGGAATGCATTGCCATTTTATATCTAACAGGCGTGCACCCACCCAAAATCAAACACATCATTACTACCTGAAGCTGAACCAATTGTCCTTTCCACATTTGGTAAGCTTGCTTCTGTACGCACGCCTTCTCCACCAACGGCAGGCCCCCATGAAAAAGGACCGGCACTTAAATCAATAAAGGCCCATCTGCTACAAAACATGAATGAATGTGAATAGAAAGAAATGTGTATGTCTTCACATATGCCATGCGAGATAAATTGAACCTGTTCTTTCCAATCCACGTGTCTGTGAGACATTCTGCTTGAAAACCACCATAATCCCCAGATTTTAACATCCTTTCCAAAAGGAGCTTTAGATCTTGATCCTTCCCTTTTAGTAACTTCAAATGCCAAAACACGAATTTTAGTAAAGAAGTGTGGGGTAAATATCCTGATACTATTGTGTGGAAAATATTTCTGATATGTTTCAAAAGTATAAATAAGATACAAGCTCTAATATGTTTAAAAGAGACTATTCTTAATCTAATGGGCCTGATTAAGAGGCCAATTACAATTATTTACAACACTCTTCTCCAGATATGCATATCTATCATTCCAATCTTGCAAGTAAGATGGTTGATGGAGGAGAGTCTTGATCTAAAGTATCTCCGCAGTAATGAGGGCAAGGCTGTGATATACAGCCTCGGCACTGGAGTGAGCAACCACAGATTGTTCCCTAGATCACCAAGACACTAAATTGGTCCAAAGAACACAGCTTCCCCAGATGTGAAGCGACGATCATCTGGGTCAGCAGCCCAGTCAGCATCACAAAAGACTTGGAGAGGAATATTATGAGGTGTTGTGGCAGGAAAGAGATGAAGGCCTAATGATTGAGTACCGGCCAAGTAACGCAAGATCCTTTTTAGTTTTTACAGCCTGTCAGTGGTCTTCCAAAGGATGAGCAATAAACTGGTAAACTTTATTAACTGCATAGCTCAACTCAGGAGGAGTAAAGTTAAAACTGCAGTGTAATGTTAAAACTGCAAAGATAAACTCAGGAGGAGTAATGTTAAAACTGTCAGTGGTCTTATTACCAGGCCAAAAACTGCAGTGTACGGTGGTAAAAAAACACTTGAACATTAGCGGGTGTAGTGAGCAGTAATGTTAATTGAGAATTGGAACTGGAAAAGCAGTGAGCAAGGCTGAAGATCTCAACGAGCTGTAAAAAAGACAGCAAAGGAACATGAAACCGCAATGAAGGCAGAAAGAGAGAGGAAAAAACGCAATGGCGGCTAGGGTTTATGCGAAAAAGGTTACAAAACCAGGAGCCCGTGATACCATGTAGAAAATATTTCACTAGTGTAAATAAAGTACAAGCACTAATTTGTTTAAATAGAGACTATTCTACATCTAACAGGCCGAATACAATTTTACAATTATTTACAACATATTTCTTACATTTTCAAAGAAATATAGAGGCTTATTTGATGAATATATACCTGTAAAGCTTTGGCCTCAATGATTTGAGCTATCTCTTTCCCTTGATGCAACTTCCCAAAATTGTTTAGTGTGTCAAGCCAAATATTATACCATTCCACCTGCAATTTATTGTTGTGCCAAAAAAAGCCAAATTTAAAAAAATAAATAAATAAATTACCCTGCCTTTGAAGAGAAAAACAGAAAAAACAACCAACCAAAAACAAAAACAAGCAGAATAACTATGATAGAAATGTCACTAGCTTCTCGTAGGATTCTACAGCAAAGACAGGCCTTTTTCTTGAAGAGAAGAAAAATATTATCAGAGAAAACGGAAGGAGTATAAGATGCTGCTTGAGAGGAAAAGGTGAGGAACATATGATAGAAGAATATTTTAATCTGTTTGAGTGAAGAACACTCTATTAGAGCCATAGCCTTTTTGTGTCTAATGCAAGAACAGCGAATCAATTTTTTGAAGAAAAATAGGATTTGTTGTTGCAGCATGACATTTTTATACCGGAAAAATACAGTTTACAGAAAGAGAAACCAAAGCGGTCACAAGTTGATGCAAACCAGAACCCAACACCGGGAAGAAAAAAAAAAAATAAAGCACAACAGTGGAAGGAAATTGTGTCCAATATTTTCTGAATTGAAGAAATTACAGTAGGAGGGAAATCCCAGTGCCATAGAGAGAGGCTCCTACAGAAAGCTACTGCTCCCCGTCCATTTCGAGCATAACTGATTTCTAAATATGCCCCAACTCGCCAACAACCAACCTGTTAACAATCGTAACACACTATGAAGCATGAATACAGACACGGACACCGACACGCCGACACCGCTAATAATTTGAGAAAATCACATAATTCAGTGTAATTATGTGTCGATGTCGTGTTGGTGTCGGACACGACACGTGTCTGCACCCCAGGACACGCCTAATCCGAGGAGTGTCCGTGCTTCATAGGTAACACACAAATCATGTAACCACCTTCATGTTTTTTATTGCTTGAATAGTAGTGGTTCTGCTGAATGGTTCTTCGCCTTCGTTCTTTTTTTAGGTTCATATTAGTGTTTCAGCTTAATGGTAATCTTGTAATGGTAAAATTGACCCCCTAACTCAAGTTTACACCTACACGTTCAAAGCTATCACCCCGATCCATGAATTCTATTAGTGGTTCAGCAATATGCTTCTTCAGATCTACAGCAGCTAAGCAAGTTGCTCCACCCCAATGTCTTTCCACAAATTCCACATGCTGGAGAGAGATAACTCCTCTAAATCTAGGGTGCACCCATGTTTGCATATGAATTTTCAAGCTTCAAACCTATGGTTTTCTTTTGGGGCATAAGATATATTTAAGACAGAGCTCACATTGAAAGGAAACCATAGATTTGAAGATTGAAATTTATGTCCAAACTGGGTGAAGAACCAAAATTACGAGAGAAAAAAAAGATAAATGACTAAATTGTTACCTAAAATTAAGTTAAGGGACCGCAGGAGTAAGTGTAATTTTGCCTTTTTTATATTTTGCTACGACACATGTTAGACACTCTTTGGACACATCTCAGACAGATCTACATGGGTTAAAGATGTGTCAAAGCAATGATGGGTTAAAGACATTAAATTTAATTACAACATTTTTAGCTTATTCGGTAGTTGATGGATGAATGAAGCCGAAAAACTATTGTATCTTGTTTTAGAATTTTATAATGAAACAAATTACTTAAATTTGATGCACAAATATACATATTTTGATTCTCAATTTAGATATTTCATAAATAATGTTCATATCTTATTTAATCATAATAAATAAATATGAATCGGTGTCCTATGTTTTTCACATTAGCAGTGTCTACGCGACCATGTCGTGTCATTGACGAAGTCCATGATTCATATGCTTCATTATTTTGATATATGTATAAAAAAAAAAAAAAAAACTTACAATTTCAGTGTCCTCTGCTCTTGTCCATGCAAACTTCATCATTGGGTGCTTTACATATAATGGTCGCTGAATCTTTGTAAAAGCTGTCAATAAATTTATATTAATAAATGAGGGTCTTGTTGAAGTTATGGGTTTTGGATAAAAGAAGGACAAAACAAATTAAAAGGACTTTGAATAATGGCAATGGTGTAATATAATTGATAATAATTTGATACCAACTTAATACTAAAGACTGAACACCAACCCCTATTTATATAGATGAAAGGCTTCTATCTACAGGAAAATTAAATAATATGGAAATCAATCTAAAGAAATAATCTAAGATATTTATGAGCAGAAACTGACAAGATAAACTACAATACTCTTACGAGATAATTAAAGCTAATAGTTATTAAAGCTTTAAGGCTAATAGTTATCTTCTAACCCCCCCCCCCCCCCCCCTCCTCCTCCTCGTAAGGCTAATAGTTATTAAAGCTTTAAGTTAAAGCCGCTGGAAAATATTCCGAAATTGGCCAGCAGTGGTGGCCGAAAAATCAGAAAGAACACAGCCAACGAAAGAAAAATCGCAGATTGTATGGCTGACAAATTATTAGAGTTTCTTCAGAATTGGCAGTATAATGGTAATGAAACAACAAGTCGCAGAGGGATGGTACCACTCTGACACCACGTTGGAATTATGAGTATTAGATAAAAAGACAAACAATAAGGACCTTGAACAATGGCAATGGTGTAATATTATTGATAATAGTTTGATATCAACTTGATACTCCAACACTATCCCCTATTTATAGAGACGCAATTAATAGGAAAATCAGAAAACAAATGATAATAATAACTTCCTAGAATTTGTGGTTGGGCCTACCACAACCCCACAAAACCGGCTTGTGAGGTGAGGACTGCACCCACTTATAAACACTTGTTCATGTCATCTCTTATCTAATGTGGGACTCTTTAACATAACTAATTACTAAATAATACACAAACTAATCTTAGGAGATAATTAAAGATTATAATAATATCGTGATATTATAAAATATCTTCTAATATTCTAATGGTTCACAAGTAAAGGAGAGAAGAAATGGACAGGAATTTCTAAAATCTAACTACGGAAGTAAATTCATAACAACAACGCTGGATGCCTTTTTCACACTAGACGGAGTCAATTACTAGAGTCAAATGATGTTTTTTGTCTTATTGTTGAAGATTCTCTATTTCCTTGTAGATATTGATTTTAACAACATCTTGAGCATTATGTATCCCTCAACATATATTTTTGTTTGAGAAGAGTTTCATACCAAGAGTATTTTCAGGAACCTCTTCAGACTGAAGTAGCTTCGTTTGCAAAGTCTTATTCTGCATGACATGGAAGCTGTTAGTTCTGGCACTTAAGGTATCTTAAAATAGAAAAATATCTAACAATTAAAGTTTTGGCATGCAAAATACCCATAAACTAAGCAGAAATACATCAAGCATGGTATGATACAATTAACAAATGGAACACTAATATCAGGTTTAGAAAAGTTTAAAGGAGAAAAGACGGAAAGTTCCATATACCTCCTTTAAGAAGTTAAATTCGGACTCCGATAAACCTCTCCTGAAATATTTTGTATAAAATAAAAGTCAAGGGACGAAGGCAATATAAACAGACACAATTCTAAAAAGCGACCATGTCAGATCTTTTATACTTCGATTACCATTTACATTTACAATTTACAATATAAAACAAATCTGACTCAAAATATGTATGAAACAGACTCAAAAGGAGGAAAATATCAGTTATTTTCTGGCACTTTTAAAATTATAAAATGTTCGCGTAAATATGTGAGGTAGCAAAATGTATTTCATTTACTTGCTCAATAGAGTTAAAAAAGTTATGCGTGTGTATATACATGAGACTAATGGGTTTGGACCTAATATTTAAAATATTCAAACACTCCCCCCAAGCTTGAGCATATAGGTTATATGCACCAAGCTTGTTACAAATAAACTCAATTTGAGGACACCTAAGAGACTTGGTAAAACTATCAGCTAACTGAGCATTAAAACAGATGCAATTGGTGACTATAAAGCCATACAAAAATTATCTTCAATGAAATGAAATGACAATATACTTCAATATGTTGGTTCTCTCATTTAAAAAAAAAAAAAAAAAAGATTAGAAGTCATATCAAGAGTTGCCTGATTATCACAAAAGAACTTCATCTAAGAGACCTCTGCAAATTTTAACTCATGAATTAACTGCTTGATCCAATTAGGCTCACAGGACCATGGCCATAGCACGGTACTCAGCCTCCGCACTAGATTACTTACAACATCCTGCCTCTTACTTTTAATATACAACAAATATTTATCATGTAAAAGAGATGCCATTATTGAAGTTTATAGTAATAGTAAATGATAACATTTAACAAGAATACTGACCGATAACCATATTTAGTCTTCTTCTCAGCACGCTTGGGATTCAAAATAAAAATATTATAAGCATTTTCAAGTTGAAGGTATTCTACGAGGCTAGCAAAAAGGGCATCTATCATGTCCACATCTACTTGCCAATCACCACCATCATCATCCCTGTAAATAGGAATTTGGAAGAAGAGACAACAAAACAAGCCACGTTATGTTTCTAAACATGTAGAGAGAAAACATACAGAAAAAAGAATCATTGGAATTGGAAACCCATTTGCTAGCTTACGACATCCTTTTCATAACACCATTTCCACTTGGTCAAAGTATTAAAGAAAAACTAAGCTAGTGGACGGGAATCCACTTTCATATGTTGAGTAGCATTTAAAGTAGTTTGATTTATTAAATTTTTTTTTGAATGCCAAATGTTAGTAGTTAGATTAATATTTACTCCTTCGTCGGAGTTTGAACCCAAGACCACCGACTCCTTTAACCATTAGCTCAAACAAGTTGAGCAATCCAACCCAGGACTTGTTAATTTGCTTGCACACCCAGTGAGTTGCATCGTTTAGTGTACCAACTACCAAGTTGTTTGATGCATGGTTACTTGTACCACAAGGGATTTAGGCCGGATTACAAGAATGTGAATGCAGAATGTTTCTTAACAAATAGCCTAAGTGTAGTCTAGACTTCATTCTTATGCTCTAACTTGCTGATTGAATCATTAAACAAAGTAATCATATTTTATGTATACTAGTGAATTGACAGACATAGAGGAGAGAAAGAAGTGAATGAAAAGGGCAGGCTTCTTAAAAGACATCAAGGCCTTTGGGTAAAATAATTAGTAGAAGGGGGGGAGAGAAAGCAAGCATAACAGAAGGACAGGTGGCATAGGCTTCTTAATCCATGTAGCCGACCAGACTTAGTGGGATAAGGCTTGGTTGTTGTTGTCTTGTAACAAGCTTTGCTCCAACCGCTGTTCTAGTCTTTATTTTCCTACAGTTTCTGGTGCAAGTACTGTTACAGAGTTTTCTCACCACTGATCATAGTGTATTTGCTATTAAAAAAAATACATATCAATTTCGTAAATCAGTTTTGGGTCCTAACAAGTTGTGAATCTGTGCTTGTGCGCTTTAGTTTTCATAACAGGAAAAGAAAAAAGAAGTAATAAAATATTGGCATAAATGTACAAAGCACTTAAAAGTTAAAAAGGTTCTAATAAGTAATGACTAATCAACATAACTTACCCACTGCCAACTGGAGCATCCTTGCGACCAAACACCTTTATGGCATGCTCAAAAATGGACGTAACCTTCTCTCCCATTTCAATAGCATGGACTGAAAAGCTGCACCAGAACATCCAGTCATAGTAAGAAAAGATAACATATACTTTCTCACTACAAGAAGATTTAAAGAATAAATAAACAAGAATTCTATCCAGATTTACTTTGGAGATGCCATATTAAACACCTTCAACCAAGATGGCCCAAAAAAATAAATAGAGAAGTTCGCCACTTTTTTTTGTAGGTTTACAAATGGTTTGAAAAATACTTTTGAGCCCATTATCTGATTTTACTTTAATATAAAAAATAAAAGATAAACTGCCGAATGAAGTAAAAACTGATAGACAAGCACAATCAGAATTGACTATCAATGAGACAAGATAAGAAGGTTTAGTTTTAAAATGAGTCTAGCATAAAATAAATTAATATAAAAATAAAATATAAACTGCCAAAATAAGTGACGACTGAGAAAAGACAAGCACAATCAAAATTGACAATCAATGAGAAAAGATGAGAAGGTTTAATATTAATTTGAATCAAGCACAGAATAATAGATAACGAACAAAGCCATATGAAGGATCTATTCTTTTCTGAGAAAGAAGATAGCTGTTGGAAATCCCGTCCCGAGCATGAGGGGGTGTGTTGGTAATCCCACCTTAATTGCGATCTGCCCCTAGTTGCCTTATGTTGGCTTGTCTTTGAGGGGGTGGATTTAGTCCCACATCGGTTAGATAGGAAGCTTGATCAGAGTTTATAAAGAGGATGCACTCCTCACCTTACAAGCCGGTTTTGTAAGGATGAGTTAGGCCCCAAATTTCAACATGGTATCAGAGCCTATCCAAGATCTACCGTTGTCGGGATTCCGCATTGCCACGTTTCATGCCCATTAGGCCCGAGCAGGCACTCCTCACCTTACAAGCCGGTTTTGTAAGGATGAGTTAGGCCCCAAATTTCAACATGGTATCAGAGCCTATCCAAGATCTACCGTTGTCGGGATTCCACATTGCCACGCTTCATGCCCATTAGGCCTGAGCGTGAGGGGGTGTGTTGGAAATCCCGCCCCGACCATGAGGGGGTGTGTTGGTAATCCCACCTTAATTGCGATCTGCCCCTAGTTGCCTTATGTTGGCTTGTCTTTGAGGGGGTGGATTTAGTCCCACATTGGTTAGATAGGAAGTTTGATCAGAGTTTATAAAGAGGAGGCACTCCTCATCTTACAAGTCGGTTTTGTAAGGATGAGTTAGGCCCCAAATTTCAACAATAGCACAGCGCTGGAGGTTTTAAATATACATTGTACCCATCTTACTTTTCATTCCTCGATTAACTACAAAGGTTTTATGAAGTAAATCCTTCAAATTTGATGCCAAATGAGTCTGTGTTTTGCCACATACTCCTGTATATGTCAAAATACCCTATTGCCTTGAAACTTAAATGGATGTAACACAATCTAGTCTTCAAAAGAGAGAACAGATTAAAATAAAATGAAATAATTACTTGTATTTTATTTATGGGTTTAACCCATAAGCCGTACTTGTAATTTATGTGACTGGCAACATGAAGGGGGTGCCGTTGCATTTTATCTACACTTGTTTTGTCGAATGCAGTTAGAACCTCTTCATGTCGAATTCTTGTATGTTCAAAGATGTGATCAATTTTTGTAAACCAACGCTCAATTTCTTCGGGAAGAAGCTTGAATTCTGTGGGACATAAAAAACACTATGGAATCCACAATACTTTTAAAATGAAATAACCAAAGAAAAAGGTTCGTCGTCCAACTATGTACCTTGGTTGCCCTTCCCTTCAAATCCTATAAAAATAAAGTTGATAGGAACAGGAAGGTAGATGGAATCAACTTCCTGCAGCTTTAGATAATTCGCAATATTACCTGAAATACAACGAATTAGAAAATAATATGTACTCAATTTTCAAAATGAACTACGAAGTTTTAGCCAATTCGCGCTCTAGTGCTGCTAAAATTAGTGCAAACGATTGAAGGGAAAAAATAACTACTCATGCATTTGGCAACAATGCAGGATAAATTGTGGATGTAAGCAACATTCCTAGTTCTGAATATTCTAAAACAAAGCTACTAAGTAACTGAATAGCATAAAAGCAAATGATCAGAATCAACACAAATAATAGGAGAATAAGACTTGAACATAGGTCATTTGTGTTAATTCCAATTAGTTAGGATAGTTGCTGATTGAGAGGAATCTCCATATAGCTACATGTCTTCCCCTACTCTCAATCAATCAATAAATTTATAATAATTCCTCACCTTTGTTATTGTTTCTAGTTCACTTACATTTCTAATCACCAGGCTCCTATCTATACCACAAATCATTTTTTAATCAAGTGTAACATAGTCTCCGGCGAAAATAAATGTTTTGAACCCAAGCGTAAACCAACTATTTATCTTTCTGTGAGTTTCTACATAAGGATGCACCAAAATAAATGTGGCGAACAACCGAAGCTATCTTCCCATAGCAAGGAACGTTACAGGAAGACAGGCGCTAAAATCCTAAACTAGTATAAAATCAAACAGGCGAAGATTGAGAGAATGCATTCATACCTGAATTGGTGTAATTAAACGCGCTTACTTTTCCATGGTTTGGAAACTTCAATTCATCAATATCTGAAGAAGCAACATACACAGAGAATCAAAAGAAACTCACGCATACATACTAGAGAAGAAAATTGAATGAAGATGGTGTACACATTCATACCATTATGTATAACATCCTCACTCCAAAAACGACTCTTTTCTTTGAGGTTAAACAGTGAGAACACAGATGATAATTTGCCACTTTTTTGAGTTTTAACAGGAGAACCAAGTGAAGTAGCAGCTAAGAACTGATGAAAAAAACATAATAAGCATCAAAGTAATGAATATTTTAATTAACAAAAATGAAAAACTTAGCAATCAGAAAATGGAAGAATGAAACATCCATCCAGAAGGACCTACGGCCTGTTTGGATTGGCATATTTTTGAGCTAATAGAAAACAGCTTAAGCAAATAAAAAAGCTTTTAGGTATTATTCATAAGCTTGTCAAGGTAGTTTATGAAAAAATAGTTTATGAAGATATAATTTTCGTTAATGAGAACTTATGAATTATCATAAAAGCTTAATTATTTGCGTAAACTATTTTTCATAAGCTCAAAACTAAGTCAGTCCATACGGCCCCCTAATCAAATGTAAAAAATGATTGATACACATAATTGACCTTGCCTAGACAGACCTAATGAATCATAGGCTTAATTAGTGGAATCAATCGAATAAATAAATAAATAAAAAGTAATTTATTATTACCAGAAGAGTAGAAATGGCGAGAAGGAAGAACTTGCGAAGAACCATTAGTGCAGCAACCTAATTCAGAAGCATTCATGATTATGAATAAAAAGGGGTTAAAAAAGTAATTAAGATAAATTAATGAGAAACGAAAGTGAACATAAACCTCTGAAAAGAAACGAAGCGTGTGATTGAAAGAAAGAAAGAAAGAAAGAATGTGGATCGTATAAGAGAGGATCGATCGAGGCGAGGGGTAATTTAGTACTTACAGAGATTAGAAATGATGGTGACTTGAAAGGAGCAGAGTAGAGACTGGAGAGAGAGGAGTGAAATGAAAATCGTTGGAAGAAGACGAATAACAAGAACAAGAAGTTATGAGTGTGTGTGTGTTTGTTTTTTTTTTAACCTTTCACGTTGCAGGAAACGTGAAGGACGCTCTAATTAGGTGGCATTTACCTTGCACAAAATACAAATACACGAATAATAGTCATTGATATATTACTTTTTTAATTACTACCTCCGTTCCTTTTTAATTGTCACATTTTGACATTTTACACAAACCAAGACAAACTATAAATATCACTACTTTTGATACAATAATTTATATTTTTACTATAATAACCTTATTCATTTAATATATCATCTCATATATTTCTCTCTCCGTAATAAATAACTAAGGATAATATTGGTAAAACAATATTTAAAGTTGCATTGAACTTTGAAAGTGACAGTTAAAAAGGAACAAAAAAATTCTTCAAAAGTGACAATTAAAAAGGAACGGAGGGAGTATCATTTTTGTATAAATATTTTGTTCATTTTTAATCGTCACTTTCAAAGTTTGATGTGCAACTTTAATATTGTTTTACAAATATTATCCTTAGTTATTTATTACTGAAAGAGAAATATATGATATGATGTATTAAATGAATAAGAATATTATAGTAAAAGTATAAATTATTGTATCAAAAGTAGTGACATTTATTAATTGTCTTGGTTTGTGTAAAATGTCAAATTGTGACAATTAAAAAATAACTGAAAGGCGCTGCTTAGATTTCATGATGGCAACGCTCTCTGAACTTGTTGACATCAAACATAGTACAATAAGTTTGACCCTACAAAAAATATTTTATGTATATAATTTTAGATGGGCTTTTGTGTTTAAATGTGGAGTGTTGCTTTTGACACTTCATAGAAACTTAAGAAACACCAGTAATTTACGTTTTTAACCCTATTGTTAGTTAACTGCTTCCCATCGGCAATTAACTGCCGATAGGGTTAAAAATGTAAATTATTGGTGTTTCTTAGCTTTCTATGAAGTGTCAAAAGCAATTTTCTTAAAATGGTGGGATATACAATAATTTCATCCAAAAGCACTTATTTTAAAGACTACTTCCGCTATTTTATCCTTAGCCCCGAGTCCTGGACTTACCAATTTTATCCTCCGTGCTATTTTAAATATATTAAATATATTTATAGCCTAAATTAGTTCATGAAAAGTAAGCACCCTAATATAGTTTTGTGGCTGTATGTTTTTTCAGTAGTAGTTATGGATCGTAGTTGGATGAGTGCTAACCGCGTTAGTGAAGAGTATAAGAAAGGAGTGAAAGAGTTTATACAGTTTGCTTTTGAAAAACTTCCTGAGAATAATGGAAGGAGTGAAAGAGTTTATACAGTTCAAGAACGTTGTGCAAGTTTGATTCTGGAAAGACTTTGATGTAGTTTAATTATGTTATGTTTTGAATTACAACGACAATTAATGTTTAGCTTTTGTCTAGTTTTATAATATCGTAACTTTGAATTTGTTTGATATTGTAACAATGACAAGTTTAATATGAAATTTGATCATATGATATTTCATATTAGTGGTAGTATACATTATATTTTAGATTAATTTATTAAATTGTGTACTATAATTATGGGTTTAACTGATCTAATTTATGTATATTAAATGGGATCAGTGAACAGACTTAAAACCCTGATTATTTTTTGACCCTTTTTAACATTTTTTAAATGGGTTAACCCGATTTAATTAGAAGCTTTTAAATGGGGTGAACCGACTTAATAAAAGATTTTAAATCGGTTGAACCGATCTAAATTATGTTTATTAAATGAGATGAGTGACCAGACTTAAAAACCTGATTATTTTTTGACCCTTTTTAACCATTTTTAAATGGGTTAACCTGATTTAATTAGAAGCTTTTAAATGGGGTGAACCGACTTAATAAAATATTTTAAATCGGGTAAGGGGGAAGACTTAAAATCAAAACAGTTTTTTAAAGTCGGCCACCTATAAATCAGACCCAGAATCGATTTAAAAAGTCATTTTCACCCGATTTAAAAAGTGTTTTCTGTACTAGTGAGTTTTCAATTTGGCTAAAATGGTCCACGAAATTTGAGAAAAAAATCAAATAGTGGTTTAAAAAATTACTCGCTGCAACATTTTAATAAATTTCTGACTAACATTAATAAAATCATATGAATTTGATTGTTTTTTGAATTACTAAACCAACAAGTTACTTAATCTCTTGTTCATATTTTTGTTTTTGGTTACTTGCTATCTCTTGTTCATATGTATGTAAACGTTACTTAATATTGATATTAAATCCATCAAGTTTCCTGATTAATATTAATATTAGTAATTAACTTAAATTTAATACATCAAGTTTAATGTTGGCATAAAGTGATATTAGCAGTTAACTTAAATAAATTTAATATAAGTAGTTAACGCATAAGTAGGAACAAAAAATATGTAAGCTAAGTAGGGGGTCTATTTTCCATATGGGATCTGAGTTTAGCAAGATAGGCGTGTATTTCTGACTGGGAGGCGAGTCAACAACATAGGTTACTCATTATTTGTAATTAAAACATGTTTGTGGATTTTTTTCATTTTTTATTCATCAGGTTGAAAACTGACGGTTGGCATTAACACACAAATTTGTGAATGGTGCACAAATTTGTGTTTTGTGCATGTTAAATGTCACCATTGTACATTGCACATTTAAGTCATATATTTATAATTTGTTAAATAAGATTTGATTGATTTTAATTTCGTGCAGGAGGAAACTTGAAGTTTGCTAATGGACAAGTGGTAAAAAATTGAAATTCCTCACTAAATACATGTATCTTATACTGTATTCGATAGAAATATATGGAAACTGATCAGATTTTGTTTTCATTTGGTTGGTGATGAAATATAGTTCCTCAGCGGTACTTGGTGTATATCAAAACCTTCAACAAGTCCGGATTGGCTGGTATAGCAACCCCATTCACCACTATAATCTATAGTTGAATTTCCATAATCAACAACTCTTTTAAAATCAAGAGCAAAATCCACATTGTCGAAGTGAAGATCTGACACTCATTCTAAAGTTGTATGTAATCCGACAGCCTCCCCCACATCAATGTCAAACAGAGGAGCAAACTAGTCTGTTTTTGCATGGACAAAATCACCAGCATCATCTTTAATACACATTCTCAAACCAACCTTATTAAGCGAAGGGAAAAAGGAGGCATCAACGTTGCATTTATAGTTGCCAGGTGCCGATTTCTTCCATGCTTCCTCGTCATGCCTCATGGGAGTATGCTGAAACGTGACTGACCTTTCAGGGTTGCGGAACCTAATTCTTTGAGCCGCTCTCCAATCGTCCAATAGGTGGGTGGAACGCTGAATTACTTGCGAGCTGGATTCGTTCTGCTGTTTCCAAAGTTTCAAGTTACGACCCTTCCAAAGACTCCACATGACCGTGGCCATGAGCTCACATTGATCTGAAGAAAATTGCCGCAAAAGAGAGAAAATTTGTGCATTTGTGTTATAATCTTGTCACTTAACCCTGTTTATTTTGTCCCATAAGTACACATCACGCCACGCCTGAACAACTTTAGGACATTTAATAAGAACGTGAATATTGTCTTCATAGTTGATTACAAAGTACATAATCAAGTGGGCAAGATACACCTTTGCTACTAAGGCGAGCACGCGTTGGAAAACAGCCACGACACACGCGCCCTAGAAAATTCTTCACATTGGGAGGCACTTTTAACTTCCAAATCAAATTCCATCAGCCAGGTACATGCAGATGAGAATTATCTGCAATTTCAGTCACACAAATTTTATAGGCACTACGGACATAATACTTACCACTATTCTCCCCTTTCCTAATCAATTTATCATCCGTAACAAGAGGTTGGAGTGGTGTATTAAGAATTAGATGGGCAATGATCGCATAAAAAAAGGTTATAAATTAAAGGAGCTTTCCAAACCTTCGATGATTGATCAATAAAATCACAGAACTTAACCTGCATCAAAGACGCAAATATTGGATTATCCGTCGACAATGACAAACCATCTTTAAGCCACGGAGATGCTAAGAGATATGTTAGCTCCTGAGCCTATACGCCACCGCGCGCCCTGTTTCACCACAATTTTTGCACTAGATATACTCCACCAAACATAGCTTGGATTATGCCCAATTCTAGACCCAATAAAACCAGTGTTAGGAAAATATTGTGCCTTAAACAGGCGGGAAACAAGACTAGAGGGATCAGTTTGAAACCGCCATCCTTGTTTACCTAACATTGCCACATTAAAAGAGATCAAGTCCTTGAACCCCATACGTCCAAAAATTTGATGAACATACAACTTTTCCCAAGACATCCAGTGCAACCCACGCCTCATAGAACCACCATGACCCCACCAAAAGGTGTTTATCATTTTCTCAATGGCATCAATTAACTTAGTAGGAAGCAAAAATACACTCATGATATAAGATGGAATAGATTGGAGTACTGATTTAATCATAACCTCTCTGCCGACTTTGGATATACACTTGTTGCTCCAACTATTAATTTTGTGCCAAATTTGATCCTTGATGAAGCCAAATGTCGCCTCTTTACTTCGACCCACCATAGAAGGAAGACCAAGATATTTGCAAGTTCTCATTACCGCTCTGACTCCAAGGATATTGGTGATGGCATCCTTCATTGGAAGGGAACAACACTGCTAAAGAAAACTTCACATTTTGGAAGACTAATGGCATGCCTCGATGCTAGTTCATTGGTGTAACACTCATACTAAGTTATCTAAGGTGCTCTTAGGATCAGAAATGCATCAATGCATGTTAGTGTGGCTAGGTTATTTTAAGGAATTGGTGTTTGCTGAGAGTTAAGGGGAGAGGGCGTGAAAGAGAAAAGAGTAGGAGGGAGTATTGTTACTGCAAGTGGGGAAAATGGGATAGAATGAAGAAAGAGTGAAGGCTTAGTTTAAATACTAACCTGAAGAAAAGACAATATTTCCCTTCTTTTCAGTTATTCCTTCTTAGCTACGTCTAATTGATACTACAGTCTACTAAAGGTTAAGCGGGATGTTACACTCTACCCCCCGTAAGAAAATTTCGTCCTCGAAATTTAGAAATTCCTCTCAATCTTGGTTGTAACTTCTCGACACAACTTATTCAAGTCCTTAACTTGTCCTTCCATGAAAGGTCCCCCCCCCCCCCCCCCCGCTTCGTAAAGATCTGATGCTCTGATCATTTATACTACTTGGCTTTAGCTGATAGAGTGAGACTGACTGAACCAATACATCTGATGCATTTTGAGCTGAGATTCTTGATCGCGCACCTCTTGTAAATCCAACTTGGGGTCATTCATACTTGAGTAGTTTAAATTATTCTAAAAGTTTCTCCGTTATCCGCGTAATTCTTTCCATTGACATTGAATCGATCTCATATTTCCTTTGAATATTTCGCTTTTCAAACAATTCCTTGCATCACAGCTGCTTCTAATAAATTCTTACCTCTGGCTTATGTCCCTCATAACGAGGTCTTATACTTATGATCATACCATGTTTCATACAAAATCGTGGCTACACTGGATAGTAACCGATGTTAAGGAAATTTAGACGGAGACAGAACTATTTCAACTTCCTCTGTTGTCCACGATACGAGTATGAAATACTATTCCTAATATCCATTTCGTTATTTCTGACTCCATGGTTTACTACTGATTTATGATATTTCGTCTTAACTTGCTGACACCAACGCGTTTCTTAAACTTAGGGATTCCCGCTCCCATGCTAGGCTACCGACCATCTTGCGTCCATTGCGATACATCCTTGTCGTATCAAGACGAGTAAGGCTACCTTCACAAGTTTCACCCCAAATCTAAATTCTTCCTTCATCGTCGTTTAGAGCATGTATCCTGGCGTCGAACCCCTCTACCCGACATTATAAACATCTGGTTCGTCCCGTTGTCTCTTACACTCGTCTCCATGTTCTGAGCGGTCATAGTCCCAGACCACAGGCGGTGGGAAAAATTCCAATTGTCGCATCAAATCTTTATTTTCCCACTTCCGAACACCGAGTTCAAGGTTTCTGAACTTCTCAACTAAATTGCTTTCAGTATCATCAATTATGTTCCTGATTAGTATCCTCTTACTTAACCTCAGCTACTAGGCTTGTCGTTCCTGATCGATACTTCAAGTCCCAAAATAAAATCTTTTAGGTGCAGCATTTAGCACTATTGCCTCATGCATAACTCTCTTATAGCTAAACTCACACTTCAAGCCCCTTGAAGTTATTGAACCAAAAAAGCTAGACTACCGAACTAGCGGTGACTTCAATCGCTTAGACCTAACGAGGTAGGAACACATCCGTTTGATTCTTACTACGTCCTCCTAGGCTGCTTCTTATTTCTATTATCGAGGTCTCATTCACCGACTGCTTATCATACATGTCTTAGTCCAACGACGTCTTAGCAACTCTTACTGAGAGGCGGCAGTATAATCCACTTCCACTGTGTATAATCCTCGACTGGAGTTAGTCCCTTATTAACTCCTTAATCGTTGATAGCACATTCAGACTGCGTACTGACATGTGCCCGATCTTGACCTTATTGCATACTCATTCTCCAGTCCCCAGGGTTGCATAGCAACTTCTTTTTCTTACTCATAAATTTGATGCTTACGATTAAGGAGGTGTGGTTGATCTGTCAAAGCCTAACAAACTTGTGTTACATGTTCACTGACCACATTGAGGGTTAACTTCATCAGTTTCAAAATAATCCACTTAATCCACGTATAATTCTCTTAACTATTCAGACTCCAAAAATCTTGCTTGGCTCAAACGTGCGGGTCCTTTGATTCTTACGTCATCTACTTTCACCGAGAGTTGAGAGTTTTCTCGTTTTAGTTTTTTTTCCACTCTCAGCAATATTTCTTTCTTCTACATCTTATCTCTGCTCCTCAAATTACGTCTCCCGACGAGGTTCCAGACCACTCCTTACAATATTCCAAAACGCCTTACTTCTTTTGTTTCCATAGACGAAGCACCTTTCAAGTATGTACCCGACGATATTGAGGTACTCCGTCTTGATCTTAACATAATCCCAACATATTCTTGAAAACTTCACCATCAATATACTTCATTACTTCACATATTAATGGCCACCATTTGGCGTTAAGTACTTCTTCAACAGTTTCCGTCATAACTTCTGGCACCTTGATCCTCGCTCTTCATACGCTTCATTCCTCCACGGTCCCGTTCAGTTCTCAGATATTTGTACTAACTGTCATATACTAGATCGAGTTGATCAGGCTTAACTAGATGTGACATTTAGAAAAATATCCGGAACCCAATGGTCCCACTACGTTTATTGAATTCTAATGACCCAAAGCACGATCTGAATCGACCTGCTTTGATACCAAATTGTAACACTCATACTAAGTTGTCTAAGGTGCTCTTAGGATCAGAAATGAATCAATGCATGTTAGTGTGGCTAGGTTATTTTAAGGAATTGGTGTTTGCTGAGAGTTAAGGGGAGAGGGCGTGAGAGAGAAAAGAGTAGGAAGAAGTATTGTTGCTGCAAGTGGGGAAAAATGGGATAGAATGAAGAAAGATTGAAGGTTTAGTGAGATTTCTGGCTTAGCAACTGGTAAGGAGGTTAAACTGGTTCTGATTAAAACTGGTTCTGAACCTAACAGGTTCTGAACTTGAAACTTAGCACAATTTAAATCACAGTTATGCAGCAGAATTAAAAAGTGCAGAAATAAAAGAACACAAGGTTTGTTAACCCAGTTCGGAGTAAACACCTCCTACTCTGGGGGATACCAATCCAGGAAGGAAATCCACTATTGGAATGACTCCTAGTTCCTATCCCAAGCAATCAATCTCCACCTAGTCAGATTTCTACCCACGCATGAGTATTAGAATCCACTAACTTCCTATTCAAGTAACATCCCAGTTACTTGAACAACCCTTTAACTAAACCCAGTTCTGAACAAATTTCCCAGTTTTTGAAGAACACTCTTCAAAACAAAAACTTCATTCTTGCTTAAAAGCTTTTGAATGAATTACAACTCAAAACAAACACTAAACCAACTCTAACAGAGTGGTGCACAAACAACCCTAAGGTTTTAAACACAAAGACTCAATATACTGAATAAGACTCTGTTCTTCGTATCTCATGAATAGCAGCAGCATCTCTCCTTATATAGCCTTCAGTCCAGCAGCATAAAATAAATTCCAATCTTCTGAAATTGATTTGTTACTGATTTATGAATGGCTAAGATAATTCTGCAATGTATCTTTGAAAGATTACATCAGTAAAATACGCGTTTTCATAAAAACAAACCAAATCTTCATTAAATCTTCTCCAAAACAACCAGCATTCTAGAAGCAATATGCTAGGATATTTCCTTGTTAAATCTCGCCAAGATTCGCGCAGAAACAACTTGAAAAAGTGCAGCTTCTGATGAAGTCAACAAAAGTCAACTCTGCTTCAGACTCTCAATTCAGCTTCTGAAGCGCTACAGTGCTTCTGAAGCAACTTTCAGCTTCTGATGGTGATTTCAGCTTCTGAATGACTTCAAAATGAAAAACTTGCAACTGAAGATTTGTTCTAGACATGGAGATGCTTCTATTCAACACATTGGATTTGCCAAAATATGCAGCCAACACCAAAAGACTCAACACTTAGTTTAAATACTAACGTGAAGAAAAGACAATATTGCCCTTCTTTTAAGTTATTCCTTCTTAGCTACGTCTAATTAATACTGCAGTCTACTAAAGGTTAAGCGGGATGTTACACTCCACCCCTTTAAGAAAATTTCATCCTCGAAATTTAGAAATTCCTCTCAATCTTGGTTGTAACTTCTCGACACATCTTATTCAAGTCCTGAACTTGTCCTTCCATGAAAGGTCCCCCCCCGCTTCGTAAAGATCCGATGCTCTGATCATTTATACTACTTGGCTTTAGCTGATAGAGTGAGACTGACTGAACCAATGCTCTGATCAGTTAATTCTATCATAAGCCTCACTAATATCTAGTTTCAAAGCAACATTCTTATCAGTTAATTCTATCATAAGCCTCGCTAATATCTAGTTTCAAAGCAACATTCTGATCGGTTAATTTTACTCCCCCATTCAAAGCCAAAGGGGGAGTAAAATACAGTAATTTCGGGCTCTGAGATAATAAGTTAATTTTTGAAAATTAATTAACTTAGGAGAACCTCTTCTCATCTCTTAGCCTCTGAACCTCTAACTGTGAGATAATTTTGAGTGATACTTATTATTGATTAAAAACTTAATTTAATTAACCTGGATAGGACTCAAGGGGAGCTTACAAACCTCACCTTGTGTACTATCAGACTCAGGAGGAGCTTACAAACCTCAGACCCTATAGTCAACTTGTTAATTAAATTTAACAATAATTTTCTATTAATACTTGTGTTTGTCATCATCAAAAAGGGGGAGATTGTTGGAACAAAATATGTAAACAATGCCTCTTTTGAGTTTTGATGATAACAAGGTATTAAAAAGAAAATTGGATATGCTAATACTTGTTTCAAGTGTGTAGGACCATAGACTAAAAATTATTCATGTATAAATCAAGTTTTGGTTCTCAAGGAGCAAGTTTAAGAGCAAGGAAATATTTTATTGGAAGCTTGTGTTGCAAGTCTAAAGTTGAAGTCTTAGAAGCTGAGGATCAGAAGCTGAAGACTCAGACTCTGAAGTCTGAAGGATCAGAAGCTGATGGATCAGAAGCTGAAGTCTGAAGGATCAGAAGCTGAGGATCAGAAGCTGAAGACTCAGACTCTGAAGTATCAGAAGTCAACTGGTGTAACTGTCATCAAGGACATAGTACAACCACGACCTCTGCAGAGTCAGAAACGTTCTCTGCAACTTTCTCTCCTTGGACAAAACATCCAATCCATTTTAAGGAAAGGATTCAAATGGTATTCTTCATGGTACGCAGTCCAAATCTAGGAACAAATCAACGTTGGATCAAGCTCCAAATTAAACGACTCTATTGATGATCTGACACCTTCTCAACGTCTCTCTACTCCTCTATATAAAGGACTGAAGACTTGAAGAAACATAAGAAATTACGAGACTCTTAAAAGTGCCAATACTCTGCCAAATTCTATACACATCAATTACTTAGAAATTCTTACAAACTTTCTTATCTTAGAATTTCTTAAGTCTAGAGTCTGAAAACTGTGTTGTATTTTATGAACACCACTGATAGTATATCAAGTGTTCAATTCAAACATATTTCTTTGTAACTCTGTTTGTTTAGAAGTCTCTTGTTTTTGTGCTTGAGCAATCAGAAGTCTCTTGCTTTTGTGCTTGAGTAATAAGAAGTCTCTTGCTTGTGCGCTTGAGCAATTAGAAGTCTCTTACTGTGTGTTTGAGCATTTGAAAGTCTCTTGCTTTTATGCTTGAGCAATTTGTAATCATTTGGATTATAGTGAAAAATCTCTTGTAAGTGACAAGGGGACTGGACTACTTTCATGTTGTGGAAGGAACCAGGATAATTGCTTGTGTCTTTCTCTCTCTCTCTCTCTCATTTACTTTCAATCCGCTGCATCTGAACTATGAATTTAGTTTCAGACTCTGATCACCATCAGAAGCTGAACTAACTCTTAGTTTTTGAGAAAGAAAAAGACAACACAATTCAACCCCCTTCTTGTGTTTTTCTCACCTTCAGTTGGTATCAGAGCTCCGGTTCTGATATTCAATCACTTTACAGTGTGTCAATTTTGATCCTGAGAAAAACATGGTTTCTAGTGAATCTGGTGGTTCTCCTCAACCTACTTCTAGATCTGGAGCTGCTGTATCATATGACTATGGTACATATGATAAGCAATCTCAATCTCACTCTCACCATAAACCTCCTATGTTTACTGATGATCCTGAAAAATTCTCTTGGTGGAAAAGCAAGATGTATAGTCATATCATTGGAATATAGCCTCTGGGATATCATTGAAGATGGTATAACTATACCAGTTGATGAAGAAGGAGTAGTCATTGATAGAAAAAGCCTTAATGATGTTGAAAGAAAGATGTACAGAAAGCATCATAGAGTAAAAGGTATCATTGTGGATTCTCTGCCTCACAATGAATACTTGAAGCTAAGTGATAAAGCTACTGCAAAAGCCATATTCACATCCTTGTGCTCTAACTATGAAGGAAACAAGAAAGTTAGAGAAGCCAAGGCTAACCTTCTGGTTCAACAGTATGAGTTATTCAAGATGAAGGAGGATGAAAACATTGAGACTATGTTCTCAAGGTTTCAGACTCTGGTATTTGGACTTCAGATTCTGAAAAAGAGTTACTCAACTGCTAACCATGTGAACAAGATCCTCAGAAGTCTGCCATCTAAATGGAGACCTAAAGTAACTGCCATTGAGGAAGCTAAAGAACTAAATACTCTTAGTATTGAAGATCTTATCAGCTCTCTCAAAGTGCATGAACTAGGACTCAATGAAGATGAACTTGTTAGAAAGTCTAAGACTATAACACTTAAATCTAAAGGAAAGTCATCAAAAGCTCTAAAAGTTATAGAATCTGATGAAGAATCTCCCGAGGGAAGTTCTGAAGAAGATTCAGAAGCTGAGGAGCTAGCAATGCTTTCTAAAAGGTTTCAATAGTTAGTCAAAAGACAAAAGAAGTTTTCTAACAAGGGTAGTGGCTTCAAAGGATCTGGTTCCAAGAAGGAAGATCAGAAGGGTTGCTTTAACTGCAAAAAGACTGGTCATTTCATAGCTGACTGTCCAGAGTTACAGAAGGACAAATCAAAGGAGAAATCCAAGAAGACCAGCTCTAAATCAAGCAACTTCAGAAACAAGCTCAAGAAAAGTTTTATGGCAACATGGGATGATCTTGATAATGAATCTGAATCTGAGAAGGATGATGAAGAAGAAGCTAACCTAGCTTTAGTGGCAACAACATCTTCTGATACAGAGTCAGGTTCAGACTCTAAGGATGAAAATGAGGTATTTTCTGAACTTACTCAATCTGAACTTGTTGATACAATTAAGGAACTTATGAACCATCTCAAAAGCAAGATAAAGCAATTAAAAATTTTTGAAAAAGAAATATAACTTGATGTCTGATGAAAATATCCAACTTCATAATCATATCAATGAGATAGATAAAGAAGTAAGAGATTTGAGAGAAATGGCTCATAAGAGACCTGATGAAGTCCCAAGTGAGCAAGAAATTGCACTTCAGGAGTTCATCCTAACTGGAATCAACAGAAGCAAAGTTGCATCTATGATTTACAATATTAACAGAAACAGGGGAGAAGGTATTGGTTTCACAAATGATCCATTCAATCGTTCAAAAGAAACAAACCTACCATCCTGTTCTGGAGATACTATAAAAGGTACTAAGGTATGTTTTGTACCAAAGTCAGACACTGCTAAAATTCTGAAATCATCAGAATCAAAGACTGTTGAGTCTGAAGTTCTGAACAACTCAGAATCCAAGAATGCTGAACCAAAGGTGTTGATGAAAGCAGGATCTAAGACTCTACTGAAATCAAAACCAAGAGGTTCTAAGTCTAGGATTGTGAGGAAAGCAGATTCTAAACCTGAAAAGGTTCAGACTCTGAAAAGATCAGAACCTAAGACTAGCAAGCCTTAGATTCTGAAAAGATCGGACTCACATTTTCAAAGAGTTGTGTTTAGGAAACCTTCAAAGGATACTAAACCAGTTTATACAAAACCTTTTATAACTCAGAATGTCAGACATAAGGTGCAAAATAAATCATATCCTTCTGAAAAGATCGGACTCACATTTTCAAAGAGTTGTGTTTAGGAAACCTTCAAAGGATACTAAACCAGTTTATACAAAACCTTTTATAACTCAGAATGTCAGACATAAGGTGCAAAATAAATCATATCCTTCTAGAACTAACCAAATAGGACTCATAAAGATATGGGTACCTAAGTCTGAAATCATTGATGCTACAAATATGCTTAAGAGTAAAAGAAAAGGCAAGATCATGGTACCTGGACAGTGGTTGCTCGCGACACAGGACAGGAGAAAGGTCTATGTTCCAAACCCTGAACATGAAAGAGGGAGGAACTATGGGATTTGGTGGAAACTAGAAAGGCAAGATCATTGGTACTGGTAAGATAGGTAATTCTTCCATTTCCATTAATAATGTTTGGCTGGTAGATGGACTAAGACATAACCTACTTAGCATAAGTTAATTTTGTGATAGTGGTTATGATGTCTTGTTTGATAAGAACACTTGTACATTAATCAACAACAAAGATAAATTTGTTGTGTTCAAGGGGAAGAGAAAGAACAATGTCTATAAGATTGATTTTTCAAAGCTGGTTGATCAGAAGGTAGTTTGTCTTCTGTCAGTGAGTGATGAGAAATGGGTATGGCACAAAAGGTTGAGACATGCTAACTGGAGACTAATCTCTAAGCTTAGCAAGTTACAAATGGTCAGAGGCTTACCAAACATTGACTATCACTTAGATGCTCTTTGTGGAGCATGCCAGAAAGGAAAAATTGCTAAAACTTCTTTTAAAACTAAAGACATTATATCTACCTCCAGACCCTTAGAACTACTTCACATTGATTTGTTTGGTCCTTGAAATTCTGGATGGACAAGGTTCAAAACAACAAGCAGGGCACAACAAACTGCAAAACACAATAAAGTACAAGCAGCAAAATAAAGTTCAGGAAAGATAAAAAGGCACAGAGGTTTGTTAACCCAGTTCGGTGTAAACACCACCTACTCTGGGGGATACTAATCCAGGAAGGAAATCCACTATAGGATTTAATCCTTAAGACTCAAGACACAGACTCCCTGTTCCCAGCCTAAGCAATTAAACTCCTCCTAGTTCTGATTTCTACCCAACACGTTGAGTATTAGACAACCTCAAACTTCCTACCCAAGTAACAAACCTGTTACTGAACAACTCCTGAAAAACCCAGTTTTGGAACACTTCAATAACAAAACTTCATTCGTACCTAAAGGCTTAGAATGAATTACAACTCAATAAAAACTCTAAACCAACTCAATAGACTGGTGTACAAATAAAGCAATCAGCTTAAAACACTAAGACTCTAAAACTCTCTGATTTTTCTATGTTCTTCGTAACTTCACAATATAGCAGCACCTCTCCTTTTATAATCTTCAGCAGCTAACATAAAACTGATTCCAATCTTCTGTATTTGATATAGTTCTGATTTATGCAAGGCTTAATAAGGAAACAATTAAATCTTCAATGTATCTGCAAAAGATTCCTTCAGGAAATATGAACTTCATAAAACACGAGCCAATATTCAAAAGATCTTCATCAAATCAATCAGCATTCTATAACTTAAATCCTTGAATAAATCCTTGTTAAATCTCGCAAAGATTCGTACAAAAATAACTCAGAAAAACTCAGCTTCTGAAGAAGTCAATGCGGGTCAACGCGTGAATAGTGCGTCTGAAGCATAACCTGCGTCTGAAGGTTCAGAAGCACTGTTCCTGCGTCTGAAGGAACATTTCAGCTTCTGAAGGTCCAAACAGCTTCTGAACTTCTTCAAATGCCAATTCTTGCAACTGAAGACTTCTTTTAAACATGGAGATGCTTTGCTTGAACACATTGGATTTGCCAAAACATGCAGCCAACTTCAAAATACTCGCCAACTTCAAAATACTCAACAATCTCCCCCTTTGGCAAATTTTTGGCTAAAATCAATGTTTCACAAATAATGAGCTCTTCAAATCAACACAAGTAATCTCAGCAATGAAGAACTCCACAAATCAATCATAGCACAAAGATAAGCAGCGGACAAATGCTATGTTCACATGAAAAACCAACCAGCTTCAGCTTCTGAACAACCTGAAGCACACATAACAGCTTCTGAACAACTGAACTACACTTCAGCAAATCTGATCTTCATAAGAATACTCCCCCTGAAGCTTCTCAAACATATAAACAATCAGTCCAACTTCACAACACTCCCCGTGCAGCTCAGCTTCTCATACAAATTCCCCCTTACTACTGAACTACAGTGAATGGCTTCTGAAACTTCTGGAACACACTGAAACACATCATCACTTAGGAACATAACAATCATATACTCCCCCTGAGACACAAATTCCCCCTCAATCATATCTTCACAGCTCTTATTATACTTCTTGTAACTCTGAAGAAAACTAGTCAGCTTCTGAAAACTCTGAAATCTAAACTTCTGAATGTTGAACAAATTCTGAGCAATACATGAACAGCTCAAACACAAGAGTTTCTTCCACTTTTTAGCCACAAAATTCTGACAAATCTTAGACTTCAAATAGGGAACAAAATCAAAACAAGTAACACAAATCCTTGAAAAACTATCAGACTCAGACTCAGGATCAGCATGAGCAAATCTGGCAGGTACTCTATCTTCCTCACATCCAGTTTGCTGTAATTGCTATAAATCTTCATGCAGACAAACACCCAACTTGCTTCTCAGATTCTCAAACTGTTTAGCATCTAAGGCTTTTGTGAAAATATCAGCAATTTGGTTCTCAGTATCCACATGTTCCAGTTGAACAATCTTCTCTTCCACAAGATTTCTGATAAAGTGATGTCTGATATCTATGTGTTTGGTTCTGCTGTGCTGTATGAGGTTCTTAGAGATATTAATTGCACTTAAATTGTCACAAAACAATGTCATAACACCTTGTTGAATGTTATATTCTTCAAGCATCTGCTTCATCCAAACTAATTGTGAATAACTACTACCAGCAGCAATATATTCAGCCTCAACAGTTGATAATGAGACACAGTTTTGTTTCTTGCTGAACCATGAAATTAAATTATTTCCTAGAAAGAAACATCCTCCAGAAGTGCTTTTTCTGTCATCTGCACTTCCAGCCCAGTCAGCATCACAATATCCCATCAATTCAGAACTTGAAATGTGAGAGTACATGATTCCATAATCACTTGTGCTATTCACATATTTCAGAATTCTCTTCACCTGAGTCAAATGACTCATCTTAGGATCAGCTTGATATCTTGCACATACTCCAACATCAAAAGTAATGTTAGGTCTGCTTGCAGTTAAATACAATAAACTCCCAATCATACTTCAGTATTGGCTTTAATCAACTGAAACTCCATGTTCATCTTTAGTTAGTTTCAGATGAGTAGTAGCAGGTGTTCTTTTATGAGCAGCAGATTCCATTCCAAATTTCTTCACTATGTTCTTGGCATATTTACTCTGAGAAATAAAAATAGTATCTTCCATTTGCTTGACTTGCAGTCCAAGAAAATATGTGAGTTCACCAACTAGACTCATTTCAAACTCTGATTGCATTTGCTGGACAAACAACTTAACCATTTTATCTGACATTCCACCAAACACTATGTCATCAACATAGATTTGAGCAATCATCAGACTTCCATTCACATCTTTCACAAATAAAGTTTTATCAAAACCTCCTTTTCTGTATCCTTGAGTCACAAGAAATTGAGTAAGTCTTTCATACCATGCCCTAGGTGCTTGCTTCAATCCATACAAAGCTTTCTTTAACTTGTAAACATGATCAGGAAATTTTGGATCCACAAACCCTTTAGGCTGTTCAACATAAACTTCTTCTTGCAAATACCCATTCAGAAAAGCACTCTTCACATCCATCTGAAATAGCTTGAACTTAAGAATGTAGGATACTCCCAACAGTAATCTTATGGACTCTAGTCTGGCCACAGGTGCAAAGGTTTCATCAAAATCCAATTCCTCTACTTGAGTGTAACCTTGAGCAACTAACCTTGCCTTGTTTCTGACCACAGTACCATTTTCATCTGTTTTATTTTTGTAAATCCACTTAGTGCCAATCAAATTTAAACCTTCAGGTCTTGGAACAAGATCCCACACTTCACTCCTTTTGAATTGATTCAGTTCATCTTGCATGGCCTCAATCCAAAATTCATCAGTTAGGGCTTCTTTTATATTTTTGGGTTCAAACTTTGACACAAAGTGTTGAGTATTTTGAAGTTGGCTGCATGTTTTGGCAAATCCAATGTGTTGAATAGAAGCATCTCCATGTTTAAAACAAGTCTTCAGTTGCAAGAAACTTGATTTGAAGCTGTTCAGACGCTGAAAAATCTTTCAGAAGCTGAAAGATTTCTTCAGACGCACTGTAGCTCTTCAGACTCTGAAAATGTGCTTCTGAAGCATCAGACGCACTGTGCTAGCGTTGACCCGCATTGACTTCTTCAGAAGCTGGTTTTTCTGAGTTGTTTTTGCGCGAATCTTTGCAAGATTTAACAAGGATTTATCCACGCATATGCTTCTAGAATGCTGATTGATTTAATGATGATCTTATGAAGATTGGCTCATGTTTTATGAATGCTCGTATTTTTCTGAATGAATCTTGGCAAGATACTTTCCTGGTTTATTTATTTCTTTATTGGGTCATTCATAATTCAGCAACATATCAATTCAGAAGATTGATTCCAGTTTTATGTTAGCTGCTGAAGATTATTTAAGGAGTGCTGCTGCCATTGTTCAAGACACGAGAGTTAATTGAAAATTCAGAGTTTTGAGTCTTAGAGTTTTAAGCTTTTAGCTTTGTTTGTGCACCACTCTATTGAGTTGGTTTAGGTGTGTAATTGAGTTGTAATCACTCTAAGCCTGTAGGTACGAGTGCAGTTTGTGTTTTTGAAGGTGTCTTCACTAAAACTGGGTAGTTTTCAGAACTGGGTTTAGTTCAGAAGTTGTTTAAGTAATTGGGCTGTTACTTGAATAGGAAGTTAGAGGTTTTCTAATACTCAACGTGTTGGGTAGAAATCAAACTAGGAGGAGTTTAATTGCTTAGGCTGGGAATTGGGAGTTCAGTGTCTTGAGTCTTTGGGTTAAATCCTATAGTGGATTTCCTTCCTGGATTGGTATCCCCTAGAGTAGGAGGTGTTTACTCCGAACAGGGTTAACAAACTCTGTGCCTTTTTATCTTTCCTGCACTGGTTATTTTCCTGCTTCTGATTGTTTTGATTGTGCTCTGTTTTTGCTATCAATTGTGCCCTGCTGTTTGTTCAGAGCCTGTCTAGCCAGAATTTCAATTGGCATCAGAGCAGGCACCCTGCCTGTGATTGGGTGAGATCCAGAGTAGTGTTTTCTGGTAAGCATGGATAGAGAAGGAGGTTATGTCAATAGACCACCCCTACTAGATGGCACAAACTATGAATATTGGAAGTCTAGGATGTGTGCTTTTCTAAAATCTATTGACAACAAGACTTGGAAAGCTATGATAAAAGGCTGGGATCATCCTGTGGTTTTAGACAAAGATGGGAACAAAACTGACATTCTGAAACCTGAAGAAGAGTGGACAAAGGCTGAAGATGATCTGTCAATGGGAAATTCCAAAGCCTTGAATGCTATATTCAATGGTGTGGATATGAACATGTTCAGACTCATCAAGCAGTGTACTGTTGCAAAGGATGCTTGGGAAATTCTGAAAACCACTCATGAAGGGACCTCTAAGGTCAAGCTATCTAGACTTCAATTACTCATAACAAAATTTGAAAACTTGAAGATGTTGGAGGATGAAAGTATTCAGGATTTCTACATGAATGTGCTGGATATGGCAAACTCTTTTGAGTCTCTTGGGGAGAAGATGTCAGATGAGAAAATAGTCAGAAAAATCCTCAGGTCACTCCCTATAAGATTTGATATGAAGGTGACAGCAATTGAGGAAGCTCATGATATTTCCACTATGAAGGTTGAGGAGCTTATTGGATCTTTGTTAAATTTTGAAACTGCCTTCTGCAAACAGCCTGAAAAGAAAGGTGTTGAGTATTTTGAAGTTGGCTGCATGTTTTGGCAAATCCAATGTGTTCAATGGAAGCATCTCCATGTTTATAACAAGTCTTCAGTTGCAAGAAAATTCATTTGAAGCTGTTCAGAAGCTGTTTGGACCTTCAGACGCTGAAATCCACCTTCAGACGCTGAAATCCTTCAGACTCTGAAATAGTGAGTCTGAAGCATCAGACGCACTATTCACGTGTTGACTTTTGTTGACTTCTTCAGAAGCTGTTTTTTCTGGATTGTTTTGGCGCGAATCTTTGCGAGATTTAACAAGGATTTATTCAAGCATGTTGATTCTAGAAGGCCTGATTAAATTGGTGAAGATCCTTTGAAGATTTGGCTCGTGTTTATGGATGTTCATATTTTCTGATGAAATCTTATGAAGATACAATGCTGATTTATTTGTTTCCTTTCTAAGCCATTCATAATTCAGGATCAGATCAATTCAGAAGATTGGAATCAGTTTTATGTTAGCTACTGAAGATTATTTAAGGAGTGTTGCTGCCATTGTTCAAGACTTACGAAGAATAGAGAGAAAAATTTCAGAGAATTGAGTCTTAGAGTTTTAAGCTTTTAGCTTTATTTGTGCACCACTCAATCTGAGTTGGTTTAGGTTTTAATTGAGTTGTAATCACTCTAAGCCTGTCGGTACGAGTGCAATTTATGTATTGAAGTGTGTTCTTCAAAACAGGGTAGATTTCAGAAGTTGTTTAACTGACTGGGTTTAGTTACTTGAATAGGAAGTTAATGGTCTCTAATACTCAACGTGTTGGGTAGAAATCAAACTAGGAGGAGATTGATTGCTTAGGCTGGGAACTGGGGGTCAGTGTCTGAGTCTTAAGGATTAATTCCTATAGTGGATTTCCTTCCTGGATTGGTATCCCCCAGAGTAGGAGGTGTTTACTCCGAACTGGGTTAGCAAACCTTTGTGCCTTTTTCTTTCCTGCACTTTTATTTTCTTGCTTTTGCATTGTGTTTGTGTGTGCCATGTTTTAGGAAGCTATTGTGCCCTGCATATTGTTCAGAACCTGTCCAACCAGAATTTCAATTGGCATCAGAGCAGGCACACTGCCTGTGATTGGGTGAGATCCAGAGTAGTGTTTTCTGGCATGCATGGATAGAGAAGGAGGTTATGTCAATAGACCACCCCTACTAGATGGCACAGACTATGAATATTGGAAGTCTAGGATGTGTGCTTTACTCAAATTTATTGACAGCAGGACTTGGAAAGCTGTGATAAAAGGCTGGGATCATCCTGTGGTTTTAGACAAAGAATGGACCAAAGATGAAGATGACCTGTCACTGGGAAACTCCAAAGCCCTGAATGCAATTTTCAATGGTGTTGATATGAACATGTTCAGATTAATCAAACAGTGTACTATTGCAAAGGATGCTTGGGAAATTCTAAAAACAACTCATGAAGGAACCTCTAAAGTCAAGATGTCCAGACTCCAGTTGCTGACCACTAAGTTTGAGAACCTGAAGATGATGGAAGATGAAACTATTCAGGATTTCTACATGAATGTGCTGGATATGGCAAATTCCTTTGAATCTCTTGGGGAAAAGATGTCAGATGAGAAATTAGTCACAAAAATCCTCAGGTCACTCCCTAGAAGATTTGATATGAAGGTGACAGCAATAGAAGAAGCCCATGATATTTCCACTATGAAGGTTGAGGAGCTGATTGGATCCCTTTTGAATTTTGAAAGTGCCTTCTGCAAACAGCCTGAAAAGAAAGGGAAAGGAATTGCTCTTGCAGTCAATTCTGAAGCTGATGATCAACAAGAGTCTGAAGAGTATGATAGTGATTTATCAGAAGCACTTGGGGTGCTGGGGAGACAGTTTAATAAGATTCTAAAGCTTGTTAATAGAAAATCCAAATCCAAGGGTCAGAACTTCAGATTCAACAACAAGAAGCAACTAACTGATGTTAAGAAGACCAAGTCTGAGGAGAAAAGTAACCAAGCCAAAGGTGTGCAGTGCTTTGAGTGTGAGGGTTATGGACATATAAAAACAGAATGTCCCACTTTTCTTAAGAAGCAGAAGAAGAAGAGCCTAGCTGCTTCATGGTCTGATGAAGATTCTGAAGAAGATGTAGAGAGTGAATCTGCTAAGGTTAATACAGGCCTGATGGTAAGGTTAAAACAGAACTCAGGAGCTAGTTCAAAGTCTCATGAATTTTCAGAGTCTGAGACATTATCAGAGTCTGACTCAGAGTCTGAAGTTTCATCAGTATCTGAAGCCAGAGTTGAAAAACTCTCATATGATGAACTGGCTGAAAATTACAAGAATCTATACATCAGAAGTGTAGAAGTTTGCAAGCAAGTAGTGGATCAGAAGAAGACCATTTGTCAACTGGAGGCTGAGAAAGGTGAACTTTTGGTACAAAATTCTGATTTAAAGGATGAAGTGAGCCAACTGAATTCCCAACTTGATCAGATGAAGAAGCAAGTTAGGATGATGAACTCTACTACTGATGTGTTGGAGGAGATTCTGGATGCTCAGAAACAAGGAAAAACTGGTTTAGGTTTTGTTGATCAGACTCAGAACCCCAAACAGATGAATCTAGTTAAAAAGTTTGTTCCTGCCACTAAAACTTTTAATCCTATAATTGGGACATCTAAGATGAGACCTCAGAAGCAAGCCCAGATGCAAGGTCAGAAGCAAACTCAGATGAGACCTCAGAAGCAAGTTCAGATGCTACCTCAGAAGCAACCACATAAATTTTTCAGAAACAAAAGAAGAAATCACACCTGGGTCTGTCATCATTGTGGTAAGAAGGGGCATATTAAACCTTTTTGCTTTAAGTTGTATGGCTATCCTGAACATTTTCAATATAGAAGAGTGCAACCAGCTGCTACCAAGAACAATGTTCAGAAGGTGTGGAAGCCCAAAGTTCAGAATGTTGGTCTAATGGCTCATACTTCTCAGAAAGTTTCATCTAAGAAAAACTGGTACTTTGACAGTGGCTGCTCTAGACATATGACTGGGGTTAGTAAATTTCTGGAAAATATAAGACCTTACACCAAGAAAATATATGTGACTTTTGGTGGTGGAGCAAAAGGAGAGATTCTGGGAATTGGTGACTTGGTCTGTGATGGTTTACCAAAATTGAATGATGTGTACTTAGTTAAAGGGTTGATATCTAATCTGATCAGTATTAGTCAGTTGTGTGATCAAGACTTAGAGGTGAATTTCAACAAGCAAGAATGTCTTGTAACTGGTCAAGGAGGTAATGTTCTGATGAGGGGCTGCAGATCAGAAGATAATTGCTATTTGTGGAAATCTGAAGAAGAAGACATAATCTATCAGAAGCTAGAGTATTTAAACTTGAAGGGTTTGAAGAATGTCAAGTCTGTGCAACCCAATGTCAAGGTTAATGAACCAGGAGTAGCAAAGAAACTGGATGTTAGTGAAGCTGAGGAACAGGTTATCATCAGACTTTCTGTGCAGAAGAACATTGCTAGACTTCAGAAGAAGATGGCTAAGTGGAATGTTTCTGATTGTGATTCTTCAAATGTTTGTCAGCATAAGGACTTATAGCAATTACAGCAAGCTGGATGTGAGGAAGATAGAGTACCTGCCAGCTTTGCTAATGCTAAAAGTGATCCTGAACCTACGTCTGAGTCTGATTTTGTTTCAAGGATCTGTGTTACTTGTTTTGATTTTATTCCTCATTTGAAGTCTGAGATTTTTCAGAATTTTGTGGCTAAAAAGGGGGAGAAAATCTGGTGTTTGAGCTGTTCAGATTCAGAAGTTGTGTTGCTTAGTTTGTGTTCAGATCTCAGTTTGTGTTCAGATTTCAGTATTGTTTGTGAAACTGATTATTTTACTCAGAGTTCAGACTCAATGCAACAAGAGTTGTGGAGATGTGATTGAGGGGGAGTGTGTGTCTCAGGGGGAGTGCATGAGGTTTAACATCCTGAGTGTTTACTTGATAACAAGAGCTGAGCTGTTTGTTTTTATTGTTCCAAACATTGGTTTCAGTTTCAGAAGTTACTGCATTTCAGAGTTAAGGGGGAGTGTTGTTGAGCTGATGTATGTGTGTTGTTTGTGTATGAGTTTGTGAAGCTTCAGGGGGAGTGTTCTTGTGTTGATCAGAGAAGCTGAAGTGTTCCTGTGATGTTCAGAAGCTGTTTTGTGTGCTTCAGTTGTTCAGAAGCTGAAGCTGGTTGTTTAACATAGTTGTATCCGCTGCTACAAACTCTGAGCTATGCTATGTTTGATTGATTTTGTGGAGTTCTTCATTGTGGAGATTGTTTATGTTGAATTGAAGAGCTCATCATTTGTGAAACATTGGTTTTAGCCAAAAATTTGCCAAAGGGGGAGATTGTTGAGTATTTTGAAGTTGGCTGCATGTTTTGGCAAATCCAATGTGTTCAATGGAAGCATCTCCATGTTTATAACAAGTCTTCAGTTGTAAGAAAATTCATTTGAAGCTGTTCAGAAGCTGTTTGGACCTTCAGACGCTGAAATCCACCTTCAGACGCTGAAATCCTTCAGACTCTGAAATAGTGAGTCTGAAGCATCAGACGCACTATTCACGTGTTGACTTTTGTTGACTTCTTCAGAAGCTGTTTTTTCTGGATTGTTTTGGCGCGAATCTTTGCGAGATTTAACAAGGATTTATTCAAGCATGTTGATTTGTTATCGCAGTATTTCAAACAACAAACGAGGTAAGTATTTTTGTATCGTCTCCACAGGGATTGGTGCGTTACTTCGAACCGTTCAACAATCGGTATTGTTTTGAGTTAAGGGTTTGTACGATTGGTTGCATAAAACTAATTGAATTTAATTGCGAACATAAAATGATAAGAAATAGGGAATAAAAGCATTGATTAGAGTTCATCAATCTTGCAAAGAATGTAATAAATAAATCATGCATATGAATTTAGCGTTTTAGCGAAAATATCACGTATCGCTCGACAACGTCATTGATTTCCCAAATGACATCGTGAGATGAATCGTATCGTTTAATCGACGATTTCCCAATCAATCAAACGATCCGAAAGCATTACGATTCGAAACTTGGTGCGATTATCAAAACCCAAATCCATTTCTAGATTTTCTTATTTTGATAGAAGATTATTCTTAAACATAGATTCAAAAGTATTTGTCAATATCATTTGAATCAAGCATGAGATTGAAAAGCAAGAATAACTTCAAAAACACATAAATTGCCAAAATCATATATTCACATAATCATATATTACATCAAAGCTAGAAAGAATACCTCTAATCCCAACAAAGGGATGTTCGTTGCTCATTTTCATGACAACTATACAAAAGATAAGAGAAAAGATGAAGATCATAACCCAAAGTCTTGATTTCCCAAAGCCCTTGGTTGATTCCACAATTCAATCCTTTTGCTCCTTGAAGATCATTACTTCTAGCCCTATTTACTAAGTCCTAAACTACTACTAAAGCAATCCTAACAATTGGAAGGAAAAGTTCTCAAAGTTCTCCAACTCATTGCTAGAAAAATGAGCTAAAAAGCTTTTATAAAACTGAAACTTTGCACGCTCGCTACAAGCGATGAGCTGGTCGCTTGTAGCGATGAAGTTAATTGGCCAATGGGAATGCTCCACGTCAGCATGGAGCCTTAAACCGCCCTTGGTCGCTTGAAGCGACCGGTCCATCGCTTGTAGCGATGGACTCTCCAATTTCCCTGCCTAGGCTCGCTTGAAGCGTGGCATCTGGCGCTTGAAGCGATGAAGTCTTCAAATTCCCTGCCTATCCTCGCTTGTAGCGAGGAAGCGTGCGCTTTAAGCGATGGCTTCATGAAAAACTTCATTTTCTTTGCTCAGCATGTTCAAGCATGAATTTCCTGCAATAATAACATTTGGTAAGACATAGGATCACAAATATAGCATTTGAACCATAAACATGAGCTTATCCTATGATAACTTGTGAAATAAGTAACATAAGTGCCTTAATTAAATGTGCAATTTAACCACTTTCTAGCACTTAACATGATTCTAGAAGGCCTGATTAAATTGGTGAAGATCCTTTGAAGATTTGGCTCGTGTTTATGGATGTTCATATTTTCTGATGAAATCTTATGAAGATACAATGCTGATTTATTTGTTTCCTTTCTAAGCCATTCATAATTCAGGATCAAATCAATTCAGAAGATTGGAATCAGTTTTATGTTAGCTGCTGAAGGTTATTTAAGGAGTGTTGCTGCCATTGTTCAAGACTTACGAAGAATAGAGAGAAAAATTTCAGAGAATTGAGTCTTAGAGTTTTAAGCTTTTAGCTTTATTTGTGCACCACTCAATCTGAGTTGGTTTAGGTTTTAATTGAGTTGTAATCACTCTAAGCCTGTAGGTACGAGTGCAGTTTATGTATTGAAGCGTGTTCTTCAAAACAGGGTAGATTTCAGAAGTTGTTTAAGTGACTGGGTTTAGTTACTTGAATAGGAAGTTAGTGGTCTCTAATACTCAACGTGTTGGGTAGAAATCAAACTAGGAGGAGATTGATTGCTTAGGCTGGGAACTGGGGGTCAGTGTCTGAGTCTTAAGGATTAATTCCTATAGTGGATTTCCTTCCTGGATTGGTATCCCCCAGAGTAGGAGGTGTTTACTCCAAACTGGGTTAACAAACCTTTGTGCCTTTTTCTTTCCTGCACTTTTATTTTCTTGCTTTTGCATTGTGTTTGAGTGTGCTCTGTTTTAGCAAGCTATTGTGCCCTGCATATTGTTCAGAACCTGTCCAGCCAGAATTTCAAAAGGGAAAGTGATATTCTGGCTGGTAGGATCAGAACGATAAAACAGAGCACGAATATTGCAAAACAGGGCACAAAGCACAGGTTCAGAAGCAGTAACAATAAAGTGCAGAAATAAAAAGAACACACAAAATTTGTTAACCCAGTTCGGTGCAAACTACACCTACTCTGGGGGATACCAATCCAGGAAGGAAATCTACTAAAGGAATCAACTCAAAGACTCAGACACAGAACCCCCTGTTCCCAGCCTTAGCAATCAATCTCCACTTAGTCTAGACTTCTACTCAGGAACCCACCTAAGTATTAGAAAACTACTAACTTCCCAATTACTTGATCACAACCCAGTGATCAGCAACTTCTGAAACAAACAACTCAAAACAATGAAGACATTCTTCAAAACAGAGACATCATTCGTACTTAAAAGCTTTGAATGATTTACAACTCAAACACTCTAAACCAACTCAGAAGAGTGGTGTACAAATAAAGCCTAAGCTTACACAGACACTTAATTCTAATATCTGAAATTTGACTCTCTTATTTCTTGTCTCTTGAATAGCAGCAAAGCACTCCTTATATAGCCTTCAGCAAATAACATTAATCTGAATTAAATCTTCTAAAACAGATATGTTTCTGAATTATGCAAGGCTTGAAAAGGAAACATATAAATCTTCAATGTATCTTTGAAAGATACCATCAGGAAAATACGTGTTTTCATAAAAACAAACCAAATCTTCAGGAAGTCTCTTAATTATGCTCCAAATCTTCTGAATTAGATTTGTTTCTGAATTATGAGTAATCCAATAAGGAAACAAATAAACCAGGAAAATATCTTCATAAGATTGCAACAGAAAAATACGAGCATTCATAAATCCATGCCAAATCTTCATTAAATCTCCTCCAAATTAATCAGCAATCTAGAAGCAACATGCGAGAATAAATCCTTGTTAAATCTCTCAAAGATTTGCGCCAAACCAACTTGAAAATAACCAGCTTCTGAAGAAGTCAACAAAAGTCAACTCTGCTACAGTGCGTCTGATGCTTCAGAAGCACATTTCAGCTTCTGAAGTAACTTCCAGCTTCTGAAGGTGATTTCAGCTTCTGAATGACTTCAAAATGAAAAACTTGCAACTGAAGATTTGTTCTCGACATTGAGATGCTTCTATTCATCACATTGGATTTGCCAAAATATGCAGCCAACACCAAAAATACTCAACAATCTCCCCCTTTGGCAAATTTTTGGCTAAAACCAATGTTCACACATGACAAGCTCTTCAATCTCCCATAAGACTATCTCAGCAATGAAGAACTCCACAAATCAACCACATAACATAGAGCTAAACAGCGGACAAACACACTCTGTGTTATGATAAACCCTCAGTTTCAGCTTCTGAACAACTGAAACACACTAAGCAGCTTCTGAACATACTCATCACTACTTCAGGATATCTAATCATCATAGAACACTCCCCCTGAAGCTTTACATACACAACACAAACTCTCAGCACATAAACAACTCCCCCTGCAACTCAGCTTCTCATAAAAATTCCCCCTTACTTCTGAACTGCAACATCACACTCAGGAATTTTAATGACCTTGTACTCCCCCTGAGACACACACTCCCCCTCAGTATCACCAACACATCTCATGTTGCATTGGTTATGAATTTTGAACAAAACAGACAGCTTCTGAAACAACTGAGTTCTGAACAAACATGTCTGAATACACTCTGAACACCAACACAGGTTTTTCTCCCCCTTTTTAGCCACAAAATTATGACAAATCTCAGACTTCAAATAGGGATTAGACACACACTTAGCATTAGCAATTCTGGCAGGTGCTCTATCTTCCTCACATCCAGTTTGCAGTAATTGCTATAAATCCTTATGCTGACTAACATTTGAAGAACCACAACCAAAACCATTCCTCCCAGCAATTTGTTTCTCAAAATCAGCCACTCTTTTCTGATCACAAGTCCTAGCAACTTCATACTTACAAGAAAATAGTACCTTCTGAGCAGGAACATGAACTTTGCTCCAAACTTTGGATGGTCCAGCACCAGAATTCTTCTGTGCTATAGGAATTGGCTTGCTGTCATCAGCAACAGCCTTTCCCTTTCCTTTGTTCAGATTCTGAGCAATACCTTCACTCTTAGGTCTCCAAACTTTCTTGATTTTGCTCTTGTTCACAGCTGGTTCAACTTTTCTGTGTTGCAAATGTTTGGGATAACCATGCAATTTGTAACAAAAAGGTTTAATGTGACCCTTTTTACCACAATGATGACAGACCCAAGGTTGATTCCTTCTTTTGTTTCTGTTAAATTTCTGGGAATGCATCTGAGCATGCTTCTGAGGCAGCATCTGAACTTGCTTATGAGATATCATTTGAGCTGGCTTCTGACCTTGCATCTGTGCTTGTTTCTGAGGTCTCCTCTTTGGTGTTCCAACCATAGAATCATGAGTTTGAGTAGCAGGAACAAACTGACTAACATATTTTTCTCCTTGAGCTTCAGACTCTGATCAACATAACCTAACCCAGTTTTTCCTTGCTTCTGGACATCTAGAATCTCCTCCAACTTATCAGTAGCAGAGTTCATCATCCTAACTTGCTTTTTCATCTGATCAAGTTGGGAATTCAAAAGTGTTACTTCTTCATTAAGATCAGCAATCTGTCCTATATGAGCACATCTTTCAGACTGCAGCTGGCACACAGTTTCCTTCTCAGTCTCTAATAACTTGATCAAATCTTGATTTCTGAGATACAATTCTTCATAAGAAATAGTTGGTTCCTCAAAAATCAATTCTTCATCACAGGCTTCAGATTCTGATGAAGTTTCAATTTCTGATGAAGTTTCAGACTCTGAATAGGCCACAGATTTTGAACAAGCTTCTGAAATTGTAAGAGCAGCAACATGTTTAGGTGACTTACTTTCAATCTCTCCTTCTGAGTTATCCTCATCAGACCAAGATACATCAAGGCTTTTCTTCTGCTTCTTGAGAAAATTAGGACATTCAGCCTTGATATGTCCAAAGCCTTCACACTCAAGGCACTGCACAGCCTTTGATTGTTTGCTATTTTCTTCAGATTGTTGCTTGTTATTGTTGAGTCTGAGATTCTGACCTTTGGTTCTGGACTTTCTGTCAATATTCTTCAGAATCTTATTGAACTGTTTTCCCATTAACACTACAGCTTCTGATAACTCATCTTCATCTTCATCAAGCTCTTGTTGATCATCAGCTTCAGACTTATCAGCAAAAGCTATTCCTTTCCCTTTCTTCTCAGGCTGTTTGCAGAAAGCAGTCTCAAAATTGAGCAAGGACCCAATCAGCTCCTCAACCTTCATGGTGGTGATGTCATGAGCTTCTTCTATGGTTGTAACCTTCATATCAAATCTTCTGGGCAGGGACCTGAGGATTTTTCTTAATATCTTTTCATCAGACATCTTTTCCCCAAGTGAATCAAAGGAATTGGCCATGTCCAGCACATTCATGTAGAAATCCTGAATAGATTCATCTTCCATCATCTTCAGGTTCTCAAACTTTGTTGTGAGAAGTTGAAGTCTGGATAGCTTAACCTTAGGGGTTCCTTCATGAGTGGTTTTCAGAATTTCCCAAGCATCTTTTGCCACATTACACTGCTTGATGAGTCTGAACATGTTCTGATCCACACCATTGAAAATTGCATTCAGGGCCTTTGAGTTCCCATGAGATAGGTCATCCTCAGCTTTGGTCCATTCTTCTTCAGGTTTCAAAACTGCAGTTTTATTTCCATCTTTGTCTATAACCACAGGATGATCCCAGCCTTTGATCACAGCCTTCCAAGTTCTGCTGTCAATGGATTTTAGGAATGCACACATCCTTGATTTTCAGTACTCATAATTGGTGCCATCAAGTAGGGGTGGTCTGTTGACAGGGCCTCCTTCTCTCTCCATAAAGCCAGACATAAATACCTCTGGATCTCACCCAAATTACAGGCAGGGTGCCTGCTCTGATGCCAATTGAAATTTCTGGCTTAGCAATAATGAGAGTTAAACTGGTTCTGAATAAAAATTAGCAGATTTAGAACTAAAACAGAGTATGAACAAGACACAGTTCACGAGCAGAAATAAAGTGCAGAAATAAAAAGAACACACAGAATTTGTTAACCCAGTTCGGTGCAAACTACACCTACTCTGGGGGATACCAATCCAGGAAGGAAATCTACTAAAGGAATCAACTCAAAGACTCAGACACAGAACCCCCTGTTCCCAGCCTTAGCAATCAATCTCCACTTAGTCTAGACTTCTACTCAGGAACCCACCTAAGTATTAGAAAACTACTAACTTCCCAATTACTTGATCACAACCCAGTGATCAGCAACTTCTGAAACAAACAACTCAAAACAATGAAGACATTCTTCAAAACAGAGACATCATTCGTACTTAAAAGCTTTGAATGATTTACAACTCAAACACTCTAAACCAACTCAGAAGAGTGGTGTACAAATAAAGCCTAAGCTTACACAGACACTTAATTCTAATATCTGAAATTTGACTCTCTTATTTCTTGTCTCTTGAATAGCAGCAAAGCACTCCTTATATAGCCTTCAGCAAATAACATTAATCTGAATTAAATCTTCTAAAACAGATATGTTTCTGAATTATGCAAGGCTTGAAAAGGAAACATATAAATCTTCAATGTATCTTTGAAAGATACCATCAGGAAAATACGTGTTTTCATAAAAACAAACCAAATCTTCAGGAAGTCTCTTAATTATGCTCCAAATCTTCTGAATTAGATTTGTTTCTGAATTATGAGTAATCCAATAAGGAAACAAATAAACCAGGAAAATATCTTCATAAGATTGCAACAGAAAAATACGAGCATTCATAAATCCATGCCAAATCTTCATTAAATCTCCTCCAAATTAATCAGCAATCTAGAAGCAACATGCGAGAATAAATCCTTGTTAAATCTCTCAAAGATTTGCGCCAAACCAACTTGAAAATAACCAGCTTCTGAAGAAGTCAACAAAAGTCAACTCTGCTACAGTGCGTCTGATGCTTCAGAAGCACATTTCAGCTTCTGAAGTAACTTCCAGCTTCTGAAGGTGATTTCAGCTTCTGAATGACTTCAAAATGAAAAACTTGCAACTGAAGATTTGTTCTGGACATTGAGATGCTTCTATTCAACACATTGGATTTGCCAAAATATGCAGCCAACACCAAAAATACTCAACAGAAAGGAATTGCTCTTGCAGTCAATTCTGAAGCTGATGATCAACAAGTGTCTGATGAGGATGATTGTGATTTATCAGAAGCACTTGTGTTGGTGGGAAAGCAGTTCAACAAAATTCTGAAACAGGTGGACAGAAAATCCAAATCTAAAGGTCAGAACCTCAGACTCAACAACAATAAGCAACAAACTGAAGAAAATAGCAAGCAAGCAAGAGGTGTGCAGTGCTATGAGTGTGAGGGCTTTGGACATATCAAGACAGAGTGTCCTACTTTTCTCAAGAAGTAGAAGAAAAGCCTAACTGTATCTTGGTCTGATAAAGATAGCTCAGAAGGAGAGGTTGAGAGTAAGTCAGCTAAACATGTTGTTGCTTTCATGGTTTCAGAAGCTTGTTCAAAGTCTGTGCCTGTAGTCTATTCAGAATCTGAAACATCATCAGAAACTGAAACTTCATCAGAATCTGAAACCTGTGATGAGGAATTGATTTTTGAGGAACCAGCTGTCTCTTATGAAGAGTTATATCTCAGAAATCAAGAACTGTGCAAGTTATTAGAGAATCAGAAGGAAACTGTGTGTCAGCTGCAGTCTGAAAAGAATGTTCATTTAGGTCAGATTTCTAATCTTAAAGATGAAGTGACTCAATTGAATTCTCAACTTGATCAAATGAAGAAGGAAGTTAGGATGATGAACTCTGCTACTGATATGTTGGAGGAGATTTTGGATGCTCAGAAACAAGGAAAACATAAGGGCTTAGGATTTGTGGATGAGAGTCTGAATCTCAAGCAGAAAAATCCAGTCAAACAATTTGTTCCTGCTTCTGAATCATATGATTCTATGATTGGTGTGCGCTCTCGTTAAAAACGCGCAAACCTCGAGCGTTCGCAAACGCTAGCAAGGTTGTGTGAAGTCGCCTCCAAAGTTTTTGTTTAAAGGGAACATTGATAAACCCTTAAGTTTTTTATTTTAAAGGGAAACGATAATAAAACCCTTGACGATGAGGAAATGATGGTCATCGCAACCATTATCGGGTTCGGGAGTCGATTACGCAAGGGGAAGGTATTAGCACCCTTCATGTTCGTTGTACTCAACGGGAACCTCCTAGTTAGCTAAGGCTTAGAATGTTTTTTAAAGTTTTGCTTGCATGCTTGAATATGTAAAAGGGAAAAAGAAAATATGATGAGGGAAAAAAGAAAGTTTTTATTATTGTGCTTGACAAGATGATGATCTTGCTCCTACGTATCTCCCGGTGCGATGGAGAAATCAAAGCTACGTAGTTCTTTGGTAGAAAAACGTATTTGTTGGTTATTTTTTAATGAACAATGTTTTAACCGTATTCTTGCGATCAAACGTAGCTTGTATGCTCACGCGTGGGAGGCTTAAGCGTTTGTTTAAAATCGCGCTAGAAATGTTAAAAGCATGTCCGTTGGGGAAACAGGGGTTTGAACTGGCCGCGAGGGGACCAAAAAGATTAAAATGACTCAACCGAGTCGAGAAAGGTTCGATTGATCCAACGGGATCAAGAAAAGGGTTCAATGGACTCAACCGAGTCGAACATTGACCAAAGAGACTCAAACGAGTCGAGAAAGGGTTCGATTGATCCAACGGGATCAAGAAAAGGTTCAATGGACTCAACCGAGTCGAACATTGACCAAAGTGATTCAAACGAGTCGAGAAAGGGTCAATTGATCCAACGGGATCAAGAAAAGGTACAATGGACTCAACCGAGTCGAACATTGACCAAAGTGACTTAAACGAGTCGAACATTGAATCAAATGGTCACGGGGGACCAAAGGGTTCAAATTGACCACAAAGGGCCAAGAATTGGTTTGGTGTGGTTGGATGCGTTGAAAATAGAATGACGATTGTCCGAACGACGAGACATACATCACGCATTCGTTCAATCGGGGAAATGGAGAGACATACATCAAACCATCCCTTTTTCATTCAAGTTTTTGTCGAAATTTAAGAAATCCCAAAGTTATCAAAACACTTGGTTTAAAGCTCAAATGAACAGATTTTATTGTTCAAATTAGTTGTTGCAACCTATGAACCAATTTGCCTTGTTTATGTGCATGAAAATGAGCAAGTTTATGGCAAATGCACAAATTTGTGAAAGACGCACAAGTTCGGCTCAAGTTTGAAAAAGATTTTGAAAAGTGAACAAGTCCGGCTTAAGTTCACGTTTGATTGAAAATCATGAACAAGGTTTTTGTTCAAGATTGGTTTTGAAAATAATGAACTTAGCTTATTGCTCAAGTTTGATTTTGAAAGTTTAATGAGTGTAACTTGTTTCGCAAGTTATTCAAAAAAGTGTTGCTCAAACTTGTGAATCTTCCAATATCATGCAAAACTCTTGATATGGTTTGAATAAAATGAGTTTCAATCCTCTTAGGTTCTGAGTTTTTAAGATAGAACCTCAAAAATTGGCTTTTAGAAGCCTGAACACAGATTCTGAGTTCTGTCATGGTCGCACTGCGACCATAGCTTCGCACTGCGAACTCTGCGAAATTTTGAGTTCAGAAGCTGCTTCTGAACTGCTGTGCAGAAGCAACTTCTAAACAATCTCGGAACTTTTGGAGGAGTGAAAAGCTTTTGAAATTAGTGATAAAAGGAGTGCAACAACTTAGTTTGAATGTTTTGCAAACTTTGGGATCCCTTTTTAAATTCAAAAGGGGTTTTTTAGAGCAAAATGAATTTAAACAAAATAAGTGATGCAAGCAACAAATTTAAATGAAAGATAAAGATTTTAGAATACGTACAGAACTCCTAGCAATGCTCTTGTTGCAAGGAAATGGAAAGGACTTGAATGGATGAAGTTCGCAAGGTTTGAAATGTTGGAGATTATGGCAAATGACTCTAATACTCCAATTGGTTTTTGCTATGTATTAAACTTTGTAATTGCTGTGTATTCAATGCGGTTTCAAGTGTTTTCTTGCTGGAAGGTTGTAAGTAAGTGTGTGTAATTGTTAGTTAGGAAGTAGTGGTGTAATACTTATGCATAGCATCCCTTTTATAGGCAAAAACCAAATCCAATGCAATGATGAAAATCTCTAGAATCCAGCTGATTTGTGGGCTAGAAACCAGGCTATCTTGCTTTGCATTTAATGCAAAAGTGAAGAGGTGACCCTGCCTTGTTGCAATGGTCAAGACTTTGGCAAATCCAGCCATTAATGCAACTGATTTTGGATAGAAATGATGATGAAAAAGGGGAAAAACAAGGTTGGTTTGCAATTGGCTGTCCCTTGGGATTGGTCCTTGCAATCTTGAGGGTTAAGCAAGAAAAACGTGTACTGTGATGTGCAGAGGTTGGGGGAAACAAAAGGGAACATGTGGGCTGGTGTGAGGAGGAAGAAAAGCTGCTGAAAACAGGGCAGCAAAACAAGCCTTTGGACAAGTGAAACCAGCTGTGTTTGACTGGTTTTGGGGGAGAAAGCAGGAAGAAAAACAAGCAAGCAGCTGGCTGGCAAGCTTAGGGTGATTAACAGGTCAATTGGGAGGGACAAGAGCTGCCCAAGGGCAAGCCAACTTGCTTGGCACATGCTTGGTTGGAAGAAAAAGCTTCTTACCTTGGCTTTAATGGCACATGCTCCAATTCTTGCTTTGCTGAGTCCAAACAGCCACAATTGCCAAATACAAAGATAATAATAATGATAGGTAATAATAATAATAGCTATAATGAAAATAAATCAAAGAAATCAAAATCTGCAAAAAATTCGCAGACTTCGCAGAGCGATGGGGACTTTGCTCTGCGAAGTCCTCATTTCTGAAATGTTGACTTTTGTTGACTTTGACTTTTTGTTGACTTTGATTTTTCTCTTTTTTTTTTGAATTTTGTTTTGAAAAAGCTTAGGACAAAATTAGGGTACAACAATTGGGACTTCTAAGATGAAACCTCATAAGCAAGATCAGAAGCAAGATCAGAAGCAAGCTCAGAAGCAACCCCAGATGCAACATCAGAAGCAACCTCAGATGCATCATCAGATTCAACCTCAGAAGTTTAACAGAAACAAAAGAAGAAACCATACTTGTGTTTGTCATCACTGTGGAAAGAAGGGGCATATCAAACCATTTTGTTTCAAGCTGTATGGTTATCCTGAACATTTTCAGTACAGAAAAGTTAAACATGCTGCAAAAAGAGTCAATGTTCAGAAGGTTTGGAGACCCAAAGGTGAGACTGTTGGTCTAATGGCTCATACTTCTCAGAAAGCTCTATCTAAGAAAGACTGTTATTTTGATAGTGGTTGCTCCAGACACATGACTGGTGTGAAGAAGCTGTTAAGCAACTTAAAGCCTTATCCCAGAAATTATGTAACATTTGGTGATGGAGCAAAAGGTGAGATTCTTGGAATAGGAGATTTGATCTGTGATGGTTTACCAAGACTTGATAATGTGCTATTAGTTAAAGGATTGACATCTAATCTGATCAGTATCAGTCAGTTGTGTGATCAAGACTTAGAGGTGAATTTCAACAAGCAAGAATGTCTTGTAACTAGTAAAGAAGGAGATGTTCTGATGAGGGGCTGCAGATCAGAAGATAATTGTCATTTGTGGAAATCTGAAGAAGAAGACAAAATCTGTCAGAAGCTTGAGCATTTAAACATGAAGGGTTTGAAGAATGACAAATTTGTGCAACCCAAGGTTAAGATCAATGAACAAAGTGTATCAAATAGACTGGATTCTTGTGAATCTGAGGAAGATGTTATCATCAGACTTTCTGTGCAGAAGAGAATTGATAGACTTCAGAAGAAGATTGCTGAGAGGAACATTTTTGTTTGTAATTCTTCAAATGTTTGTCAGCATAAGGACTTATAGCAATTACAGAAAGCTGGATATGAGGAAGATAGAGTACCTGCCAAATTTGCTAAAGCTGAGTGTGTTCCTGATTCTGAGTCTGAAGTTAATGCTGGGACTGATGTGGAAGATTTTTGTTCAGTTTTTAATCCCTATGTGAAACCTGTGTTTGGTCATAATTTTGTGGCTAAAAAGGGGGAGAAAAACCTGTGTTGGTATTCAGAATGCATTCAGAAGGGTTTTGGCTGAGCCTCAGAATTCAGATGCATTACATCAAGAAATGTCAAGATATGCTTGAGGGGGAGTGTGTGTCTCAGGGGGAGTACAAGATTATTAAATTCCTGAGTGTTGTTGTGTTCCTGAAGTTTTAAGTTTCAGAAGTTACTTGTCTCAGAAGTTACTGCATTTCAGAATTAAGGGGGAGTAATGTTGAATACTGAGTTGCAGGGGGAGAGTTGTAAACTGAAATTGGAGTGTTTGTGATGATTAGGAGTTGATCAGTAACTGATTTATGTGTGCTTCAGTAGCTGAGAATATCAGAAGCTGATATGTTGTGTTGAACTGAAGCTGGTTTGTGTTTTTCATGAATAATCATAGCTGAATCCGCTGCTTATCTCTATGTTATGATTGCCATTGTGGAGTTCTTCTTTGCTGAGTTTGTTTTATGGTGGATTGTGTTGAGTATTTTGGTGTTGGCTGCATATTTTGGCAAATCCAATGTGTTGAATAGAAGCATCTTAATGTGTAGAACAAATCTTCAGTTGCATGTTTTTTCATTTTGAAGTCATTCAGAAGCTGAAATCACCTTCAGAAGCTGAAAGTTACTTCAGAAGCTGAAATGTGCTTCTGAATCATCAGACGCACTGTAGCAGAGTTGACTTTTGTTGACTTCTTCAGAAGCTGCATTTTTCCAAGTTATTTTGGCGCAAATCTTGGCGAGATTTAACAAGGATATATCCACGCATATTGCTTCTAGATTGTTGATTAATTTGGAGGAGATCTTTTGAAGATTGGCTCGTATTTTATGAAGTTCATATTTCCTGAAGAAATCTTTTGCAGATACATTTGAAGATTTATATGTTTCCTTTTCAAGCCTTGCATAATTCAGAAACATATCTATTTTAGAAGATTTAATTCAGATTAATGTTGCTTGCTGAAGGTTATAAAAGGAGGAGTGCTGCTGCTATTCAAAAAAATACGAATTAGAGAGTTATAATTCAGAAATTGAGTCTGTGTGTTAAACTTAGAGTTTTATTTGTGCACCACTCATTGTTTGAGTTGGTTTAGTGTTTTTATTGAGTTGTAAATTCATTCTAAGCCTGTAGGTACGAATGAAGATTTGTTGTTGAAGTTTTATTCAAAACAGGGTAGTTTTCAGGGTTGTTCAAGTGACTGGGTTGAAGTTGCTTGTGTGCGCACCTCGTTTTTTTCCTCGGGAAAAAGACGCGCAAATCCTCCGAGGTCGTTCGCAAACGCTCGGAGGGCCTTTGTGAAGCCGCCACCAAAGTTTTTGTGTAAAGGGAACGTTGATAAACCCTTAAGTTTTTTTTGTTTAAAGGGAAACGATAATAAAACCCTTTGTCGATGAGGATAAGGATTTGGTCATCGCAACCATTGTCGGGTTCGGGAGTCGATTACGCAAGGGGAAGGTATTAGCACCCCTCACGTCCGTTGTACTCAACGGGAACCTTCTATTTGGTTAAAGCTTGAATTGTTTTTTAAATACTTTGCGTGCATGTTCATTTATGTTATAAACATAATAAAAGGGGGGAAAAAGAGATAAAAACAAACGAAAGGAAAGAAAGAAAAAGTTTTTTATTATTGCGCTTGACAAGATGTCGATCTTGCTCCTACGTATCTCCCGGTAGTCGGAGAATTCAAAGCATACGTAGTTCTTTGGTAGAAAAACGTACATGTGTTGGTTGATTTTAATTGGACGATGTTTTAACCGAATTCTTGTGATTAAAACGTAGCTTGTATGCTCGCGCTTGGAGACTTATTAAGCGTTTGTTCGTGAATCGCATTAGAATTGTTAAAAGGTACGTCCGTTAGGGTAAAGGGTTGAAATTGGTCGCTATGGGACCAAGAGAGGTGCAATGGACTCATATAAGTCAATCATTGACCGAGTGGACTCTAAACGAGTCGGGCGATTGTTCGATTGATCCACTGAGATCAAGAACAGGTACAATGTGTAGTACCCTAATTTTGTCCTACGCATTTTAAAACAAAAATCAAAAAGAATCAAAAGAGGGGAAAAAAGTCAAAAGTCAACAGAAAAGTCAACTTTTCAAAATTGAGGACTTCGCACTGCGAAGCTCACTTCGCACTGCGAAGTCTGCGATTTTTCTGCAGATTTTTGGTTTCTTGGATTTAATTCCAGATTTTGTTGCATATCACTTCCATAATTATTTTAAGTAGCATTCATGGCTAATTGGGCCAAGCAAAGTCAGAGTTGAAGGACTTGCCATTAATGCCAAGGTTGGAAGCTTTTTCTTCCAACCTAGCATGTGACAAGCAAGTGGGCTTGCCCTTGGGCAGCTCTAGCCTCTCCCATGTGACCTGCTAACCACCACAAGGTTGCCAGCCACCTGCTTGAGGACTTTCCTCCTGCTTGCTCCCCCCAAAACCAGTCAAACCAGCTGGATTTTTCACTTGAAAAAGCCATGATTGCCTACTCTGTTTTGCAGCAGCTTTTCACCCTCTCACACCAGCCAATTATAGCCTTTTTCATCCCTCAATCTCTGTACATTACAGTGCACGTTTTCATTGACCAACCATTGAGATTGCAAGGATTGATCCCCAAGCATTAGCCAATTGCAAATCAGCTTTGTTCTTCATCATTACCTTCTAGAATTAGTTGAATTTGTGGCTGAAATCAGACTGGATCTTGCCCCTTGGTACAAGGCAAGGTTGCCTCTATCCATTAGCATTTAATGCAAAGGGATTCAGCTTGATCTTGACCACAAATCAGCTGAAATTTTGGGATTGTGTAATGATGACAAAGATTTGGTTTTGGCCTATAAATAGAAGGCAATGCCCAAGGATTAAAAGAGAGTTAACACAGCATTTCAAGAGCAGAAACTCTACTCATTTTAGCCTACAAACCTCCACAAATAACCAGAAACAAACCATCCAACACAAAGCTTTCCAAAGTTCCAAAACCATCACCAAATCTTCAAAACCTTTGTGAAAGCCTTCAACCAAATCAAACCAAGTGCAGCTGGAGCTTTGCTAAGGAGTTCTGTAAGTTTCTAAGCGCTTATCTTGCATTTATAATTGTGTTTGCATAGCTATTTTGGCTCAAAACCTTTTGATCCTAAAAAAACCCTTTTGAATTCAAAGAAATCCCAAGGTTTTCAAAACATCAAAACTGGTTTGTCCAACCTTTTTCATCCCAAAAACTCAAAGTTTTTCACCCACCTATAAGGTCTTGAGTGTGTTCAGAAGTTGTTTCTGAACAAAAGTTCAGAAACAGCTTCTGAACCCAAAATTTCGCATGCTTCGCAGTGCGAAGTCATGGTCGCAGTGCGACCATGACAGAACTCAGAACCTGAGTTTTTGTGTCAAAACAACCAATTTTTGAGGTTCTAGCCCCAGAGCTCAGAGCCTAAGAGTTTTTAAATCCATGTTCTTCAAACCATAACAAGGATTTTGCATAATTTTGACAAAATCACAAGTTCGTATGACCATTTTGTGGATAACTTGCAAAGCAAGTTATGTTCCCAAATTCTCAAACAAGCATGAACAAACAAGCTATGTTCATCATTTCAATCAAAACTTGAACAATGAATATTGTTCATGATTTTCAAAACTCAAAGATGAACATACACCGTTTACGTTCGCATTTTCGCAAAATGAGACGAACTTGCGCGTTTTCTAGCAAATTTGCTAAACCTTCCCATTTTTGGGTTTTCAAACCAAATGTTTTGACATACCTTGGGATTTCTAAAGAATTCAACCCAAAAACATGAATGAAAAAGGGATGGTGTGACGTATGTCTCTCCATCGCCCCGATTGTACAAATGCGTGACGTATGTCTCGTCGCTCGGACAATCGTCATTCCCTTTTTTATAATATGTACAACCCTAACCAAACCAAATCTTGGCCCCTTGTGGTCAATCCAAGCCTTTTGGTCCCCCGTTGGCCATTAGACTCAACCCCTCGACTCGTTAGAGTCCACTCGGTCAATGTTCGACTCGTCCGACTCCATTGTACCCGTTCTTGATCTCAGTGGATCAATCGAACAATCGCCCGACTCTTCGGAGTCCACTCGGTCAATGTTTGACTCGTTTGAGTCCATTGCACCTCCCTTGGTCCCATAGCGACCAATTCAACCCTCTACCCTAACGGACGTACCTTTTAACAATTCTAATGTGATTCGCGAACGAACGCTTAATAAGTCTCCAAGTGCGAGCATACAAGCTACGTTTAATCGCAAGAATTCGGTTAAAACATCGTCCAATTAAAAACAACCAACACACATACGTTTTTCTACCAAAGAACTACGTATGCTTTGAATTCTCCGACTACCGGGAGATACGTAGGAGCAAGATCGACATCTTGTCAAGCACAATAATAAAAACTTTTTTTCGTTTGTTTTTATCTCTTTCCCCCCCTTTATTATATTTTTAACATAAATAAACATGCACGCAAAGTATTAAAAAACAATTCAAGCTTTAACCAAATAGAAGGTTCCCGTTGAGTACAACGGACGTGAGGGGTGCTAATACCTTCCCCTTGCGTAACCGACTCCCGAACCCGACAATGGTTGCGATGACCAAATCCTTATCCTCATCATCGAAGGGTTTTATTATCGTTTCCCTTTACAACAAAAAAAACTTAAGGGTTTATCAACGTTCCCTTTACACAAAAACTTTGGTGGCGGCTTCACAAAGGCCCTCCGAGCGTTCGAGGACGACCTCGGAGGATTTGCGCGTCTTTTTCCCGAGGAAAAAAACGAGGTGCGCACAGCTGGCGACACTGGGGACCCTGTTCCCACTAGCGAGTCAAGCCTAACCTATTTGGGTTAAAGACAATTGCTTTATTTTCTTTGCGTGCCATGTTTATTTATTTTATTCATGCATGTTATATTTATGCTTTATGTTTATATTTGCTTTATTTGCTTTATATTCATATTATATATATCAAATGTGGGGGTTACTTGAGTGATGTTACTCCACATTGTTCGGGTTAATGCCGGACGTGTGAGGCTCTCTACCCGAGCTTGAGAAAAACACTAAGTTAGAAGGAGGTTGTGTGCGGAAGCCCGCGTTGACGTATGTCCGTGAGGTGGGATGTCCAACCCCGCTTAGATGAGATTTTCACGTGGAATTAATTGAAGTCATGTCGACGTATGTCCATAGACAACCCTAATTCCATGTGAGGTCTATGACTCTAAGGACCTCTTCTTAGGAGATTTCCCAATTTAGAGCCTACATGTGAGGATGGGGGGGAAGTTCCGAACCTTCATAAACCATACCCTTGCATAACATTTGCATTCATGAAAGTAATTTTCGCATCGTTTTGCTTTATAGGAGTTTAAAAAAGAACGAACAAATATTAGCAAAAGAGAAATATGGATTCCGGGAACAAAAGCACGCTCGTCTTCAAGCTCAAGATTCCTAAGCCAAGCACAATCGTTCCCAACAAAGTGGAGGAAGAGCTTAAAGTTAAAATTCGGGAGTTAGAATTAAAACACCTCCAAGCTTTAGGAGAAATTACTAGGACGAAGAGAGATCGTGATGAAGTATCACATTCTCTCCTAGTATGCCAAAAACGGCTAAGAACCTCCGAAGGGAAAAGGGATTGGATAGGAGGCGGCTTGGTTAGTGCGGATGCCAACCTTGTTGCCAAGGACGAAGAGTTGGAAAGAATCTTACATTCCAACCAAGAGCTCAAGAAGTTTGGCGAACTAGCCATCGAAGCTCAACGGAAATGGAGGTTGAAATTTCAAGAGAAAAATCAACAGCTCCAAGAAGTAGTGAAAGACTACAAAGAGCAGCTTCAAGCCGAACGCGTCCAGCGGCAAAGACATGAGAGTCTCTCTCATCAAGGGAGGCTAAAGTGCAATCATCTCGAAGAAGACATCAAGAAATTCGAAGAGTACTTCGACAAGATTGCAAGAGCTCATGGGGACCACATTGCACAACTACACGATGAGATTAGAAGTGCAAGAGTCAAGCTAGACCAGCGCAAGGAAGTGATTGAGTATGTATGGCAAGACGCCACCCGATTAAGTGAGGATTTCACTAAATTGGTTGCATTCTCAAATTTGGTGATCACCCAACTTCCAAAGAAGCTAGCGGAGGCCGAGATGGTCATGCCCTACTTTATCATCCCTATGGAGATCCAGAAGTTTATGAAGTTCTGCAAGGACACCTTAGATTTCTATAGGGAGGAGATGAGCAAAGCCGAGAAGCGAGCGGCTATTTGATTTGTAATAGCATTAGTTACACTTTGTAAACAAATGTTATTTAATCAAATATATTTTGAAGTATAATCAATTTCCCGGTCTTTAATATTTCAAATTGCTAATATTAATCGTGCACCTTTGAACTCCATAAAGCAAAATAAAAAAAAACGCATATTTTGCATACTCATAAGCATACATACATCCACATGCATCTTCATGCATTTTTTTCAAAAAAAAAAACTCATTCATTTCCCTAAAAACAGTTCAAAGCAATCATAGCCCGAAAACCCCGAAAGCCCTCGGTCCAAGAACCAGATACTCAACACTCGTACGGAACACGAGCTCACAAACAAAGGATCATGGACAATTTGGAACAAACTCAAGCGGCTTTGAGAGAAGAGGTTGATGGAATGAAAGGAAAGATGGATCAGATGCTAGAGTTAATGCAAGCTCTATCGGCACGAGAAAGCCACCCTCGCCCAACAACGGATGCATCCAATGTGCAATGGCCTCCTTATGGTCTACCTGTGAATTATACCCCACCCTTTGAGAATGAGGGTCAAGGACCACCTCCGCCACCATTCTCAATCCCCGTAAGGAATGAAGAGCGTCGTCCTCAAGGAACTTCCACTACTCAGCATGAAGTAATTCCCCATGATGTGGAGAATAGCCAGCTAAGGCAATCTGCTCCCGACACCACCCACCAAGACAATGATACCACCCAAATGTATCGAGTTTTGGAAGAGAGGTTGAAAGCTGTCGAGGGTTTCAGCTCATACGGTGCCCACAATGCCTTGGATATGTGCCTAGTGCCCGACGTGGTAATTCCTCCGAAGTTCAAAGCACCGGACTTCGAGAAATACAAAGGAATTCAATGCCCTCGGAATCATCTAAGGATGTTCTGTAGGAAGATGGCGGCTTACGCAATGAACGAGAAACTCATGGTGCATGTGTTTCCAGATAGTTTAAGCGGAGCGTCCTTAGATTGGTACATGCAGCTCGAGCATACCCATGTCCAAACTTGGAAGGATCTAGCCGATGCCTTCCTAAAGCAATACAAATATAATTTGGACATGGCTCCAAATAGGATGCAACTACAAAACCTCCTACAAAGAAGCAACGAGTCCTTCAAGGAGTACGCTCAGCGGTGGAGAGAACTAGCTTCTCGTGTACAACCACCACTATTGGAGAGAGAACTTGTCGACACCTTTATGGGCACACTTCAAGGCCCATATTACGACAAGATGATTGGAAGTACGTCTGCCGGTTTCTCCGATCTAGTCATGGTCGGTGAAAGAATAGAAGACGGGGTGAAGAGAGGAAAAATCCAAGGCTCTTCAGAAGCTCAAAGTGGAGCTAGAAAGCCCCCCAGCAACTTTCACAAAAAGAAAGAGGGGGAGACAAATGCCGTTCTAATGGGACCATCCTACCCACCACCGAATCAAATGCCTCACTACCACTATCCTTATGTGGCAGCAGCAACGGCTCAAGGGCGTTACTCACCTCAAGTGATTCCCGCAAATCCACCTCGACAACCAGTAGTGTTGCCGCAGCAAAATCAACAGCAACAGCAACAAGGCGGGTACCCACCAAGGAATCAAGCGAGCTCAAGGAACAGTTACTTTAATAGGCAGTTTGATCCTGTACCTATGTCTTATGGTCAAATCCTACCATACCTAATCCAAAAGGGTATGGTCGAGACAAGACTACTACCACCAATGTCGCCACCATATCCACAGTGGTACGACGCAAATGCCAAATGTGATTTCCACGCAGGATCCGTGGGGCACAATGTCGAAAACTGTAGAGTTTTCAAACACAAGGTGCAGGATCTTATTGACAAGAAGCTGTTATCCTTCAAAGAGGAAAGCCCCAATGTGAAGAACAACCCATTGCCGGGGCATGCGGGTCCCTCTGTAAATGCGGTGGAGGAACAAAAGGACTTTGGTCCAGTCAAAAGGATATCCAATGTTAAGACTCCCCTGTCAACTATAAGGGAGCGTTTAACCAGCTTTGGACTATTCGAGGAAATGCACGCCAACTGTGAAGCCTGCAAGGTCAACTCGAATGAGTGCGAAGAGTTGAAGAACTGTCTTCAAGAGTTAATGGACCAAGGTTGGATCCAAATTGGCTATATAAAGGATGGCACAGACATTGCTACCTTAGAGTTTAACGGCCCAGAACCTCTCGAGATCCCATACCAAAGGAGAGAGATACCAATGCCAATACAACCCATAACATTCCACGTACCTGCACCCTTCTCTTTTGAAAGCACAAAGAGGGTACCGTGGAATTACCAACCTGTGGCCTATGTGGAAGGAAAACCACTAGCCAAAATCGAGCCCATCATCACTAACATTACCGGTGTTGGAGGAATGACCAGAAGTGGTAGGGTCTTCGCCCCGAAAGAACTCGGGAAGACGCCAGCTGTACTACCAAAGGAGCCGCTCAAAGAAAAGAGCGTGGAGGAAAAAGAGAACCAAGCGGGGCCTTCTCAAAAGACAATCCCGCAAAAAGAGGCCGAAGAGTTCCTAAGGATAATCCAAAAGAGCGAGTACAAGATCATTGACCAGCTAGGTCAAACTCCCTCCAAGATCTCCATGCTATCCTTACTACTCAGCTCGGAAGCACACCGGGAAGCACTACTACGGATCCTCAGTGAGGCACATGTCACCAAGGACATTCCGGTGGACCAATTCGACGGGATAGTCGGAAATATTACCTCAAGTAGGTACTTGGGTTTCAATGGCGATGAGCTACCCGACGATGGGCACATTCATAATCGCGCCTTACATATCTCCGTGAAATGCATGGACCACATCCTCTCAAGAGTGCTAGTGGACACGGGGTCATCATTGAATGTCATGCCCAAGACTACCCTCCTCAAACTATCATGTGAAGGGACCGTAATGAAGCCCAGCGCCTTGGTCGTAAAAGCTTTCGATGGGTCAAGAAGAGCCGTTATGGGGGAGATCGACTTACCAGTCCAAATCGGACCTAAGGTTTTCACCATAACCTTCCAAGTCATGGATATTAATCCAACATACAGTTGTCTTCTCGGACGACCATGGATCCATGCAGCCGGAGCCATTACCTCTACCCTGCACCAGAAACTGAAGTTCATCATTGATAACCAAATGATTGTAGTTTCCGGGCAAGAGGACATGATGGTGAGCCATCACTCATCTTTCCGTTATATAGAAACGGATGAAGAAGCTGTGGACATCCCATTCCAATCTTTGGAAGTGGCGAATGTCGTGACATTGAGCTCGAAGCCCAAGGAAGAGGCTAGGACAGCCATGTCATCATGGAGGGCGATAAGAGAGGCCCTAGAAGAAAGCCGACCCACCGGATGGGGCAAGTTAGTGGACATATCGGAGAAGAAAAATCGCTTCGGATTGGGGTATCATCCATCAGCCGAAACTTTCTCAAAGCCGCCAAAGCAAGGGATCCTCCCCATTTCAGAAACATTCATCAGTGCGGGGTTTATCCATGAAGATCAAGTGGCTCTACTCGAAGATGTAGACGAAGACGTGCCTGATTTGGTGTACCGTTGCGCTTCGGATGAAGCTTTGAACAATTGAAGGGCTATCGCAATTCCCGAGATCATTACCAGGATTAAGTAATAAAGCATGTTTGTTTGTTTTTACTTTTAAAAAAAATCATTTAGCTCTGCCCAAGGCAAATGATTAGTCGTGTGGGGCCCCCATGTTTTAAAAGTTGTTTACAATCTTGAATAAAAACACTTTTTTATGTCCATTCGAGTCTTTTCCTTTTTTGCATTTGTTTTAAAAAATTTTTTTTTACAAAAAGCCTAAAAAAAATCATACTCATGCAGATCTACAAATCCACCCTCCAAAAACAACACAGCCTTAAACCCTTATGACTTCGATTGCCCGATTAATCAAACGGAAGATGATGAAGAGGACGATTATGAACCGCCTGAAGAATTGTCTAGACTTGCAAATCAAGGGGATAGGGTAATACAACCACACCAAGAATCAGTTGAAAAGGTCAACTTGGGGACCGAAGAGGATAAGAAAGAGGTCAAGATAGGAGCCTCCCTGCACGAGGATGTGAAAGGAAAGTTGATCAAGCTTCTGCAAGAGTACATGGACGTATTCGCTTGGTCGTATCAAGACATGCCGGGTTTAGACCCTAACATCGTTGTACACAAGCTGCCACTCAAGCCGGAATGCCCGCCAGTGAAGCAAAAATTGAGAAGAACTCGACCCGATATGGCTCTCAAGATCAGAGAAGAGGTCAAAAAGCAATTCGATGCCGGCTTCTTAGCCGTAACCAAGTATCCAACATGGGTTGCCAACATTGTGCCAGTTCCGAAGAAAGATGGCAAGGTGAGAATGTGTGTGGATTATCGGGACTTGAATAGAGCAAGCCCAAAGGATGATTTCCCGCTACCACACATCGACATATTGGTGGACAACACCGCCCAATTCTCAGTCTTTTCCTTTATGGATGGCTTCTCGGGATATAACCAAATCAAGATGGCTCCAGAGGACATGGAGAAAACTACGTTCATCACTCCATGGGGGACATTCTGCTATAAGGTAATGCCTTTCGGATTAACAAATGCCGGGGCAACATACCAAAGAGCAATGGTGACTCTTTTCCATGACATGATCCATAAGGAAATTGAGGTCTACGTCGACGATATGATTGCCAAATCCCAAACGGAGGAGGATCATCTAGTCCATCTACAAAAGCTTTTCGAACGCCTAAGAAAATTCAAGCTGCGCTTAAATCCTAACAAGTGCACATTTGGCGTTAGATCCGGGAAGTTATTGGGCTTCATCGTCAGCCAAAGAGGTATTGAAGTGGATCCCGATAAGGTAAAGGCCATCCAAGAAATGCCAGCGCCAAATAGCGAGAAAGAAGTCCGGGGTTTCTTAGGAAGATTGAACTACATCGCCAGGTTCATCTCACACATGACAGCTACCTGCGAACCAATCTTCAAGCTGCTAAGGAAAAACCAAGCCGTTCATTGGAACGAGGATTGCCAAGAGGCGTTTGACAAGATCAAACAATACCTGCAAGAACCACCAATTTTAATACCTCCGGTTCCGGGTAAACCCCTCATCTTATACCTAACCGTACTTGAAGGATCAATGGGTTGTGTGTTAGGACAACAAGATGAAACGGGAAGAAAAGAGCACGCAATCTACTACCTAAGCAAGAAGTTTACCGACTGTGAAACACCAGAACCAGGAGCTCAATGGAAGCTCGCTTTCGACGGCGCCTCAAATGCCATGGGGCACGGAATCAGAGCAGTTTTAATCTCCCCAAGAAATGGATACCAGCCCTTCACAGCAAGGTTGTGCTTTGACTGCACCAATAACATGGCAGAATACGAAGCATGTATCCTAGGCCTCGAAGCAGCAATTGATCTAAGGATCAAAAACCTTGAAGTATACGGTGACTCAGCCTTGGTCATCTATCAAGTCAAAGGAGAATGGGAAACAAGACATCCCAATTTAATTCTCTACCAAGCCCGGGTTGTAGAATTGATCAAGCATTTTGATGAAATCAATTTCCACCACATACCTCGAGAAGAAAATCAGGTAGCAGATGCTTTGGCTACATTATCATCAATGTACCAAGTAAATTCTTACAACGAGGCACCAATCATAAGGATGGATCGTAGAGACAAACCAGTTGTATGCGCATCAGTCGAAGAAGAACTTGACAACAAACCTTGGTTCTACGACATCAAGCGATACCTCGAAGAGCAAGAGTATCCAGAAAATGTCTCGCACACCGACAAGAGGACCCTCAGAAGATTGGCATCCCAGTTCTTCCTCAGTGGAAATACCCTCTACAAAAGAAATTATGACATGGTCCTGCTCAGATGTGTGGATAAACACGAAGCGGACATGCTCATCAAAGAAATCCACGAGGGATCTTTTGGAACCCATGCTAATGGGCATGCAATGGCAAAGAAAATCTTAAGGGCGGGCTACTATTGGTTAACCATGGAAGCCGACTGTTTCCACTATGCCAAGACTTGTCACAAGTGCCAGATTTACGCCGACAAGGTGCATGTGCCACCAACTCTACTGAACGTCATGACTTCACCTTGGCCTTTCTCTATGTGGGGCATAGACATGATTGGAATGATCGAGCCCAAAGCGTCAAATGGACATCGCTTCATCCTCGTTGCCATCGACTACTTCACCAAATGGGTAGAAGCAGCTTCGTATGCAAACGTAACCAAACAAGTGGTAGCCCGGTTCATCAAGAAGGAAATCATTTGCCGTTATGGTACTCCCCACAAAATCATCACCGATAATGGGGCAAACCTGAACAACAAGACAATGAAGGAGTTGTGCAAAGATTTCAAGATTGAGCACCATAATTCCTCCCCTTACCGACCAAAGATGAATGGGGCGGTAGAAGCAGCCAATAAGAACATAAAGAGGATCATCCAAAAGATGGTGACAACATATAAGGATTGGCATGAGATGCTTCCCTTTGCGCTACATGGCTACAGAACAGCCATTCGCACTTCAACTGGGGCAACCCCCTTTTCCTTAGTATACGGTATGGAAGCTGTTCTCCCCGTAGAGGTGGAAATTCCTTCGCTAAGGGTCTTGATGGAAACCAAGCTAGAAGAAGCTGAATGGGTCCAAACAAGGTTCGACCAACTGAATCTCATAGAAGAGAAGCGTCTGACGGCAATATGTCATGGCCAACTCTATCAAAGGAGGCTCAAGAGAGCATTCGACAAGAAGGTCCGTCCTCGAGAGTTCAAAGAAGGAGACCTAGTGCTCAAGAAGATATTACCTATCCACAAAGATCCCCGAGGGAAGTGGACTCCCAGCTATGATGGGCCGTACGTGGTAAAGAAAGCTTTCTCAGGCGGAGCCCTGATCATCACCACTATGGACAGAGAAGAGTTCCCACTCTCAATAAACTCCGATGCAGTCAAGAGGTATTATGCCTAAAAAAAGAAAAAAAAAAGAGAAAAAAGCTCGCTAAATCGAAAACCTGAAAGGGCGGTTTAGGCAATAGAGAGCGTCCTGCTAGATTGAAAACCTGAAAAGGCGGTCTAGGCAAAAATTAAGGACATCAAAAAAAGGAAATACACCCCGGTGGATTGAAAACTCGAAAGAGCGGTCCAGGCAAAAGTTAGGGGTTAACAAAAAAGAAAGGCAATGACTGCAACATCCAAGCTCCGGACAAGATTCAAGAGGAGAGGAATCGGTCTCGTCAGCATCTTCCAACAAACGAAAATATCGAAGTCATAAGGAAATAGCATGTGTTGTGCCAAAACCAACATTTTCTTTTTGCTTTTTCTTGTCTTTGTCTATCTCACTCCTCACTTTGTATTTTTTACCCATTCAAGAGGTCAAATCTGCATCGATTAAATTTCCTTTTTTGTTATTTTATGTTTTCAGTAGCGCATAAAATTTTGTTTTATTCATGATGAAAATGCTTTAAAACATGGGAAATAAACAAAAGAATTTTCTTCCAAAAAAAAAGAGAGAAAAAAAAACAAACAAACTTTGCTTTATTTTGAATCTTCGTGAATTCTGAAAGAATTGCGGTAGTTCCCACCAAAATATTGCACCAAAAGACTTATGCTCCTTAGCTAAGGCAAATGTGTAGCTCGCGGCACGCGGAGCGCAACAACCCCAAGGGTCAAGAGGAACAAAATTCCCCAGTAAACACCCTAAACATCCAAACACCAAACAAGGCTGGATATCGATCATGCTTCCAAAATGATCCTTACATCCCCATAAGCCAAACCTCATTGATACTCCCCAGGGAGTCTCAACCCCAAACAAAAGTCCAATCATTATTGGCAAACCAAATTTTCGGGCTTAGGCTCGAACTACACCGGTTTTGATCCCATTTGGGTATGTAGGCAAAGGACCTTGTCCTTCCAAACCGACCAACCAAAAAAACAAACAAAACACAAAAAGAGAGCCCAACCACAACCGCAACCACAACCAAGACCGACTTTGTTCGGCACTCAACCAACCTCCCACACATCATGCATAACATAATTCATGCATCATGTCATTCATGCATGCATATACCAATCATTCATACACACGCATTTCATGCATCCTCAACAAGGATTCTTCAGTGAGTATCACATATTCACCAACATCCATCAACATTCAACCAGGGCACCTATTTAGGATAAGACCGCAGCTCGTTAGGAATCAACATTCAGAAGCAGTACCTGAATAAGATCACCTAGCTTAGGTATCGACCTCTAGAAGCAATACCTAGAGTAGATCACCTCCCCCAGTGTATCGACCTTCAGTGTTAGCGGCTGAATAAGATCACAGCTCATTAGGAATCGACATTCAGAAGTAGTACCTGAATAAGATCACCTAGCTTAGGTATCGACCTCTAGAAGCAATACCTAGAGTAGATCACCTCCCCCAGTGTATCGACCTTCAGTGTTAGCGGCTGAATAAGATCACAACTCGTTAGGAATCGACATTCAGAAGCAGTGCCTGAATAAGATTACCTAGCTTAGGTATCGACCTCTAGAAGCAATACCTAGAGTAGATCACCTACATCCATGTTCCTTCTCTAGAAGCAATACCTAGAGTAGATCACCTACATACATGTTCCTCTCTAGAAGCAATACCTAGAGTAGAATCACCTACATTCATGTTTGACCTCTAGAAGCAGTACCTAGAGCAAACCTCCATCTTAGGTATCGACCTCTAGTGACATCCTAGAGTAGATCGCCTCCATCCTAGGTATCCACCTCTAGAAGCAGTACCTAGAGCAAACCTCCATCTTAGGTATCGACCTCTAGTGACATCCTAGAGTAGATCACCTCCATCTTAGGTATCCACCTCTAGAAGCAGTACCTAGATAAGATCACCTACCTCAATGTTCCACCTCTAGTGACATCCTAGAGTAAATCACCTTCCTCAGAAATCGACCTCTAGAAGCAGTGCCTAGATAAGATTACCTTCATCCCCCAGTGGATCTACCTCCAGTGTTAGCGGCTGGATACGATCAACCCCTACCAACCATTGCATTTGCATTTCGCGAAGGACAAAATTCGGGTCCTTCTTTTTACTTAATTGATCTCCGCAAAGAGTTCATGAGATGCCCTCGGCACTCACGTACTCTATGCGAAGACACAATTAAGTAGGGGCAGCTGTAGTACCCTAATTTTGTCCTACGCATTTTAAAACAAAAATCAAAAAGAATCAAAAGAGGGGAAAAAAGTCAAAAGTCAACAAAAGTCAACAGAAAAGTCAACTTTTCAAAATTGAGGACTTCGCACTGCGAAGCTCACTTCGCACTGCGAAGTCTGCGATTTTTCTGCAGATTTTTGGTTTCTTGGATTTAATTCCAGATTTTGTTGCATATCACTTCCATAATTATTTTAAGTAGCATTCATGGCTAATTGGGCCAAGCAAAGTCAGAGTTGAAGGACTTGCCATTAATGCCAAGGTTGGAAGCTTTTTCTTCTAACCTAGCATGTGACAAGCAAGTGGGCTTGCCCTTGGGCAGCTCTAGCCTCTCCCATGTGACCTGCTAACCACCACAAGGTTGCCAGCCACCTGCTTGAGGACTTTCCTCCTGCTTGCTCCCCCCAAAACCAGTCAAACCAGCTGGATTTTTCACTTGAAAAAGCCATGATTGCCTACTCTGTTTTGCAGCAGCTTTTCACCCTCTCACACCAGCCAATTATAGCCTTTTTCATCCCTCAATCTCTGCACATTACAGTGCACGTTTTCATTGACCAACCATTGAGATTGCAAGGATTGATCCCCAAGCATTAGCCAATTGCAAATCAGCTTTGTTCTTCATCATTACCTTCTAGAATTAGTTGAATTTGTGGCTGAAATCAGACTGGATCTTGCCCCTTGGTACAAGGCAAGGTTGCCTCTATCCATTAGCATTTAATGCAAAGGGATTCAGCTTGATCTTGACCACAAATCAGCTGAAATTTTGGGATTGTGTAATGATGACAAAGATTTGGTTTTGGCCTATAAATAGAAGGCAATGCCCAAGGATTAAAAGAGAGTTAACACAGCATTTCAAGAGCAGAAACTCTACTCATTTTAGCCTACAAACCTCCACAAATAACCAGAAACAAACCATCCAACACAAAGCTTTCCAAAGTTCCAAAACCATCACCAAATCTTCAAAACCTTTGTGAAAGCCTTCAACCAAATCAAACCAAGTGCAGCTGGAGCTTTGCTAAGGAGTTCTGTAAGTTTCTAAGCGCTTATCTTGCATTTATAATTGTGTTTGCATAGCTATTTTGGCTCAAAACCTTTTGATCCTAAAAAAACCCTTTTGAATTCAAAGAAATCCCAAGGTTTTCAAAACATCAAAACTGGTTTGTCCAACCTTTTTCATCCCAAAAACTCAAAGTTTTTCACCCACCTATAAGGTCTTGAGTGTGTTCAGAAGTTGTTTCTGAACAAAAGTTCAGAAACAGCTTCTGAACCCAAAATTTCGCATGCTTCGCAGTGCGAAGTCATGGTCGCAGTGCGACCATGACAGAACTCAGAACCTGAGTTTTTGTGTCAAAACAACCAATTTTTGAGGTTCTAGCCCCAGAGCTCAGAGCCTAAGAGTTTTTAAATCCATGTTCTTCAAACCATAACAAGGATTTTGCATAATTTTGACAAAATCACAAGTTCGTATGACCATTTTGTGGATAACTTGCAAAGCAAGTTATGTTCCCAAATTCTCAAACAAGCATGAACAAACAAGCTATGTTCATCATTTCAATCAAAACTTGAACAATGAATATTGTTCATGATTTTCAATACTCAAAGATGAACATACACCGTTTACGTTCGCATTTTCGCAAAATGAGACGAACTTGCGCGTTTTCTAGCAAATTTGCTAAACCTTCCCATTTTTGGGTTTTCAAACCAAATGTTTTGACATACCTTGGGATTTCTAAAGAATTCAACCCAAAAACATGAATGAAAAAGGGATGGTGTGACGTATGTCTCTCCATCGCCCCGATTGTACGAATGCGTGACGTATGTCTCGTCGCTCGGACAATCGTCATTCCCTTTTTTATAATATGTACAACCCTAACCAAACCAAATCTTGGCCCCTTGTGGTCAATCCAAGCCTTTTGGTCCCCCGTTGGCCATTAGACTCAACCCCTCGACTCGTTAGAGTCCACTCGGTCAATGTTCGACTCGTCCGAGTCCATTGTACCCGTTCTTGATCTCAGTGGATCAATCGAACAATCGCCCGACTCTTCGGAGTCCACTCGGTCAATGTTTGACTCGTTTGAGTCCATTGCACCTCCCTTGGTCCCATAGCGACCAATTCAACCCTCTACCCTAACGGACGTACCTTTTAACAATTCTAATGTGATTCGCGAACGAACGCTTAATAAGTCTCCAAGTGCGAGCATACAAGCTACGTTTAATCGCAAGAATTCGGTTAAAACATCGTCCAATTAAAAACAACCAACACACATACGTTTTTCTACCAAAGAACTACGTATGCTTTGAATTCTCCGACTACCGGGAGATACGTAGGAGCAAGATCGACATCTTGTCAAGCACAATAATAAAAACTTTTTTTCGTTTGTTTTTATCTCTTTCCCCCCCTTTATTATATTTTTAACATAAATAAACATGCACGCAAAGTATTAAAAAACAATTCAAGCTTTAACCAAATAGAAGGTTCCCGTTGAGTACAACGGACGTGAGGGGTGCTAATACCTTCCCCTTGCGTAACCGACTCCCGAACCCGACAATGGTTGCGATGACCAAATCCTTATCCTCATCGTCGAAGGGTTTTATTATCGTTTCCCTTTACAACAAAAAAAACTTAAGGGTTTATCAACGTTCCCTTTACACAAAAACTTTGGTGGCGGCTTCACAAAGGCCCTCCGAGCGTTCGAGGACGACCTCGGAGGATTTGCGCGTCTTTTTCCCGAGGAAAAAAACGAGGTGCGCACACAATGGACTCGGACGAGTCGAACATTGACCGAGTAGACTCAAACGAGTCGAGGGATCGAGTCTAATGGCCACGGGGGACCAAAAGGTTTGGATTCACCACAAGGGGCCAAGTTTTGGTTTGGTTAGGGTTGTACATATTGAAAATGGAATGACGATTGTCCGAGCGACGAGACATACGTCACGCATTCGTACAATCGGGGCGATGGAGAGACATACGTCACACCATCCCTTTTTCATTCATGTTTTTGGGTTGAATCCTTTAGAAATCCCAAGGTATGTCAAAACATTTGGTTTGAAAACCCAAAATGGGAAGGTTTAGCAATTTTGCTAGAAAACGCGCAAGTTCGTCTCATTTTGCGAAAATGCGAACGTATTCGGCGTATGTTCATATTTGAGTTTTGAACATCATGAACAATATTTATTGTTCAAGTTTTGATTGAAATGATGAACATAGCTTGTTGGTTCATGTGGTCTTGGAAGTTTGGGAACATAACTTGTTTTACAAGTTATCCACGAAATGGTCATACGAACTTGTGATTTTGTCAAAATTATGCAAAATCCTTGTTATGGTTTGAAAGACATGGGTTTAAAAACTCTTAGGTTCTGAGCTCTGGGGCTAGAACCTCAAAAATTGGTCATTTTGACACAAAAACTCAGATTCTGAGTTCTGTCATGGTCGCACTGCGACCATGACTTCGCACTGCGAAGCATGCGAAATTTTTGGGTTCAGAAGCTGTTTCTGAACTTTTGTTCAGAAACAACTTCTGAACACACTCAGGACCTTTTAGATGGGTGAAAAACTTTGAGTTTTTGGGGTGAAAAAGGCTGGACAAACCAGTTTTGATGTTTTGAAAACCTTGGGATTTCTTTGAAATTCAAAAGGGGTTTTTTAGAATCAAATGGTTTTGAGCCAAAATAGCTATGTAAACACAATTGTAAATGTAAGATAAAGCCTTAGAAACTTACAGAACTCCTTAGCAAAGCTCCAGCTGCACTTGATTTGATTTGGTTGAAGGCTTTTGCAAGAGGTTTGATATTGGTGATGGTTTTGGAACTTTGGAAAGCTTTGTGTTGGATTGGTTTTTTCTGGTTGTTTGTGGGGGTTTGTAAGCTAAAATGAGTAGAGTTTCTGCTCTTGAAATGCTGTTGTTAGTTGTTTACAAGTGCTTGTAACCTTGGGCATTGCCTCTTATTTATAGGCCAAGAACCAAATCTTTTTCATCATTGCAAAATCCTAAAATTCAGCTGATTTGTGGCTAAGATCAAGCTGGATCCTTTTGCATTAAATGCTAATGGATAGAGGCAACCTTGCCTTGTACCAAGGGGCAAGACTCAGCCTGATTTCAGCCACAAATTCAACCAATTCTAGAAGGTAATGATGAAGAACAAAGCTGATTTGCAATTGGCTAATGCTTGGGGATCAATCCTTGCAATCTCAATGGTTGATCAATGAAAACGTGCACTGTAATGTGCAGAGATTGAGGGATGAAAAAGGCTACTTATGGCTGGTGTGAGGGGTGAAAAGCTGCTGCAAAAACAGAGTAGGCACTCATGGCTTTTCAAGTGAAAAATCCAGCTGGTTTGACTGGTTTTTGGGGGGAGCAAGCAGGAGGAAAGTCCTCAAGCAGGTGGCTGGCAACCTTGTGGTGGTTAGCAGGTCACATGGGAGGGACTAGAGCTGCCCAAGGGCAAGCCCACTTGCTTGTCACATGCTAGGTTGGAAGAAAAAGCTTCCAACCTTGGCATTAATGGCAAGTCCTTCAATTCTGGTTTTGCTTGGCCCAATTAGCCATGAATGCTACTTAAAATAAATATGGAAATGATATGCAACAAATTCTGGAATTAAATCAAAGAAACCAAAAATCTGCAGAAAAATCGCAGACTTCGCAGTGCGAAGTGACCTTCGCAGTGCGAAGTCATCATTTTTAAAATGTTGACTTTTCTGTTGACTTTTGTTGACTTTTGACTTTTTCCCCTCTTTGATTTTTTTTTGATTTTTGTTTTTTAAAATGCTTAGGACAAAATTAGGGTACTACAGCTGCCCCTACTTAATTGTGTCTTCGCATAGAGTGCGTGAGTGCCGAGGGCATCTCATGAACTCTTTGCGAAGATCAATTAAGTAAAAAGAAGAACCCGAATTTTGTCCTTCGCGAAATGCAAATGCAATGGTTGGTAAAGGTTGATCGTATCCAGCCGCTAACACTGGAGGTAGATCCACTGGGGAATGCAGGTAATCTTATCTAGGCACTGTCACTAGAAGTCGATTCCTGAGGATAGTGATTTACTCTAGGCACTGTCACTAGAGGTGGAACGTTGATGAAGGTGATCTACTCTAGGATGTCACTAGAGGTCGATACCTAAGGATGGTGATTTACTCTAGGCACTGTCACTAGAGGTGGAACGTTGAGGGAGGTGATCTACTCTAGGATGTCACTAGAGGTCGATACTTAAGATGGGTGATCTAACTCTAGGATGTCACTAGAGGTCGATACCTAAGATGGAGGCGATCTACTCTAGGATGTCACTAGAGGTCGATACCTAAGATGGAGGTGATCTACTCTAGGATGTCACTAGAGGTCGATACCTAAGATGGAGGTGATCTACTCTAGGATGTCACTAGAGGTCGATACCTAAGATGGAGGTGATCTACTCTAGGATGTCACTAGAGGTCGATACCTAAGATGGAGGTGATCTACTCTAGGATGTCACTAGAGGTCGATACCTAAGATGGAGGTGATCTACTCTAGGATGTCACTAGAGGTCGATACCTAAGCTAGGTGATCTTATTTAGGCACTGTCATTGAATGTCGATTCCTAACGAGCTGTGATCTTATTCAGCCGCTAGCACTGAAGGTCGATACACTGGGGGAGGTGATCTACTCTAGGTACTGCTTCTAGAGGTCGATACCTAAGCTAGGTGATCTTATTCAGGCACTGTCACTGAATGTTGATTCCTAACGAGCTGTGGTCTTACCCTAAATAGGTGCCCCTGGTTGAATGTTGATGGATGCTGGTGAATATGTGATACTCACTGGAGAATCCTTGTTGAGGATGCATGATTTATGAAATGAAATGCATGTGTATGAATAATTTGTATATGCATGCATGAATTATGTTATGCATGATGCATGATGTGTGGGATGTTGGTGGGGTGCCGAGCAAAGTCGGTCTTGGTTGTGGTTGTGCCAATGACGATTGGGCTCTCTTTTTGTGTTTTGTTTTTTTGGTTGGTCGGTTTGGAAGGACGAGGTCCTTTGCCTACATACCCAAATGGGATCAAAACCGGTGTAGTTCGAGCCTAGGCCCGAAGATTTGTGTGGGTTTGCCAATAATGATTGGACTTTTGTTTGGGGTTGATACTCCCTGGGGAATATCAATGAGGTTTGGCTTATGGGGATATAAGGATCATTTTGGAAGCATGATCGATATCCAGCCTTGTTTGGTGTTTGGATGTTTAGGGTGTTTACTGGGGAATTCTGCTCCTCCTAACCCTTGGGGGCTTGATGAGACAAGATTAGGCCGGCGAGGTAAAAAGTGGACCGGCATAAACATTCGGTAATCCTCACAGGGATAAACTCTC